>JAWZYU010000007.1:75715333-76160333 GCA_038380435.1 Ryuthela nishihirai | reverse complement strand
TGCTTTAAAACTTTGCTTGGGCCGCTCCGAAAATATTTTCTGGCTATGTGCATAGTAATTTTGGCAACATATATCAAAAGTCAACAATTTCATTTGTCTTCCAAATGTTAGATCTGTTTATTTATTGCAAACTAGTAGTTTGCAATAAATAAATAATATATATAATAATATAATATAATAATATAATGAATAATAATATGCGTGATAAGAATTTCATCGTAAAGCTAAACAAATACGCTGATAATAAAAGTTTATAAAGAACGGGTGCATAAAATGTTTGGCCATCGGGCAGAATAAAAAATATGTGTACTGTAGGCCAATAGTTGGGCGGGAATTCAATACGAAGAAATATAACTTTGTTTATTACATTTTACTTGGCACGTTTAGGTACAAAATAATAAGATAAAAATTTTATAATAATGGAAAGTTTAACATCAAAATAAAAATTGTCGAAGCAATGCAATATGTGAAGGATCCTAGAAATGAGATGCTGAACATTCTATTTGATGAATTTGTAATTAGTTGTTTGATGGCCTTATTCAACTTTTGTCCTATTAAAATATTATTCACTTTAGTAGAGCCAGATTTGAAAAATCGTATATATTACATTATCCGATTTTCAAGAGACCCGAAAAAAAATGGCTGAATGTGCCAGAGTTTATCACAGAGCTTCTGTTAGGCTTATTATTTATTATTCTGACAGGCTTTTGCCAGACTTCTGTATCAAAAACAGCTGCTTGAGGAGCACTGTGTTTTGTACTCTTTATAATATACAACGCAAATTAGATGCAGCTGAAAGTGTTAACACCATACTTTGATATTTTATCAATCATTGTATATATAACGATATCATTGTCGTCATTGAACAGAATGTTCAGCAGAATGACAACATGTAGCTGAATGTATAGAATTTGAATTTAATTTCTTATGATAGTGAATTATTTAAAAAAAGTGGAAATCGTTGTTATTTAAATCATTGATTCAATTCCTAACGTTAGTATAAACGTGAGGTTGCAAAAGTGCTTTATTCCTACATTGAAAGTGATGCGACTTTTAAAAAAAATTCCGTTTAAGATTCTACTGGTTATGGACAAGGCATTTGGTCTCTAAATTCTAATGTTAAAGCCATATTCATTCCACCAAATACGAAGTATTAATGCAATCCAAAAAACCAAGAGGTAATTACATCATCATCATCATCCTCAAGCAGCCATGGGCTACGGAGACCCAACCAGACCGTGCAATTTAGTTCTCCAAGCAAGTCTATCCTGAGCTACATCTACTGCATCTGGCCACTGCACACCAATTCTAACAAGGTCCTGTTTGACATTGTCAGCCCACCGCATCCTAGGTCTCCCCTTCTTTCTGAGGCCTTTAGGCACATTGTTCATAACCCTATTCGCCAATCTATAATTATAAGGGCAACATAGCCAAACCAAAGGAATCTCTTTCTGCACAATATGCTGCTTAAAGGAGGTTGCAAACTCCTTTGCCTAACCTCATCATTAGTTACAAAGTTGAACCACCTAATGCCCAAGATACTGCGTAAGCATCTGGAATCAAAAGCATCTAGTTTCCTGTTATCTTGTATACAAAGTGTCCAAGTTCCACTACCATAACTAACCGTAGAAAGAACCAAACTATTATACAGTCTAATTTTAGTCTTTAGGTGTATACGCCTATTTTTCCACACTCTCCATAGATTCTTAAAAGTCCCGGCAGCAATCCCTATTCGTCTGTTAATCTCATGCCGCACATCACCATTATCTGTTACATAGCTCCCAAGAAAATTAAACTGTGACACCTGCTCAAGACTGCAACCATTCAGATTAACTGAATCACAGCCTGCCTGACCAATTTTCATCACTTTAGTTTTCTCTCCGTTTATAACCAAACCTACTCTACTACCAGTCTCATCAACAGCTCGAATGAAAGAGTTCATCTCATCAACATCATTTGCCAAAAAAGCTAAATCATCAGCATAATCTAAATCAGAAATTTTCGTATCTCCAGTCCATTTAAGGCCAAAATCTTTCCCTTGAAGTGAATTTCGCATAACATAATCAATAACCAAGCTAAAGAGAAAAGGAGATAAAATGCACCCTTGTCGAACACCAGAAGTAATACTAAACCAATTGCTACAAGCCTTACCAACTCTCACACAAGACTCAGTGTTATTATAGAGAGCTTTCATTATGTTAACTAACTTGTCAGGTATACCACATGATCTCACAATCAACCACAAATTATGGCGATCAACAGAGTCGAAAGCATTTTTGAAATCAACAAAACTAGCAACCAAAGGTTTCTGAAACTCTAAACAGTTCTCAAGAATCTGCCTAAGTGAAAATATCTGATCCACACATCCCCTACCACTTCTGAATCCACATTGCTCATCACGCAATTGACTGTCAACCAGATTCTTAATTCTATTACGCACAATCATGGAAAGAACTTTACCTGGAACAGAGAGTAGGCTGATACCCCTATAGTTATCACAAGAACTGCGATCACCTTTTTTGAAAATAGGGATAAAAATAGCTCTAATAAAATCCTTAGGAACCATGCCTTTATCATAAAAGATATTCAGAATTTCAGTCATCAAAGTGGTAACCGAAACATTTCCAGCTCTAAGCATTTCGGTAGTAATTTCATCTACCCCTGGGGATTTATGAAATTTAAGTTTAGAAACAGCCAAAATAACTTCAGATTGTGTTATAGGGCCAACATTAAAGCCACCAATGCATCTATCATTGTTGCAAACAATGGGAGTAGAACTAACTACATTGTTTAGAACATCACTGAAATGCTCAGCCCACCTAGCCATGATGGAATCCTCCCCTTCTATAACCTTACCTTGTTTATCCTTCAATCCTTGTATCCCTGTCCGTTTTCTACCACACAAAACATTAACAATCTGGTACAGCTCTCTGCTGTTGTGCTGTCTAACTGCTTCCTCGGCTTTGTCAGCCAAACCGTCAAGCCAAAGATTCTTATCAGCAGCTAACTGATCTTTTACACCTTTATTAAGTTCTCTGTAATGCTTTCTATTAGGACTAGTAGGGTATTGGTTAAGGACATTCCTGCAGTTCTTTCTTTCCGAAATAAGCTCAAGAGCCTTATTACTCAGATAATTCTGTCTCTTCTGCTCCTTTTTTCCTAAAAGAGTACTGTTAGTGTCCAAAAAAGCCTGTTTAAAATGATCCCATTCTTCCTCAACTTCAGTAGTAAGCAAACCATGACTGTCATAATGACTAAGTAACCTATCATGGTAAGCTTTGGCTATAACTGGATCTTTCAGAGCTTCAGTATTAAAACTAAATTTTTTAACCTTAGCACAACACTTTTTAAGTTTAAGTTGCAACACACTTTTAACAAGGTAATGGTCAGATCCAATTTCAGCTCCCCTATATGCCCTGGTATTCGTAACAGAACTAGCCCATTTCCTGTTAATTAATATGTAATCAATCATATTGTTATGCAGCCCATTGGGTGAAACCCATGTGTACTTATGTTATGTCGCGGTGTTTGCAATAAGTGTTAGTTATTCTGAATCCATTGAGTTCACTTACCTGTAGGAGACGTTGCCCATTGCCATTGCAGCTATCAATACCAAAAGGACATATTACTCCTGCCCAAAGGTCAGAGTCAGTACCAACTTTGTCATTGAAGTCACCAAAAACAAGGATAATATCTCCTTTCTTGACAGAATTCAAAATATCCTGAAGTTGTCCGTAAAACCTATCCTTCTCATCCTCATCAGTATCCTCAGTGGGGGCATAACAGCAGATAACATTCAAGTCTTTAATGCTTGTCTGAAATTTTGCTGTAAGAAACCTTTCATTAATGCACTCATATCCTAGAAGAGCATCACTAGCGTGTCTGCTGAGAAGCAGACCCACGCCTTGGTGATGCTTATTGTCGCCCCTCCCTGAAAAGAGAAATTGAAGATTATTTTTAAGAATCCGACCTTCATCTGTCTATCTGGTCTCTTGCAAGCCGAGAATATCTATATTATAACGATTAATTATAATTATAACGGATTTCTTGTGTGAGGACATTAAGAGAAAAAGCTCTGTGCAGAGTCCTCACATTCCAACTACCTGTGGAGAGAAAATGGTTAGTGGGATGTTTAACAAAACTATGTTTATTGAGAGAGGGAATGCCGACAATATCCAGCAACCCCCTAATCGCAGGCATGGGGCAAAAAACCGTTCTCCCCACCACTAAAGTCTGAAGCCATCTACATTGGAAGACTTTGTCCAACGTAGAATTTGAAGATGCCGGTAGAAGAAAATAGTTCAGGTGCCTGCGATGACCTCTGCTCAGGATTATCCACCAGCTGATAAACATATCCTGTGAATCTATTCACTTGGGGCTGTCCAGCCGCAAACAAACAGAAAACACAGCAGAAATTTTCCCTCCACAGAAGCCCACCAGTGCAGCGAAATCAGGATCCATAATCAAGCTCAGAGCCATATATCTGTCGAGTTCAGTGGGTTTATATGGTCAGCACCAGGACCCTGTGTGGTTGACCACTCCTCAGCAGGGTAGAAAAAAATAGAATATTAGCCAGAGTTGTCCAGATCAGTAGGCCACACTAATCTGGCAGCCCTCCGCTTCCGTTGATTTCCACAAGAGTGTATCTCTTTTAAAAGGTACTAACGGTCTGCACCACGAGAAGGCGGGGTCGGACATTAGGTGCTAGGCTTGGCTGGTTCTATGCATCATCACAGAGGATTGGTGCATAGCTCTCCTTCCAGTGACTACCTAGCTACCATTTACAGACCAAAAATTATTTATATATATATTTTTTAAATTACATCATATATATATATTTTTTAAATTACATCATTTAAAAAATATTACCTAAATCACACATTTCAACAAAAATTGAACTGAAACATCATTGCGCGAATTTTGGTTAAACTACAATATCGTAGATGCCATAAAAAACATTAACCAAGGATGGAAGGATGTGAAGAACAAAACATTGAATGCGGCCTGGAGAAATCTTTAGCCAAATTGTGTTTCCAATTCTTCAAGTGATAGCATTTTGCTACAAACTGTTGACGATGAAGTTATTGAAATTGTGGCATTGGTGCTGCAGTTTGAAGCTGAAGGATTCAAGAACATGAATAAAACTGAGCTTGAAGAACTTTTTTAATCCCACGATGCTGAATTAACGACACGCAACCATCTGGAATTAAATAGCGATGCGGAAGAAACGCCCAAAACTAACCAATTTGCAACACAAAAAATATAAAGGCATTCCTTTCAATGATTCCAAATGGCATTGATTTCATTGAAAGCATAGATCCAGATCATGCAGAAGCGATTCAGTCCGTAGGGGATTGAAAGCGCAACCTGCCCCATGCGAACTGATACTGGGCGAGAGAAAGAGAGCAGCAAAGCAGTCGACACTAGAACGATTTTTTAAGCCAGCGACGTCTATAATCGCAGTAACGATAGCGGTTTCTCTCAAAGAATCGTCGAGCGAAAGTGACTGTATCTCTATGCAATAAATTGTTTATTTTATTTTTTCGTTCAATGAAATTGTTTATAACATTAAATAGTGTATTTTTGTCAAATTTTTTACTTATAATAAATAATCTTTATATTTAGATACGTTTTTATACGGTATTCCATTCCACGGATTCCATTACAGGGTACTTCCGTGGAACTAATTAATCACGTAAATGGAGGAGTGATTGTATTTCTTAACAATTCGCCTGCCTCTTGCCTTCCTGGAGATCTACCGATCCTCCGGGGTCAAGGTCAGCCCTTGTGGCTCGACACTATCTCCCCTCTAGTAGGGATGTACTACTTTTCAACAGGGGGCGCTCAGTCGGTAACGCACCAGCTCGTAATCTGCAGTTCCCTGGTTCGAGTCCCAGCTGGGTCAGCGTTGAGATCCAGCGTGGGAGCAAAATTCCTCACCCTACCCACGGTCAGTAGGGGATGTGCACGTTAAAGAACACGCTGGATGGCCTTTATGGGAGGCTACCATCTGTCTCCCAACAGCTGTTCCAGTCGGTCCCCTCACCCAGCCTTCGGGGTCCATGTGACCTGGCCATTTAGCCCATGGTGTGCAAAAAATGCTGCTCAGAGCACCCAACCTGTTCAACAGAGTTACAGATATCCTGTGGCTTTTTTCAAAGGAAGTGTCGTGCCACCTTTTGTGTAAAAGTGTGGACACGGAATGCTGATGGCGACAGAACCCCGTCTACCGTTTTTACGAACCAACGGTATCCATCTTTTTCGCCATTTTTGTTCGGCATTCGACCACGAAGAGGATGCCGCCATCGGCGTTGGAATTCCACCGTTTGGTCTTTTGGATCCCGGATGATGGTGGCTACGTGACCCGCGAACGGGTAAAAAAGCCCCATCTGGGCTAAAAGGTTTCGCACCTCGACAGCACCCACCAATGACAGAAGGCCACGATTCCGCAGATGGTGACCTCTAGCATTCAAAAGACAAGATGAAGGTGAGGAAAAAAGACACTTTTTTTTCTGGAGCGTCGCTGAAGGAAGGCGTAGAAGTTCGAGTCCGCTACGATGTTTGAGATCAGCCGCACACCTGTATGAAGGGAGCGATAGCGGTCTGGCGAGATGCCAAGTTATTGTACGTTGTGCTGGAGCGTACCGTCTGAAAGTTGCAATGACGTTTCCCCGTCCACATCAGCATGACAGGTCAGGGTGAGTTTTATTGAATCTGGTGTCCGAAGTCAAGTAACTTAAAAGTGTTGCTGCCACGTGCTTCAAGAGAGTCTTCAGAATCGTTGATGTTCCCGGCTCTGCACGAACATTGTTAAACTATGCGATTGAACTGTTTGACCTAGGGCCGTGAAAAGTTTCGGAAGTCTAACAGTGACGATTTCGATAATGTGAAAACCTCCCGACAAAATGTGTCAAGTAAACGTATTCTTATATTAAAGTGTTTCTAAGTTTTGTTCACGAAATAAGGTAAAAAAATGTGTTATTTGTTTAAATAATTTTTGTGAAGTGTACTAATGCCTAATATTACTGAATCGAAGTTGCAACGCTGTTTTTTTAATCCCCTCTTTTTTATTATAAGTTTGCCCCTGACATCGATCATCAACCACCCCAAACCAGAATTGGGGTTATGACAGAAGTTTACCTCTAAAATGTTCAATGAAGTGAAGTATGTAATTAAATCCAAATGATATAACATTTAGTTTCATGTTGTCAATCGATTAAATTTCAGATTATGGAGTTAGGTTGACGCCTTCACATCTGATTTGCGCTGTGTCAGAGAATACAAATAAAACTGCTCCTCAAGCAGCTGTTTGCCACAGAGGTCTGACAGGAGGTTGTTAAAATAATAAAACTTACATAAGATCTGTGAGGAAGGTTACTTTATTACAGGGGCGCACAAACTCCGAACCATTTAGCAATCCTATCCGGCCCGAATGAAAATCGGAAAGTACAAAAAATATCGTTTTTAAATCTAGTTCTCAACTTTTTTGTTCCAGAACCCCTTTTAACCAAAAAAAAAATTGTTGCGAAACCCCAGGGTAATAATGACTAAAAAAAGATCCGAACACTATGGTTGATTACAGAATTCAGAAAAAATATCTGGCAACGATTTTTGTTTTTGAAATTAGTGATCTGGCATCCTTCGTGCACACCAGAAAATAATTTTGGAAGGGCTCAGCAAAATTTTATGGCAAAAATAGAATATTGAGTTGAGTTCTTTTACTTCTGAGCGAAATTTTTTGTACAAAATGGGCTAAATGGCAGGAATACGGGAACCCCAAAGAACTCGGAAAGTTTGGGGGAAGTAACCGTAACCCACTAGACAGTTAAGAGACAGCTGGAAGCCTCCTGTCAAAACAATCCTGTAACACATAGCACAAATTTCAAGCATCTGAAGGGGTTGTTTTGGGTTGTTTTACCTCTGAGCGGCACTTTTTTGCACACTATGGGCTAAATGGCCAGGTACATGGACCCGAAGGCTCAAAGAAGGTTGGGGGAGGGGACCCACTGGAACAGCTGTTGGGAGACAGATGGTAGTCTCCCGTCAAGGCCATCCAGCGTGTTCTTTAACGTGCACAGGGTATGGCTCTCCCACACACGGGGCCACGGCTTAACGTCCCATCCGACGGACGGCGGCCTTTCCAAGCCCATCAGTGTCCCCTACTGACCGTGGGCAGGGCGGGGAATTTTGCGGAGATAAGCATCTGAAGGGGTTAACCTGACTCTATAATCAGATATTTTATCAATCGACAACATGAAGCTGAATTTATAACATTTGAATTTAATTACATATAATACGGATTATTAAGAAATAATGGAAATCGTTGTTGTTTAAGTCATTGGTTCAATTCATAACGTTAACTCGCATGATACTGCAAATGACTTTCCAAAAAAATTTAACATGTCTAAATAAATTATTAATTTCGATTAAAACACTTCTTTCCAACTGCTTTAAGGATTAAAAGTTTCCTTTTAAGAAAACCGCTAAAATTGTTATTTTGAAAGCGAAAAACAAATCTGCAAACTGCCGAAAGCCTGAATTTATTGAATGAACAAATGACACTGATTGAAACTGTGTGGAATTTTCAAGCTGAGATAAGTGTTCAACAGTAAATAATTTACCCTTGAAACAGCTGCAACCTTCTACTATGGAGAATAAACTAACAGGCCCCTGTTAGACCTCTGTGGCAAGCCGCTGCTTGAGGGCTATTTATTATTTATTTTATTATATTTTTTAAGTTCTGACAATGGGTGATAAGAGTGCAAGAGCATCGACTTCTAGTCAGTGTTGCCAACTGACTTTTTCATGTTACCTCTAACGTTTTTCAAGAGCAGTCTGGCTTGGAAAATTTTCAGTTTCCTTATAGCTTCAAATTTGGCTTTTTTAACCACATTTATAATGATTAAAATTTTATAAAACAATTTCTTAAATCCATTCCGGTAATTCTTATTACAAGGGGTTTGTCTTTTGCGTTTTGTTTTCCAGTACCAAATTATTATGATGTGTTATAATATGAAATTATAAGTAAAAAAAAATACACACAACATATCGGATTAAATCATCATTCAAAATGCAATGCAAGAAATAACCTCTTACTAACATTTACAATAAATGGTCCTCGAATTCTGACACTCCAGTTCATGTCATGAATGGGAAAGAATTTTTGAATTGCTTTAACTTCTAAAATATGATTTTTATTTAAAAAAATGTGACTGAAGATAATTTAAAGATCTCAATCAAATCTATTTAAATCTCGATTTTCAGCAACAACATCATCATCATGATCCTCAAGCAGCCATGGGCTACGGGGTTCCAACCAGATAACTAGTTCAATTAGTTCGTGCAAATTTCGTGTAATTTACTTCTCCAAGCATATCTGTCCTGAGCTATATCTGCTGCATTTGGCCACTACACACCATTTCTAACAAGTTCTGTTTGACTTTGTCAGCCCATCGCATTCTAGGTTTCCCCCTCTCTCTGAGGCATTTAGGCACATTGTTCATAATCCTATTCGCTAATCTATAATTATCCATACGGGCAACATGACCAAACCAACGAAGTCTCTCTGCACAATATACTGCTCAGAGGAGGTTGACGACTCCTTTGCCTAACCTCTTCATTACTTACAAAGTTGAACCAGCTAATGTTAATACTGCCTAAGCATCTAGAATCAAAAGCATCAAGCTTCCTGTTATCTTGTTTACAAAGTGTCCAAGTTACAAAGCGTCACTATCATAACTAACCCTAGAAAGAACCAAACTTTCACACAGTCTAATGTTAGTCTTTATGTGTATACATCGATTTCTCCATATTCTCCATAGATTCTTAAAAGTCCCGGCAGCAATCCCTAATCGTCTGTTAATCTCGTGCCACACATCATCAATTTCTGTTACATCGCTCCCAAGATATTTAAACTGAGACACCTTCTAAGGAGTGCAGCCATTCAGATTAACTGAACCACAGCCTGCCTGACCAATTTTCATCTTTTTTTAGTTTCCTCTCTATTTATAACCAAAACCTACTCTACTACCAGTCTCATCAACAGTTCAAATTAAAGAATTCATCTCATCAACATCATTAGGCAACAAGGCCAAATCATCTGCATAATCCAAATCAGAAATTTTGAAATCTCTTGACCATTTAAGGCCAAAATCTTTTCCTTGCAAAGAATTTCGCATAACATAATCAATAACCAAACTAAAGGGAAAAGGAGACAAAATGCACCCTTTTCGAACACCAGAAGCAATGCTAAACCAATTACTATAAGCCTTACCAACTCTCACACACGACTCAGTGTTATTATAGAGAGCCTTCATTACGTTAACTAACTTGTATGGTATGCCATACGATTTTTTAACTTTAGCACAACACTTCTAAAGTTTACGCTGCAAAACACTTTTAACAAGGAAATGGCCAGATCCAATTTCAGCTCCCCTATAGATCCTGGTATTCCTAACATAACAGCCTATTTACTGTTAATTAATATATAATCTATCATATTCTGATGCAACCCATCTGGTGAAACCCATGTGTACTAATGTATGTCACCGTATTTGTAATAAGTGTTAGTTGTTCTCAAACCATTAAGTTTACTTACCTGTAGGAGATTTTGCCCATTGCCATTGCAGCTACCAATACCAAAAGGGTCTATCACTCCTCCCCAAAGTCCAGTGTCAGTGCCAACTTTGGCATTGAAGTCTCCTGGAACAAGGGTAATATCGCTTTTTTGACAGAATTCAAAATATCCTGAAGTTGTCCGTAAAACCTAACCTTCTCATCCTCATCGGCATCCTCAGTGGGGGCATAACAGCAGAAAACATTCAAGTCTTTAACGCTTGTCTGAAATTTTGCTGTAAGAAACCTTTCATTAATGCACTCGTATCCTAGAAGAGCATCACTAGCGTGTCTGCTGAGAAGCAGACCCACGCCTTGGTGATGCTTATTGTCGTCCCTCCCTGAAAAGAGAAATTTAAGATTATTTTTAAGAATCTAACCTTTATCTGTCCATCTGGTCTCTTGCAAGCAGAGAATATCTAAATTATAATGGTGGAATTCTTGTGTGAGGACATCAAGAGAAAAAGCTTTGTGCAGAGTCCTCACATTCCAACTACTTATGGAGAGAAAATGGTTTGTGGGATGTTTAAAGAAACTTTGTTTGTTTAGAGAAGAAATGCCGACAATATCAAACAGGCCCCTAATTTCAGGCATGGGATAAAGACCCATTCCCCCACTTCCTGCAATGTAGAATTTGACGATGCCCGTAGGAGCAAAAGTCCAGGTGCCTCCGATGATCTCTCCTCAGGATTATCCACCAGTTGATAAACATATCCTGTGAATCTATTCATTTGGAGCTGTTAACCTATAAACAAACAAAAACCACAGCAGCTGATTTTCCCTCCACAGAAGCCCATCAGTGCAACACATTCAGGATCCATAATCAAGCTCAGAGCCTTAATCCAATCCAGTGAGTTTATATGGACAGCACCAGAACCTCTGTGGCTGACCACTCATCAACAGGGTAGAAAAAAAAAGTAGCTATAGCTGTCTAGATCAGTAGGCCACACTAATCTGGCAGCCCTCTCTTCCGTTCGCTTCCAGTAGAGAGTATATCTTTTGAAAGGTACTAACGGCTGCACCACGAGAAGGCGGGGTCGGACGTTAGGTGCTAGGCCTGGCCGGTTCTATGCCTCATCACAGGGGATTGGTACTTAGCTCTCCTTCCAGTGACTGCCTGCGTTCAATATTTAAAGAGTTATGGGAGCAGAAACATTTGGAAAGTTACTCGTTCTGCTAAAAATAAATAACAAAATAAATTTAGTATAGCGATTATTGCCCTCGTTTTAACTTGTTTTTAATAATTTATCAGAACAATTAAATTGATATTGTTGCTGTTAAACATTCCAAGTTTTGTAACTCTATAAATACTTAATTTGTTGAAAAGCGAGATTTAAATGCATAGATTTGACTGGATCTGTAAATTATTTTGGATCACATTTTTTCATAAATATTTTATTTTAGAACCAATAGCTATTAGAAATTCCTCTCCCATTCACATAATATTCAATAGGGTAGCATAATTTAAAGACTTGAGGAGTTTCATAGTCTATATGTTACCGCTAAAGCTCGAAAGCCGTTAATGTGCACATTACCTAGCTAATCTGCAGATTAACTGATTTGCTCCGTTAACGTGCGGAATCAAGAATTTTCCGCATTTTACCTAGGTAATGTGCACATTAACGGCTTCCGTATCGTTAAAGTTCAAAAGTTTGTTTCTCTCATAGTGATGAATCTCTTGAATATGAATCTTCGTGTCACGTGATTCACTCGTCCGCATTATAAAAAACGCCCGGATGAGCGGAGGCCAAGTAAGAACGAATCGGTAAAGTGATTCATTCTTGATAACGAATCACTAAAATGATTCGTTCTCACTTGGCCTGCTCATTTTGGGGGCGTTTTTTACAATTCGGACGACTGATTCATGTTGACAGAGGGATGACCCTGGTTTCAACTCTACTCTCGGACACTAGATAAATAACATTATGTTAATTTAAGCGTACAGAAACGTTCCTGTTGTTCCAGCAAAGATCTTACTTTCACTTTAACGAGTGCCTAGTAGGTAATGTGCAGATTATCCAGGTAATTTGCAGATTACCTAGGTAATTTGAGAAATGAAACAATTTTCCGCACGTTAACGGATCACCCTAGTTAATCTGCACAATACCGAGATAATCTGTAGAATAACTGATTTCTGCACTTTAGCGGTAACATATAAACAATTACTCCTAGTTTTTTACTTTCCCCGTAAAAAAGGGATTATGCGTCAAGTGAAAGCTCGTGACATGGAGACGTTACAGGTTATAAATCCTTCTACCCCCTTTTCCAAAAAAATAAGATGAAAATATGTGAAAGATTGTTCTACTCAGGGTCGGATCTAGGGGGGAGCAAAGGGGCCATGGCCTCCCCCCCTTCTTTCAGAATACTAGTAAGGGTAAAAGAGACAAAAAAATTGTTCAACTGATCTAATTTCATGCACTTTTGAAGCAATTTTTTAAAGATGTGTAAAACGGAGGGCGAAACCTTATACTTCAATGGAAATCCAGACTCTTAGCCCCTTGTTTACATTTTTCTGCATTAATTTTGCTTCTTGCCCACCGCGAGACCCTTGATTTTTTTTTTTCTAGATCCGCGTCTGATGAAGTTGTGAATGTTGTCGGTATTAAAATATACTTCCCCCCTAAAAAAAACAGGATATTTAATGAAAGTTAGTACATCTTTCGAACGCAAAGGCTCACATTTACGAGTTAGATGTCAAATGGAAGCTCATATGTGGACTGTCATACCCCCCACTATTCTTCCCTCCTCCGAAAGGGAACGAAAATTTCGCGGAGATCGACCTTAAAGAGTTATATCCCAAATTAAAGTTTGTCCTTCAAAGGTGACACCAAATAAAGGGGAACAAAAATGTGGTCCTTTTCTATGAGTATTATGTTTATGATTTGCTTGCTCCACAAGATTTATCAAAGGTGGAACAATTGCATTTCACAGGTGAATAAAGCAATTTTAACTCAGATCGTTATGTCACTTATTTATGATTATACATATACAATATAACTGAAAAATCCATACATCAAATGAACGTTTCTGAAAATAAGTTTTTTCATTTGAATTTTTCTTTCTCGCTACCGTACCCGAAAAAGCAAAAAATAACCTTAAACATATCGATGGTGCACAAGGATGTACCCAGTGTAGAGAACCTCCCCCCTCCCGCCCTCGATAATCATTTTTAATCTTTCCTGTCTGGTGGAATATTTTAGTAACGGAAAACCCTATTCAAGTCGTATTCTCTGACTCCCTCGAAACTAAATCCTGAGTAATAAGAAGAATGTCACCGATTTACCTACGCAACAAGATTGCTCGATTATGGTCCTGAACTTGATGCACTGGTAGGCCTCTGTTGAAGGAGAATCTGCCCTGTGTTTTCTGTTTGCTTCTGGATTGCCAGTCCTAAGTGAACAGAGGCATGGGATACTTTATATCAGCAGTAGTAGTGTTGTAGACTCCCCTTTAGTATTAGGGAGGTACAACATTTTTTCTTTTCCAATATCTGACCGTGCTCCATTTACGCTGTTTGCCGAGGGTACACTCTTTCCAGAGTAACCCAAGAAATTTTACCTTCAATAAATAGAAATGGAGAGGAGTCGTGTTTTACCCAATAACACTCTATTTATTAACAAAAGTATTACTTAGACATTCTCTATCACAAATTACTCCCTTCATCGGGGCACATTTTCTTCTAACGCAGCTCTTAGGCAATGACAGCCTTTACAATAGGGAGCCCCAAAAATTGCTCCAGCAAAGTCCATATGTTAAGTCCGAGCTACTAGCTCTAAAGTTCTTATAGTTCGTGGTCCCAATTTGGGAGTACGGTGGCGGTGGCTGGCAGAAACGTAATGTGGAAAATCTCAGATTTATGAATGATGGTGACCCATACCTGTTTTGTATGTAGCCGTTGTGGAGACATCAGCTGGAGAGTCAGGCATCGTCAACTTGTACCTTATCTGCAGAGTCCGGGCAAGACAAAGGTGGATCGCGCACCTTCCTCAAAGGCACTCGCATCGCTCGTGAGACAGAGGGAGAGGACTGCTCGACCAGACTGCGAGAGGAACAAGAGACGAAAGACACAGTTTCTTCTAACAGTTCATCCTTCCCACCTTTTTCGCCGCGACCTCTAGCGGCGGTCAACGCGTAAAGCTGACGCGGACGATGGCTATTGGTCAAGGATGGATGAGACAAGTAGATACGCCTTTCCTGTGGCCTTTGATGCGGAGCGCGGCTCTCTAGTCTCAAAGTTTCCATGCCTGGAGCAAAGTTCGCCATCTGTGGCAAACGGTATCAGGGAACATTTCGTGGAAACTTGATGACAAAACAAGTCTTTGTTTCCATCAAACAGAACGCATATCCCAGGACCTTTTGGCCCCCAAGTCGTGTCCACAGGATAAATCTCTGTGGGCACCACAGTAGCATAAATGAGAGGTCTGAGCCAGTAAATGGGGCCAGAGAATTCTATAAAAATCCATGGGAAAAGTTATGGGCGATAAGGTAAAAAGTATGTTTTTTGTGTTTTTTTGTGAAAATTAGAAAAAACCGGGGTGTTTTTTAGCATGTGAAAAACTAATTTAAGTTTTTTTTTGAAAGATGAGGTTTAAACTAATTCGTGAATTAGTTTAAATGGATTAGTTTGAAATAAGGTGTGTGTATATGAGATAAAAAATGATGTGGTTTGTTGAGTTATCGTACACTTACTGGATTATTCGATTGTAAAAGTCATGTAAATCGGTGTTTCTTGTGGTTTTTTCTGAAAATATGTGTGAAAATCAGGGAAAAAAACAGGGTGTTTCATGTGAAAAAAGTAATTTAAGTTTTTTGGTCAGATGAGATTTAAACTAATTTGTTTAACTAATTTTCAGAAAAAATGAGGTGTGTGTGAAAGAGATAAAAAACGATGTGGTTTGTTGAGTTATCATACATTTACTGGATTATTCGGTTGTAAAAAGCCAGGTAAATCAGAGAATTTGACAAAGTCAGACAGTTTCGAGATATTTGTTTGAAACATATTACAAAATCAACAGGTAAAATGTTTTTTTCAGGGGTTCTGATGAAAAGATAGACTTTGAATATCTGTGAATGTATCAAGAGAGGGTACTAGATGAAAAAAAAAATTTGGAAGTGGAAAGTGATTTAGGCTAATTTTTTAAACAATTAGAAAGAATTTGAAGTGATGTAGGTTAGAATAATTTTGAGAATGTATGAAGTTTGTAAAGAGAGAAGAGTTTTATGTTATCATGCTAAACGGAAATCAGTCTCCTCAAAAGAACAACGGGCTCGAGATTTAATTTCATTGAACTAAATCTCTTATGGTTCGGGAAGTTGTTCGGTTCGATGGACGGTCCTCCCCTCTGCCCTCTCTCTCTGTCCCCTCCTCTCTTCCTCTCTCTCTGTCCCCTCCTCCCCTCTGCTCTCTCTTCCTCTCTCTGTCCCCTCCTCGTCTCTGCCTCGATCCAGAGCAAAAATAATCCTCCAGTTGTATACATGAGACAACTGTAACCGGAGTCCGTGCAATTATGACCATGACCGCTGCTAGACTTAATACCGCTAGAGGTCTCATATACTGAGCCTAAAAAGCTTTACGTAGATTAGGAGTCTCATTCAATATCAAGGGAAGCGATACTAACCTTTACGAGATTAGCATTCTCATTCAATATCAAGGGAAGCAATACTAACGTTTAAAGCTAATTGTCTTATATACCATACTCGGCAGCAACTCATATTCAAGTGGTGGGTAAAGAAACAAAATTAAAAATAAGATAGTGTTATGAACTTTAACTCAAATCTAAAATAATACGTTTTTGTAACAGTGTTTTGGATATATAGCTGCAAAAAAATTAAACCAGTGCGATTAAATTACTTTGTAATATGATCAATATTTTAAATAACATTGATTCTATGGGAGAGGGGAGGAGGAGGGAGAGTTAATTCTTTGCAGTTTACAATAGTTGAAATAACTTTTGATCTAATTATGCTACAGAGCTCATTCTGGTGTTGTTCAATAATACTAAGCAGACACTATTTTCCGAACTGATCAGAATCGGGTTCGGACCACTTACCTAGCCGAGAGAAAGTGTGTCGAACCCTCTTAAATTTATGATCTCAAAACTTGTCTTGTAATCAAGCTACAGATTTGAAACTAATATTATTGGATCTCATTCGGGATGTACTACACTTTGAATATGTGGGTATTGATCTCGACCCCATTACTTAAGGTCTCCTGGGTTCAAAACATTTTGCATACTACACATTGCTGATTCTCATTTAAGATTTCGAAAGGTTTTCGGTTTTTTTCATCAACATCACGTTCTAGTACTGGAACTCATTTGTTAATTCAACTGGAAACGGTGTCGGACCCGTTTCCTAGCCTAGAAACTGGGTCAAACACTCTTAATTTTGCATCCTTATAACTCTGCTTCTAATTGAGTCACACATCTCAAACTAATGTCTTTATATTACATTCGGGAAGCACTATACGTTTAACGTATTGGAAGCGGTCTCGACCTCTTAGTTTTTGTTTTCTGGTTCGACACTTTAAGATTTTGTCGAATTATAACGTCCATTCTAATTGTGCTAGGATCTTAGTTTCAATTTTAATAGTTGGGGTTTACCTAGTTCTATAATCTGACGAAAGAATAATCGGTCTGAAACCGTTTTCTAGCCGACAAAGTGGGTCAAACCTCTCTAACTTTGCGGCTTCATAACTCTGCTTCTAATAGAGCAACAGAACTCAAACTAATATCATTGTGTTCCATTCGGCAAATACTATACGTTAAATGTATTGGACCCATTATTTTAAGTTTTGCAGGTTCGATAACTTTAATTGGTTACAATAACTTTTGTTGTAATCGAGCTAGAAGCTTGGTTTTAACATTGATAGTCATGATTTATCAAGTTCTCTAATCTGACAAAAAATAATTAGTGTTGACTCAATAAAAAAATATATTTGACTTCAGCTAGATAAACTGCTGGGATATTTAATCCTTTGTCTCTTGTACAAAGTTGTTCTAAACAGTTTATTACCTTAATTTTATTACAAAGGGTTTCAGGCCATAGGATTTCACAGAAATTGAGTCGAGACCACTTAGATTTGAATCCCTATGTCTCCTCTTCTAATTGAGAGAGATAATAAACACTGATTATTAGAATTTCTAAAGAATTACAAATTGGTACAATTTTCAAAATATTTTATTAGTACTTAATTTTTTTTTTGCATTTGTTCCTAGTTCAAAGTTTTGTAAATGGCATTGCCTGCTTTACCATACACATCTGAGATTCTATAATTTTCAAAAGCGTAAGTTTGAATTCCATCGATATGTCGTTTTGTGTATTCTTGGGATAAAGCAATTTATTTAGTTTGGTATACATGTATATCGTGTTGTTCCGATCGAAATTCCGTTTGTTGCGTATTACGATTTTTCCATCAAATAGACATTCCCGATAATCTTCGTGACTAAATTCATTTGTAACTCCATTGGCCGTTTTTTTAGGAATTGGGGAATCTATAGAATGCAGTTTTGGACGTAACGCAATAGCCTCTTTGATTAGAAGTCCTTTTAATTCGTCTTTAAATTTTCCTGGAACCATTTTATTTGATTCATTGTATAATGCATGGTTTGTGGGGTAATTTGAGAAATCAAAGTAGTCTGAGTTAAATTTCTCATATGTGTCATCTGTCTGGATATCGACACAGAAGGAATCAATATTGGTAAATAACAATTCTGCATTAAATTTTGGTTTCAGAAAATTGTAGAAGAAATTATACATGTGTAATTTACTCAACTCCAAAATCGTTACACCAATGTAATATGGTTTATCTAATATAATATTTTTTTTATATGGAGAATTACGAAATTTTCTGCAAGTTTAACACAAGAAACGTACCTAGGATTTGCAATTAATTTTTTAAGCATTTCTTCAGTATTCACAAAGTGACATTTTCTTCTCTTTCTCTTATTTTCTAAACATTTGCCATATATAGCATTGTTCATCAGTTTGAAAAAGTCTTTTTCGAGATTATTTAAGGCATTAATTCGTTTTGTTGTATTAAATCTATGTAAGGTTTCAGCCATGGTTTTTTATCAAATTCCAAGATTCTATGTACCTGTTTCACCCTCAGTCACAGTTCCACATAGAGCTTAAGTAACCTATAGTGAACGACATAATTTTGCTTTTCGAACAGATTTGGAATCAACAATGAGACATTACTATTAGAAAGTTTCAATTTTTCAAGAGCCAAAGGGAAATCACTGTGTAAATCGTGTAGATGTGCCGGATATTCTAGATCGACTTCGAAGAAATAGCCCTTTTTGCTGTCGTTTGGATTATTAAACAGGTCAATATCATTTACCCATTTGAAATTACCAGTTGGAAGAGGTTGAGACATTGCCCAGCCATATAAATTGTTTGCATCAAAGTACATGATATAGTTTTGTGGTTAACTTCTCTCATATGGATCTACTAAAGGATTGTTGGCCTGTGCAAACCTCTTAAACACTAAAGATATTCCTCCTCGCAGAGCTCTTTCCATGAAAAAATACATATCACCTTTTAAAAGTTCCAGCTCAATTTCTGTCATTTTTAAACAGGCAGCATAGGATAAGCCAGGAGAGCTAAAATAATGACAAGGATCGAGTTGGTAGTTATTCATACATGAATTTCTGTAGTTTTCAAATATATCTCCTAACAGTAATACATCAGTGATCATGTAAAGATCGTGATATCGTTTCTACCTTTGGGGACAAAGGTAGAAATGGAAAAGGCTTTCCATAAAATTTGAGCTCTTTCGTATTGTTCATTGTTTTGGAAATTCTCTTTGGATGGAAGTGACGTTTGCAAAAACTTAGCACTCTGTTGCAAGTACTCATATGGAAAACTTCCTTTGCTTTTCAAAAGTTCTTTCTGTGAGTCATTCAGGTTGTGTTATCTACAGTATTGACTTAGGGTGTAGACATTTTCCACATTTTTCGACAGTGAATCCAGTGAAGAGCTGCGGAACATGAATGAATCAATAAATTTAATTTTACCGAAATTAATGCATATATATTTTTCTGTAGTTTGTGGAATACAATAAATTTTCTTCTTATCTTTAAATTTCCACAAATCTTTTACTATAAAGTGACCATCAAATCCTTTGAGATTATGAAACAACACTGGTATTTCAAGTAAGAATTTGTATTGAAGAATACATTTGTTGTGAACAGCACCTCTGTATTTTCCAGTTAAGTGATCGTGGTCCCTTACTCTATCAGTTCCTAGAATTTTCCCACAGATATTACAATATTTTGCTCCATTAAAAATTTGCCAATCAAAATCAGTCATCTTAACATTTCTTTTCTTCAAATCATTGATCAAATTTTCGGCTTCGATCATTTCATTCAAAACTTGTTCTGTTACATTTTTCCCTCTGTACATTCTGGTTTTGATCAGTTTACCTTCCCGTCCATCTATAATATATGCAAATCCTGACGGTACTAAATACTTAGTTCGCACCCTACATGGATTATTCTTAATTCTTCTACATTTCGAAAAGCATTCGAAGTCTGCATAAATCACATATGGGTGGTTGAAACCGTTTTCAATTGTATGGAATTTCGTACTATTCGCTTCGGGAAACTTGATAGTTTGTAAAGTGTTTGATTTGCAAATATCTACGTGATTCTTTACTAAATCGTCGCGAGTGAAATTATGAAGACAATATGGACAGGGATAGGATTTACCATTATGTCTCGAAAGGTATGCTGTAACCCTACTAATATTTTTAATCCAACAATAGTGAGAATTACTGCCGTCTTTTAAAAGTGAAAGTTGCATGGGTTCTTTAACAGGATTCTGTGAAATATATAACATATGCAAACCATCATTCTTAGAATTGAAAACATTTATAGAAATATTATTTAAAACCTCGAACTTCGGGATTTGATCGAGGGTTACTGGATAAGTCACTGAACATGTGTCTAAGGCGTTTTCAAATATTTTATATTTTTCCACGTTATGGATGGTCTTTAGCAGAATGTAGAGCTGATAATATTGACCACAAGAAACATTTGTTGTCATAGTTTCTAACATTCACTATTCCTTTTGTAGATTTCAAATGTTGTGGTAAATTTACGAAAGCAAATGCTCCAACTGCATTATTATACTGAGACATTTGAATTTCCATAAAAAGTATTTTGTCAAACACCCATCCACTTCCCTTTTGTACAAAATTTTCGAAGTCGTTGTCAATTTTCTCATAAGCATTTTTCAGTAATTCATTGAGATAGGTAGGCAAACTGATTATTTCGTTACATGTCGAAAAATGTGCACATATTTCTTTCTGTCCTTCAGGATCCGTTTGCTTTTTAAATTTTATTTTTAATATGAATCTAACTTTTAGAGGTTGACTGAGTTTCTTGCGAATTATTTGTTTCCATTTATTGTTATTTTTCTCCAGAAAACTTTTTATGTCTTCTCTGACATTTATGTTATCAATTTTATATGTGCGAAACGTTTTCCGAAAAGCACTGCTTTTATTTATATGATATTGATTCAGATGATGATTGTAACTGTCTTTTCTGTTAAAGGTGGAATTGCAAAATTCGCATTTTTCAAATGTGCGAGATGTGCATGCAGTTTTCACATGACGGTTCATATTGGATTTGCGAATAAATACCCCACATTTGGTACATTGAATAGTTGTGCTCGTCTTTGAGTTAGCAGTTATACCCTCTTTATTATATACAGTAGCTAAAAATCATGGTCGAAAAATCATGGTCCGATAATGCAAAACATCGAATATTTAGCATAATCGGAAGTTAAAATAGACATGACTGTAGTATGTGTCCAAGAATAAATTTCTAGACAATGCCGATGTTGTTGAACATAATCTTATGTTCCTTTTTGTCAATAATATCATTTTTTAGCAAAATATTCAAAATTTCGACGATTTCATTTACTACTTCTGTACTGGTGTTTTCAGCTCGTTTACTGGCAACCAAGATTGATAATTTTTTACATATGTCGTCGAAACTCTTGTATAGTCCAGAACCAAACTGTTGACGTTCTATTACAGTGAGCATCATTTTAATCGACTTTAAATATTTCTAAGTGCCTGGAATATGATTATTGATAATTCCATATTTCTCAGTAGTTCTACCATAGCATTTGGTTTCTGTAGCCCCCAGTTTCTGAAGATGCCCGATTGTTTGGTAAATCATTTCTTTCAGCTCAGAAATGGGGTTTCTGGCCTGTAAGATTTCACTCGGAAGTTTTAATTTATATTGGATTAATATTTCATCTTGCAAGTTGGAATCTGGATTATAAACGAACGTTTTTTCTGGCATCTCAGTGGGCTCTTCTGGCTCTAAAGTTTTCACTACATCCTGTATGTTTTTCATGATTTCTCCACGCACAGTTGCCAGACCTTTTAACCGTTCGACCACTGGTTTGTGAAATTCTTCGAGCGTTTCCTTAACTCGTTCCTCTCCCAAAATAGTGTCTTCAATTTTCGACTTTGTAGTAGCTCGCGATTTCAAGGTTTCATCTATAATACTGTGTAATTGCTTAAGTCCTTCATCTTTATTCATATACAATAAAGACATATACCCAGTGATGAAAGTCTGAAAGAAGACCTTCAGGTAACTTTCTTCTTTCTTTTGGATCTGGATAGTGTCTAGCAAGTGAATATCTTGCTGCCCATGTCAAATTGCTTGCTTACTGGAATAATAGAAAAAAAAACTGCTGAAGTTGTGGTCTTACTACTTGAATGAATTTTTGATCGTCCAAGTTGATACTATAATTTATACTAAACGAGGGATTTCTTGTGCAGCAGATTACCTTGCTTATATATCCATTATAAATTCAAAGATGGTAATTTTCTTTGAAAATAGGTGGCATTAGCAGGTCGAATTTTGTGTTTATCTGTATAATTGGATAAGACTGCAATATGTCTCTTTTCACTTCTTTATCACCATAGGTAAGGCAAATTACAGTACTTTTATCAACGTTTAGTTTTGTAGCAGCATCATTGTTTAGATTTGGGGTGCCAACATTCGCAATTCGTTTTCCATTTGCATCGCCATTGAAACTGTTCCCACTTGATGCAAAAAGTCCATTTTCATTTCTCAATAGAGTATTGGATGTGTTAGGATCTAACTTTGTCAAGCCATCAACGTAACTTTTCGTTGTCGCATTTCTATTGTGCCTCGGTTCCCCGAGATTTCCTATTCTCTTACTGTTCGCATTAAAGACATTCTTGCCAGCTAATGCGACTTTTTCCAAATATCCCTTAGTTACAGTAGCAGAATCAGACTCGGGATCGGCAATATCAAGGAATTGTTTTTTTTTTTCTGCATTGAAACTATGCTCGTCGAATGCAATGCTTCGTGGAACGTAAAGCCCATCTTTATTTCTCACCAATGTATTCATTGGACTATTTTGAACAGTGGTCAAGTTGTCGACGTAGTGTTTCGTAGTGGCATTGGATGAATCGATCGGTTCTGCAAGATTTTTAATGAGTTTATTGCTTGCATCGTAATTATCATTGTCATTGCAAAGTGCTCTTTTTTCCACATATCGTTTTGTAACTACTCCAGAATCTGCATCCGGTTCAGTAACATTGATTATTTGTTTGCTTCGCACATCGTAGCGATTGTTCCGAAAAATTAAAGAAGTATTATTAACGTATTGAATGGTAGCGGCATCTCCATTTTCAATAGGTCTGTCTACATTCGATATTCTTTTAGTATTTGCGTCATAATTTACCGTGTGATTCAATGTTATAGACTCTTGTTCGAGATATTGTTTCGTCACAGAGTCCGAACCCTCTTCGGGATTGGCGACATTTCTCAATTTTTTATTACTCATGTTGTAGTCCCCATCGTGTGTCAATTTGAAACCGACACCTGGAATTCCCGCTGGTCCTCTTTCGGAACCGGTCTCAGAGCTGATGACGCCAAACTTTGTTAAGTAATTCACCTTTATTTACCAAAGTTTTTGCTGTACTTGAGAGGCATGTGCTTGGTTTTTTTTATCGAATAATAAGAAATCGTATGGTTCTGAAACTGCATAAAAATATCTTTCCTGATTTCTGTTGCATGATCCATTTGTATCTGCAACATTTCTCTCTTGTTCTGCATATTAAAGAATATAAAATAATTACAATGTAGTCGAATGTCTTTTGGAGTCGAAAAATAACTCTGTGTCAGGAAAATCAATGATATGTTCTTTTTCCTTCCTCTGAAGAATAATTCTTCGACGAATTTTTGAATTCTTTGCGTTACGAAATCGACGAAAACATTTAAATTTTGCATGTCGGGATCCACCTCGTTGACCTTGACGATATCTTCTTTACTGGAAGAGAAAGTTGCAATTGAGATTTTTTCGCCAAATGTTTTCTCCAAAATTTCGTATAAATCGTCGAAAATTTCTTGCATAAACTTTTTTCGGCTCGGTTAAATCTTTGGCATATAAAAAGATTTTATTATAGTAGAGATGTTTAAATATTAAGTTCAACAAAAGGTTCGTCTTCCCTGAGCCTGATGGATCACAGATTAAAAGTCTAAAAGGCCAGAGAGGTGCTAATACGTCTCTGTTCAATAATTTGTCATCTTCTTGAAAGTCAAAATTTTGAATCTCCATTTGCTTTATTTAAAAAGATCATGTTCTTTGACCCAGGAATTAAATGTATTATCATAATCAAACCATTTAACATAATACTCTTTTTTATTATTCTTCACTCTAGTTTTCAGAATGATTTCAACTATACAGGGTGAATCTGAAAAAGTGGGCAAAACTTTACGGGGTGGTAGAACGCAGCTATACGAGCAATATTCGTCATAGAATGTATGGTCGGAACGCAAACGGCGAGCCGCTAGGTGGCGTTGGAAATGGTATAAAAGGGTCGGTCCTCACTTGCATTCCCGTCCGCCGCACCGTACACAAAGTACATATCCGCCATTTCGTGGTTAGTATAACCAGCCATCCTCTCGGCAATCCACGGTAGAAATGCCGTTGGGTGCGAGGACCGACCCTTTTATACCATTTCCAACGCCACCTAGCGGCTCGCCGTTTGCGTTCCGACCATACATTCTATGACGAATATTGTTCGTATAGCTGCGTTCTACCACCCCGTAAAGTTTTGCCCACTTTTTCAGATTCACCCTGTATAAATGTCATCTTGCTATTCGTAATTCACCATTTCTTGGGTGAAATACTACCAATGATTGGTTCTCCTTTCAGATCGTTGATCTTATAGGTTATGGGATCTGCATTAAGAACTTGAGCAATTTCAAAAATCTCTTCTGTAAAATTCGGCAGATAACCTTTTCTAAACGGTGTCTTGTACTTGGCGATTCTCACTCTGTCGCCAATTTTAAATTTTGGTGCTGTAATAGATTTAAATCTTTTACCAAACAGATTAAAATACACAATATCATTGTTTTTCTGCAAGCTTGCCTCTTTTGGTGTCATTCTTATTGATCTGTGATAAGAAGTATTGTAATTCTTAACGAGTTTTGGTAGAACATCGATCCATTTTCTAGTGTTATTGGCAGTTAAATATTTCCACATTTTTGTCTTTAGAGTCCTATTAAACCGTTCCACAATTTGGGTTTTAGTCTCATTTTCAGTGGCAAACCAATGGACACCTCGTTGGTTAAACAATGTTTGAGTTTCTTTATTGATAAACTCAGTTCCCTTATCCGTTTGTAACTTGGATGGCTTACGTTGTTTAAAAATTTCTACAAATGTTTTGGTAATCTCATTACCCGTTTTCTTTTTAATAGATACTGCCCAGGCGAATTTGTTGAAAATGTCAATCACGGTTAAAATGTAATTCGTGTGGTTATTGTGAAATTTAAATTTTTGCATGTCGATTATATCACTCTTCCACTGGGCGTCTACATTCGAGACATAAACCCGTCTGATTTGGAATATTTTATAAATGGGTTTGTGTAACGTGTACACATCTTGTTGTTGGAAATATTTTTTTACTTCTTTTTCCTTCAATCCAGTTTTGAGCATTTGATCTCTTATACCGGAAAAATCCCTTTAATGGGTCATAGTAAACGGAAGGAAGCATCTTATTTCTTGTGTCCTAAAACCGAACCGTTTCTTTGTTTTAATGATAGGTTTGATTATCGTTCTTCAAATTCTTTCTCCTAAAATTGGATTCTGAATTTCATCCAAATCATTTAATAATTCTTGGTCGGCTTCGTGTCTCTTTTTAGAGTCTGTAGATTTGCTGTAAGAAATGTCGTGCTTTTTGCAGGCTTTGTCCACACGGTTAATACCAGGATCTCCTCGCTTTAACCTTTTCTCCAGTTTCGTAAACGGTCCACAATACTTGTAACCTGGAGTGGGCATTTCGGGTGGATTAAACTTTTCTTGAATCCATCTTACTATAACTCCACCTTTTACAAATTTTCCTTTCTGTTTCACAAATTTATACTTCATTTATCCACAAGTTCGGCATCTACCTTTCATCATTACTCTTTTATTCTTTGATGTAACATATTCAACGTTATCCGTTAAAGTTTTCGTTTTACTCTTTACACAATATATGCTTAATTTTTATATATAAAATATAAGTACGTGATACTTATAAAATAAAGTATAATGTATCACAGTTATCTATCCTATAACTTTAAGTATTGATCCACAGAAGAAAGGTAACGATACTTTGAAACAGACAAAGAGACAAATCATTAAACTGAAAAAATCTAAAACGCCAGTTCTACTTCGTTTCAGTAAAAAACAGCTAGGTGGATTTCTACCGTTCTTAATACCTGCATTCGTAGCATTGGGAAAAGCAGCTGCAGTTGGAGCTGTGGGATATGCTGGTACTAAGCTTGCACAAAAAGTTCTAGGAAAAGGGTTATACATTCCTGGAAAGCAAAGAGCAGCTGGCTTATCTAAAAATAAAAGAAAGGGAAAAAGTTTGTACATTCCAGGAAAACAAATAGCTCAGGGATTTAAAAAAAAGAGCCATTAAGTAACTTAGATATCGAAAATATACTGGAAAACGAAAAAGGATTCCGTGGTGTATACTTTATTGATTCTTTGCCAACAAAAATATTCAAGAACAAAAATGGTATAGTGAACTTTGACGTTTCCCGTGGTTCAGGAACTCATTGGGTAGCTTATTTCAATGATGCGAAGTTATCTTACGTCGAGTACTTTGATCCATTCGGTTTATCACCACCAGAGGAAATAAAACACTATTACTTACATCTTCAAAGCCAATCGTGTATAACTCTTTGCAAATTCAAGCAAATTACTCTGTAAAATGCGGTTACTATTGCATCTATTACATTAAACGAAGGAATAATAACATAAGCCCATATGATATATTGTATTAGTTTGAACAAACTCCTAACGATAGGAATGAATTGTTGGTAACAACTAGCATATAAGTGCTACATAGTACTACACTATATTAATAAAGATGGTACTCATAACTATCAATTCCTCTACTATTACGGCATACAACCCCGAAGATTTGGAAATTAATTATGAAACGCCGATCACACTCAATGGTGAATACGAGATAGCACTGATCGGTAGCAATATGTGGTATTCCTGGTACAACATCAGTGATAAATATAACAATAACACTCTGAAATACTTCAATGGAAGGCAATGGAATAAAATATCTTTCCCGAATGGAATGTACGATATAGACGGATTTAATGACGTTTTAAAAAATGTCTTTGGGGATCCTAGCCCTATAATATTAGAAAGCAACCTCCCCTTCGAGCCCCGGGTAAGGCATGGAAGTTCGTGTTGTTTTCTGCTGAGGTCCTGCCATCTTCTCAGATCTTCTACTGTGGCATATAAACTGACAGGTTTCTGTCAGACCTCTGTGGTCAAGCAGCTGCTTGAGGGGGTATTTATTTTATTTTTATTAAGAGGATATAAAATAGATTTTTCTGAAGGAAAGTTGAGAGAAATACTAAGGTTCGAATCGAAAATTATCGATGCAGCAAAAAACGAATGAAAGTTCCCACCCGACGTAACGAGAGGGGTCGATCACATTCTGATTCATTGTTCTAATGTCGAATCTTCCTATCTCAATAACCAGAAGAACGACGTGTTGCACAGTTTCGTGCCTCAAACACCTCCTGGCAGTTTAATCGACACACATCCATTCTTCCCCACATATTTACCGCTGAATAAAACTGATAACATTTACAACGTTAGAATGAAAGTAACCGATCAGAACAATAAAATAATTGACTTCAACAAGGAAAACGTAACTTATATGTTACACATCAGACCCAAATAAAGATGAAAATACTGAGAAAGCGAATTAAAATATTTTATACAAATCCGTCGCCTATCGTTCTTAAAAACGAGAAAATATCCCCTAAGAGCAGAAATATTCTTAATCAGTTAATATACGGAAATGCCTAAAAATCATAAAGTAAGTATAGGATGAACGTTGAAGCTACTTACTGGAATTTGTTCGAAGACTCAATAGACGATAATTCCACGACAAAATATGAGTACTTAGAATATCGGGAAACCAATGTTAATGTTAAAAATCTCGAAAAATACAAAATATTTACCAAAGATATGGACGTTTTCCTACATCCGCACAACAGTTATATACATGTCAGAGGCAAAATATTGAAATTAGATGGATCTGATATCGGCGGCAATGATGTAGTTACGATGGTCAATAATGGGTACAAAATTTTTAAGAGAGCTCAATATTATATAGAAAATTCACAATTTAATTGATTTTACCAAAGACTTTTCACACAGTGCTGCCACAAGTATGATGTGGTTCAAAGATACCGCAGACAGTTCGAAAATGAACAAGTATTTGAACGACGGAGGCGAAGATAAACTGGACACAAATAATAAGATAAAGATTTTGCACAAGCGTTGAAAAAAAATCCTGAATTCAATCAAGGATTCTCAGACAGATATGAAATTACAAAAAATAGTCAAAATGTAGTCAAAAATTCTTACCACTGAATCGACTGGATTCTGCCGAGATGTGGATAAAGTGTTTCGCGGTGTAAAACATACCATAAAACTAAAAAGAAGTGACGACAAAGACATTATTCAGAGAGTTGGGATTACGTTGTATAAATTTGAAATATCTCACGTGTCTTGGTTTATTCTAAAAGTGGAACTGTCACTACAAGTACTTGCAAAACTAGAATCTCAGTTAGCAACCGGCAATCCACATGAAATCTTTTGGGAATCGTGCAAATTGTACAAATGTCACACTTGAATTAACTCTCATGTCAGTTGGTGGGTTACTACAACTCAAAATAAACCTGTCCATCTTTTTGTTGTCTTACAAAAGTCTAACCGAATAAATAATCAAACCAGAATCAATATGGTGTTTGATCACATGTTACTAGAACGGATTCAAATCAGAGTGAATAGCAAACAGTTTCCCGAACAACAATTCGTGTGCAACTTTGAACCCAAGAGTTTAGATTATGTGCGAGTTTACAACAGCTTTTTAACTGCAAAAAATATGGATATCGATTTGGGTACACAAGTCAGTTACCAAGTTTTCATGAAACTGTATCCGATATTCCACTTCGATGTCAGCAAATACATATCACGTCTATATGAATTATCAGCAACTGTTGACATCGAAATACGATTTAAATTTAATAGACCACCAAATGAATTATACCATGTATATTATGTAATTGTCTCAGAACGAAAAGCAACTTTACAACCACTAGAGGGAAAACTTTTAGTTGTTGGATAAAAAAATTAATTTAAATACAATCATTTCGAAATCTACATCTATTTGCACGTTTTAAAAAAATATGTATGTTCCCGAAACAGTACTTTTTAAGCTTCACTTTAATTCTGAGGTTCAGTGAATAAGAGATTTAGTTCAATGAAATTAAATCTCGAGCCCGTTGTTCTTTCGAGGAGACTGATTTCCATTTAGCACGATAACAAAAAACTCTTCTCTCTTTACAAACTTCATACATTCTCAAAATTATTCTAATCTACATCACTTCAAATTCTTTCTAATTGTTTAAAAAATTAGCCTAAATCACTTTCCACTTCCAAATTTTTTTTTTCATCTAGTACCCTCTCTTGATACATTCACAGATATTCAAAGTCTATCTTTTCATCAGAACCCCCGAAAAAGTCATTTTACCTGTTGATTTTGTAATACGTTTCAAACAAATATCTCGAAACTGTCTGACTTTGTCAAATTCTCCGATTTACCCGACTTTTTACAAACAAATAATTCAGTGAAGTGTATGATAACTCAACAAACCACATCTTTTTTTATCTCTTTCACACACACCTCATTTTTTCTGAAAATTAGTTAAACAAATTAGTTTAAATCTCATCTGACCAAAAAACTTAAATTACTTTTTTCGCATGAAACACCCTGTTTTTTTCCCTGATTTTCACACATATTTTCAGAAAAAACCACAAGAAACACCGATTTACATGACTTTTACAACCGAATAATCCAGTAAGTGTACGATAACTCAACAAACCACATCATTTTTTATCTTATATACACACACCTCATTTCAAACTAATCCATTTAAACTAATTCACGAATTAGTTTAAACCTCATCTTTAGAAAAAAACTTAGTTTTTCACGTGCTAAAAAACAACCCGGTTTTTTCTAATTTTCACACATATTTCCACAAAAAACCACAAGAAACATACTTTTTACCTCATCTCCCATCACTTTCCCCATGGATTTTTATAGAATTCTGTGGCTCCATTTACTGGCCCAGAATTCTCATTTATGCTACTACTATCAGCTGATGGATAATCCTGATCAGAGGCCATCGCAGGTACCTGAACCTCACTTAGCCAGTTGGGCATCGTCAATCCTAAACTGGAGTAATGTGTCTCAGGCAAGGCCATATGGCTCTTGAAAACGTCCACTTGAAAAGGTGGTGCCTGAAGTTCCTATCAGCATCGGTGACTTCAGCCATTAGCAGAGGACAAACAGATCTTTGCCCTATGTCTGCTGCGATCAGGGGGCTGTTTGATATTCCTCGCCCTACCTATCTCAATAAACCTTGTGACCTCCGAGATATCCCGATTTGGCAACATGGGACTTCCTATAAGGAATATGATTAAAAACATCCCTTATTCCGAAAAAAGTCGAATATGGAAATCATATTTCCAATCCACCTAAAGAGTTTTCCAATTATCTCTTAAAAGAAAATAGTAGCTGCCAATGGAAACTTCTACATTCCACCATAAACTTTTTGATTTCTTCCAACGATAGAGGGCATATTTATAGCTTTTGAGAGATTAGAAAAGTTTAAATAGTAATATTTCATCAATGCCTATCCAGCCTAAACAAATTTTAATTTATCTCTATGAACAAAAAATTTGATGTCTGTAGACAGACAGAAGACAAAATGAAGCTACACTACAGAAAAAAAAACTGCAACACCTGGAAGGATTAATGCCATTTTATTGAATGCAGGCAGCTGTTAGATTACACTGAGATGTGCGATCGATTACATTATCAAAAACAAAAAATATGGAAAAATTACCATTTTACCTAACCGGTAAAGTGGTATAATTAGTATGATGTTGAACTGCCCAACGCATTCATGAACACGGCGGGGAAGGCTATCGTACAGATGTATAATGTCCTCCTGAGGGATTGAATGCCAAATAGTGTGAAGTTGTTCCATTTCAGCGACAGTAGTTGATGCACCTCTGGTGTGTTGTTGGAGCTGTCGGCCCTTTATGTCCCAGACGTGTTCAATAAGTGAAAGGTCCGGAGAGAAGGTTCGTGAAAAGTCCATGGTAGTACCTGAACGTTTTCCATTGTGTAGATACTGCAGACTAATGCGGGATGTGTGGGGACGGGTATTGTCTTGCTGGTAAAAGGTTCCATGCTGCCAAACAAATAGGACAGCCACTGGCTGAAAAATGTTGGTAACATATCGTTGGGCAGTTAAAGATGCCCTTATGATGACCAGATCTGACCGAGATGCCAGACTAATGCCCCCCCCCCCCCCACACACACACACCAGTGCATGCGACATCGTCACACACACACCCCAGTGCATGCGACATCGTCACACGCACTGGGGGAGGGGGTGTTCCTTTTGCCTGAATGACGGCAACACATCTACCGTCATCCTGACCAAGACAAAAATGAGAATCTCACTAAACTCCGCGGTACTCCACTCTTGTTCGTTCCAGTTCTATCCGAAGAGACACCACTGAAGACATGCTTGCATGTGGGCAGATGTGAGGAACAAACGCAGTAACTGACGATAGGCTGGCAATGAAAACTGTAAAAGACTGTTGTTTGCCGTCTGCCTAGTATTCGATGTGTTACCTGTTGCCAGTGCCTTTTCATTTGTGTTGTAGTCGCGAATCTGTCATGCAATGTCATGCGTCGCAAATGGCGGTTCTGCCACTTTGTGGCCATCTTCCTGATCCTTGCACAGCATGTGCTGGATCCTTTCTGAACCCACTGGCACCATATGTGTACGATGGTGCTGAGGATTGCGGCCAAGGTTGGCCACATCTCTGTTTGATTTCTCTGTACCTCTGACATCAGCTCGCACCTGTCCAATCGTTTCGATCATCCTGCAAACCTAATCATTTCCATATACTCATCATCATCATCCTCAAGCAGCCATGGGCTACGGAGGTCCAACCAGACCGTGCAATTTAGTTCTCCAAGCAAGTCTATCCTGAGCTACATCTACTGCATCTGGCCACTGCACACCAATTCTAACAAGGTCCTGTTTTACATTGTCTGCCAACCGCATCCTAGGTCTCCTCTTCTTTCTGAGGCCTTTAGGCACACTGTTCATAACCCTATTCGCCAATCTATAATTATAAGGGCAACATAGCCAAACCAAAGGAATCTCTTTCTGCACAATATGCTGCTTAAAGGAGGTTGCAAACTCCTTTGCCTAACCTCATCATTAGTTACAAAGTTGAACCACCTAATGCCCAAGATACTGCGTAAGCATCTGGAATCAAAAGCATCTAGTTTCCTGTTATCTTGTATACAAAGTGTCCAAGTTTCACTACCACAACTAACCCTAGAAAGAACCAAACTATTATACAGCCTAATTTTGGTCTTTAGGTGTATATGCCTATTTCTCCACATTCTCCATAGATTCTTAAAGGTCCCGGCAGCAATCCCTATTCGTCTGTTAATCTCATGCCGCACATCACCATTATCTGTTACATAGCTCCCAAGATAATTAAACTGTGACACCTGCTCAAGACTGCAACCAATCAGATTAACTGAATCAGAGCCTGCCTGACCAATTTTCATCACTTTAGTTTTCTCTATGTTTATAACCAAACCTACTCTACTACCAGTCTCATAACAGCTCGAATGAAAGAGTTCATCTCATCAACATCATTTGCGAAAAGGGCTAAATCATCAGCATAATCTAAATCAGAAATTTTCGTATCTCCAGCCCATTTAAGGCCAAAATCTTTCCCTTGAAGTGAATTTCACATAACATAATCAATAACCAAACTAAAGAGAAAAGGAGACAAAATGCACCCTTGTCGAACACCAGAAGTAATGCTAAACCAAATGCTACAAGCCTTACCAACTCTCACACACGACTCAGTGTTATTATAGAGAGCTTTCATTATGTTAACTAACTTGTCTGGTATACCATATGATTTCGCAATCAACCACAAATTATGACGATCAGCAGAGTCGAAAGCCTTTTTGAAATCAACAAAGCTAGCAACCAAAGGTTTCTGAAACTCTAAATATTTCTCAAGAATCTGCCTAAGTGAAAATATCTGATCCACACATCCCCTACCAGTTCTGAATCCACATTGCTCATCACGCAATTGACTGTCAACCACATTCTTAATTCTATTAAGCACAATCATGGAAAGAACTTTACCTGGAACAGAGAGTAGGCTAATACCCCTATAGTTATCACAAGAACTGCGATCACCATTTTTGAAAATAGGGATAACAATAGCTCTGGTAAAATTCTTAGGAACCATGCCTTTATCATAAAAGATATTCAGAATTTCAGTCATCCAAGTGCTAACCGAAACATTCCCAGCTCTAAGCATTTCTGTAGTAATTTCATCTACACCTGGGGATTTATGTAGTTTAAGTTTAGAAACAGCCAAAATAACTTCAGATTGTGTTATAGGGCCAACATTATAACCAATAATGCATCTATCATCATTGCAAACAATGGGAATAGAACTAACCGCATTGTTTAGAATATCACTGAAATGCTCAGCCCACCTAGCCATGATAAAATCCTCACCTTCTATAACCTTACCTTGTTTATCCTTCAATCCCTGTATACCTGTCTGTTTTATACCACACAAAACATTAACTATCTGGTACAGCTCTCTGCTGTTGTGCTGTCTAACTGCTTCCTCCGCTTTGTCAGCCAAACCATCAAGCCAAAGATTCTTATCAGCAGCTAACTGATCTTTTACACGTTTATTAAGTTCTCTGTAATGCTTTCTATTAGGACTAGTAGGGTATTGATTAAGTACATTCCTGCAGTTCTTTCTTTCCGAAATAAGCTCAAGTGCCTTATCTGAGTGATAAGGCACTTGAGCTGTGTCTCTTCTGCTCCTTTTTTCCTAAAAGAGTACTGTTAGTGTCCAAAAAAAGCCTGTTTAAAATGATCCCATTCTTCCTCAACTTCAGTAGTAAGCATACCATGACTGTCATAATGACTAAGTAACCTATCATGGTAAGCTTTGGCTATAACTGGGTCTTTCAGAGCTTCGGTATTAAAAGCAAATTTTTTAACCCTAGCACAACACTTTTTAAGTTGCAAGACACTTTTAACAAGGTAATGGTCAGATCCAATTTAAGCTCCCCTATATGCCCTGGTATTCCTAACAGAACTAGCCCATTTGTTGTTAATTAATATGTAATCAATCATATTCTTATGCAGCCCATCAGGTGAAACCCATGTGTACTTATGTATGTTGCGGTGTTTGTAATATGTGTTAGTTATTCTGAAACCATTCAGTTTACTTACCTGTAGGAGACGTTGCCCATTGCCATTGCAGCTACCAATACCAAAAGGGCCTATTACTCCTCCCCAAAGGTCAGAGTCAGTACCAACTTTGGCATTGAAGTCACCAAGAACAAGGGTAATATCTCCTTTCTTGACAGAATTCAAAATATCCTGAAGTTGTCCTTCTCATCTTCATCAGCATCCTCAGTCGAGGGCATAACAGCAGGTAACATTCCAGTCTTTAACGCTTGTCTGAAATTTTGCTGCAAGAAACCTTTCATTAATGCACTCATATCCTAGAAGAGCATCACTAGCGTGTCTGCTGAGAAGCAGACCCACGCCTTGGTGATGCTTATTGTCGTCCCTCCCTGAAAAGAGAAATTTAAGATTATTTTTAAGAATCCGACCTTTATCTGTCCATCTGGTCTCTTGCAAGCCGAGAATATCTAAATTATAACGGTGGAATTCTTGTGTGAGGACATCAAGAGAAAAAGCTCTGTGCAGAGTCCTCACATTCCAACTACCTACGGAGAGAAAATGGTTAGTGGGATGTTTAAAGAAACTATGTTTATTGAGAGAGAGAGAATGCCAACAATATCAAACAGCCCCCTAATCGCAGACATGGGGCAAATACCCGTTCCCCCACTACTAAAGGCTGAAGCCATCTACACTGGAAGACTTCCTCCAATGTAGAATTTGACGATGCCAATAGAAACAAAGAGTTCAGTTGCCTGCGAAGACCTCTGCTCTGAAGAGGATTATCCACCAGCTGATAAACATATCCTGTGAATCTATTCACTTCGGGCTTTCAACCCACAAACAAAGAGAAAACACAGCGGAAAATTTTCCCTCCACAGAAGCCCACCAGTGCAGCAAAATCAGGATCCATAATCAAGCTCAGAGCCATATATCTGTCCAGTCCAGTGGGTTTATATGGTCAGCACCAGGACCCTGTGTGGTTGACCACTCCTCAGCAGGGTAGAAAGAAAAAAGAAAAGTAGCCATAGTTGTCCAGATCAGTAGGCCACACTAATTTGGCAGCCCTCCCCTTCCGTTCACTTCCACAAGAGAGTATCTCTTTTGAAAGGTACTAACGGTCTACACTGCAAGAAGGCGGGGTCGGACATTAGGTGCTAGGCTTGGCCGGTTCTATGCATCATCACAGGGGATTGGTGCATAGCTCTCCTTCCAGTGACTACCTAGCTACCATTTACAGACCTTCCATATACTACCGCCTCCCTAAATTTCGTCACATTTGCATAATTTCTTGCAAGTGTTGCATTTTTTTATTTTCTGTAGTGTATTATCTCGGTTTTTTTTTTTTTTGAAAAACACAAAAATGTAAATGTGTTAGCACTTTTAATGGCCATTCGTTTTCAATTGTTTATACGATACCTCATTAACGTCACAAGTATGAACGAGGGTTATCAGCCTTTAAGTAGTAGCCTTCGTCATTAGCGGTGTATATAGAAAACAAATATTCTTGTCATCCTCTCTACATAACGCTGGGGATATTTGCTTTATTACATAGAAAGCTCATTACCTCTAGTGCGCACTGAAGCACGGGTGTGTATGTAGCTTCACCTGTAATAACAGGTGTAGAGGAATAGATAAACAATCAAAAAACTAAAGTTTGGGAGTCTTCACACAACGTCTTTGGCGTCAATTGTAACATTTGTAGCGTCAATTGTCAATTGTAACATTGGTAGCTGTAAAATAAAACTTTTTTGGAAAAAAATTCTGTATCTGTGAAATATTTGTCATATAACAAAACAGAGGGTCCGTAAATCGAAAACTACCCAGTAGCCGACTAACGCAACGAGTTCAGAAATATCTTAAAAGTTAAAATCATGTTAGACGGATATGAATTTCTCACAGGAATTAAAATCGGGGAAACCAATTCCAGGATCCAACCCTGATTGACATATTTTTAAATTTATTCCTTCATTATGATTATACTTTGGTTAAAACTTTTCGTTACTCATTTTTGCTGGTTTTTTTGCTCATTCAGTTTTAAAAAGTTTGAAATGTATATCATGTAAATCAATTGTTGTACTTGACGACATGTTAAATGATTTGGTTGGTTGTTTGGGGTTTAATGACACAAGAGCATGTTAAATGAATTTATTAAAAAATTAGACAGGGGTGGTTTAACTTATTTATATCTTGATGTTCTCAATATTGTTTTGCATAATTATTTTGTCATTCAGAAATTTGTGTCTCCACTGTTTGAAAAGCAATTTTTGTATGCATTGAACCACAGATAATTTGGCTAAAGATATTACAATGAAAATAATCAATGAAAAAGCAATTTGTTTCACCGAAGATATTTGTGCAGTAGGCCACACTTCAGAATTTGTTCTTAAACATATGGTATTGGCAGTAAAGAATTACAGGATATGTCCTGTAGACATGGAACTCATGAAATAATCTGAAAAAAATTGGTTTTGCCATGAGTGGCATTATTATTTCATATAGTATTGGTTTCTACAAATATATTTAAAAAAAATTATTGTAGAGAAAAAAAAAATGATAAATTAATCCAATGTGGTAAAGAAAAATGAAAACTATTGCAAAAGAAAATCAATGTGCTAAAACGCATGCAGTAAGAGTTGTAAAACACTTTCTGTAATCTAGTTGCTGTAATGTAAATGTTGTAACACCACATGCTGTAAATTTATGTGGTGGTACGAATAATAGGATTTATGTACGATTTATTTTGTGGTTACTGTCTGTCATTTCGAAATAAGTGACAATATTTAAAATATGCTTTTCAATGAACTGACCAAGTTGTGTTTCAAAAAAGCTGTTCTTTGATAATTGAGATTAAATATTTGATAATTGAATGAAGTTTCAATAATAAAAATATTTTAATATTTATCCTTTTCATTACATTCTTAAAGTGTTTATATTTCGCAGGAAGAGTAATGATAATATAAAAAATTATTTAATAATCAGTGATTAATACCCAATTGATAAACCTTTTCATTTTTGTTCATGTGTAAATATAAATACATATTGCATTTGAAATTTTTTTAGAATTTAAAATATTTGAATATGATTGAGAAATTTAATATTAAAAAAAATTTACTTACAATGGAAATATACCAAAAATTGGTGGTTTTCACATGCTTTAGTGGTTGCACAAATTGATACTCTTAATTTTCATTCAAACTCTGTTTCTAATAATTTTCATCAGAAAAGTGACCATAAAAGCTAATGTCAGTTACTTGCTAGAAATATTCATATTGTAATCTCAATAATATGAACATAAAAGTGCAAATAATACTCAGTATTAAAAATTGTAATAAATAAAAATCTGTGCAGTGAACAGAACTGAAATGAGAAAAAAATGTGTGGCAAAGAACGAGCTTAGGACTACCTATGGTGCAGCCATAGTTTGGTCCATTGGCTTTCCATTATAGGAAGTGTTGTTAAGGCTCTCACACACGGTTTTACGTCCCATCCGAAGGAAGGTTGCCATTCTGAGCCCATCAGTGTCCCCTACTGAGAGCGGGCATGGAGTTTTGCAGAGACAAATCTCAATGCTGGAAATTCTGATAATTGAACGTGTTGATCAAGAACGGATACCCAGATGATTTACTAAAAAGTATAATTTATATTCATATATATATATGCAATCATGCAGCTGCTTGCTACAGGGTCCGATAGGATCCTGTCTGTTTGTATGCCATAGGTCTGTGAGGATGGTAAGATCTTAGCAGAAAAGCAACACAGACATCCAGGCCTTTATCCGGGACTCGAACCCTTTGATCAATATCCACGAGTGCTAACCACTTGGCCACGGACGGCACATATGTTTAAAAGTTCAATTGCTTAAGATTTGACCGGTAGTTGCTTTATTTTTTTTAAAGTTAGCATTTAATTTTAAAATTTTCAATATTTTAATATGGTAATAATATACTTTATATACACTGAATGATTTGCCTCTTAACCCTTGAGGATTAAAAATCGCAACTTTTTCATTTTATGGGATAAAATGAGATTTTTTCAGTTGTATAGGGCTATTATTATTTACATTTTCTAATCAACTGTCATGCCCATGTGATCTTATCAAATGAACAGGACATTAAGGGAGAACTGTCGGCCAACATCGCCTTCCATTTTAATAGTGACATTTTCGGCAGAAAATGTCACTATTATGACCATATTGTGACATTTTTTCAGCGTTCAGCTCTTGCTGAGGAAAGCTGGCCGCAGGCCCAGAACTTTCCAGAATTGAGCCGGAAACCCCAGATGGCGGAAGTATTACGTGACATGCCTGGTAAACAACGTTGGCCGGAGGGGAGTTGAGATTCGCACCTCGGCTACACTGGCCAATCACGTACAGCCACGCATGAGCGTAAGTGACCTCTGCCAGGGGAACCGGACACTGTACCTCGAAAAAACGTTTTAAAACGTTTCATCTACTGTCGTCCGATCTGTGTGGTGGACAGCAAATGAGCCTTTCCGGCGAGCAGAGTCCCGCAGTATAGACAATGAGTGGCGAGAGCACTACGCAGCCCGTGCCTTCAGCTGCCAGTGATGCCCTTCCCTAGAGAGTACCGACTGTTAAGGTAAGGGGGCCTTTCTTGAATCTGACGGCGATTTTCCACTTAAACGTGTTCTCCGCGAACTGAAGTCGCGTTGTCCCAAGTGGAATCTACTTAACTGTAAGAACTGTTAGAGTCAAGAGCAAGTAACTCGTTCATCATGAACTTTTTAGCGAACTGATCTCCACCGCGCATCGTTTCCCTTGATTGTGTAAAATGTTCGAGTTATTTTTGTTAATAAATGTTGTATTTTATTGTTAACTGCAGAATTAGCTCAGTTGTCATTTTGCTAAATGTCTGTTCATTTAAATATTGGGTCAGTAAAACTGCCTATATTTTAGCAGCAAAGAACGCATCACGGCCTAAAAGTTGTACCGCCCTAAAAATACTCTAGTGGGGGGGGGGTCATAGCAAACCATTATTATGAATTAAAACTGTTAATGGTGCAAAATTCGGAAAAACGCTTAATTTTTCTTTTTAAACGACATCCCATTTCTTTTAAATAAATTTTATTAGTCTTTTTGTATACACTTTAAAGGCAATCGATAAATTGTTGCTGATGACCTGAAAAGCGTGGCGATATCTTAATTCTTGTAGTTAACCTAAATAAAACTGCAAAATATACCTGTATAGGATGAAAAGGATGTAGGCTGTCTCATATTAAATAATCTGTATTGGTTACATTTTATTCAGATTTTGCACTTGGTTTATTGATTTTTTTTTATGAAATATCATGCAAGATTTGAAGTGTTACTTTTTAATCCGAAATCAAACCAAAATAAATTAACAAGTTATTCTATGGCTCAATGTTTCATAATAAAAATGTCCTCTGCACTAAAAAAAAGGGCCATTTGTGAATTTTTCACATTTATTGCCCAATGCACATAAAAATCTGATGTGGTGCATTTACAAATAGCTAAATATTATTCATGAAATAAGTGGAATTCTGAAGAGCATTTTAAAGTGTGGTCCATAAGAACAAGTCATAGAATTTTTCTTAGTATATACAGAAATTGTTCACAGAACTATTTACACATAAAAATAATAATTTTCAGTCATTTTTCTTATCACTTGCATCTCCCTTTTCCGATGGACTGATAATCTAAGAAAGAAAAAAAATGAAATATTTAATGCTTGTCATTATTCGTTGTAAAATGTTCTTTTATAAGAAATTATGCTGAATTCATTAACAATCATATGCTTTGTGATAGTTTTATAACACAAGTAGCTTAATGTGAAATCAAGCACTAAAAAAGTAACATATTCTAATAAAAATGAGTCGCAAGCAAACATTAAAAAAGACTTGATTAAACATACAAAGTGCTGCATAAAAAGCAGTTCAGTGCAAATGTAATCAAGAATAATGAGCTCCAGGTCAGGGGTTTCAAAGATCATAGGGACAGAATCAGTTACTTTTCAATATATGGTGGACTGCATTTTATTTTGAGCAATAATAAACAAAGCATAATTACTTTTGTTTCAGTATTGAAATGTCCAACCTTTTAATGCCAAAATACAATTAGGAATTTCATTCTTAGTGGCTCTATCTTCCACTGAATGCACCCATATTCTCCACACTTGCATGAGATCATTGCAGTTGAGCTCAGCCAGTAGTCCACCATTCATTTTCATTATCATTGCTTGTGACCGCAAAAAATTACTTCATAGGCCATGTGTTTGAGATCCCTGCTATAGATAATCTAAGACCTCTTCCTTTATTATCCTTAAACTTTTTTTTACTTTTTAGATTGGAATAATCAAGTCTGATTCAGGAATGATAACTTTAACACTTAAATATTGAATGGAAAATAAGATTTAAACACATGGTTAATGGGATTTAAATTTAACCTATCATCACCTAGTCTTTTAGTTAAGACAGATAATTTGACTAAAGAGATGCAAATTACATCTGATTAATTAAATCAAATTACAGATTATAGACTCCAAAGCAGCTTATGTGAAATTCAAAACAAGTTAACATCCATAACCTCCCAAACGACCAGTATAAGGTAGTAAGGAGGAAATAATTGCAATGGTTCAGAGTACATTTCAAACCTCAACTGATATGGATGTTAAAACTGCCAAATTTAAAGACCCTCTTTCAAAACTCCATTGTGAACTGTTACTTCATCATCAAATACCTTACCTTCAGAGATTAAAAATAAGTGGTATGTTAACTATACTGCTCACAAAAATTAGGGGATATTTTATCGCTTCATTCATTTTGAAATATCCCCTAATTTTTGTGAGCAGTGTAGTTAAATTAGTGGTTAGCATACCTGACAACAAAGACTAGCAGGGTATGTCCTTGTGTAAGTGTTTGTATGAGAAACCAGGACAAGCCTAATATAGCTTCTAGGTTATCTCCGTCCTTTGTGTAGTATCAATTTATTTAAAGATTGCCCATTCACCACGGATAATCAGCAGCTTTAGTTGTGTGCGTTGGATTGGGGTGTTTTTCCTCTGAGTGCGGCACTTTTTTTGCACACAATGGACTAAATGGCCAGGTCACAATGACCCCAAGGGCTCAGAGAAGGTTGGGGTGAGGGGACCCACTGGAAAGCTGTTAGGAGATAGAAGAAAGCTTCCGACAGAAGAAAGCTTCCGTCAAGCTCAATATCCATTTACAAGCCCATGGGTGACCTCTGTACTTACAGTGGGCAGGGTGTGGAGTTTTGTACAGATTGATCTCAATGATTACCCAGCTGGGACTCAAACCTGGGAGCTGCAGATTAAAAGCCTGACGTGCAACTGATTGAGCCACCCCCTCTCCTAAAAGGAGGGCAAGTTCCATTTTTTTTATCTTCACTGTTCTATGTCTAATAGCCATTTCGAATTTACTTGATACTGTCCAGTTTTCACTTGTTTCAAATTACTCAAGAATTTCCTTTGATATACACAGAAGAGCCAAAACATTATGACCAGCACGTCTTTATGCAAATTGAAGCAACTGCAGGTAAACAATGGCACGTGTGAAGGTCATGAAACAGTATAACACCTGATACTGAGCTCTGTTACTTGGTGTTATTCTTGTTCTTCAGATGGGAAAGGCAGTGGACTTAAATGAGTTTGGCAAAGGCCAAATTATAATAGCCAGATCATTTCCGAGACAGCAAGGCTTGTGGGGTGCTCACGGTCAGCCGTGGTTAGAGAGAAAAACCATGAACCGCCAGCAAGGTGTGGGCCGACCACAGCTCATCGATGCTAGAGGGGAGCAGAGACTATCCCATGTGGTATGAGCCAACAGAAGGAATATTGTGGTACAACTCACCCGTAATTTGAATGCTGGTGACGCCAGTAATGTGTCACAACACACAGTACATCGTATCCTGCTGAAAATGGGGCTGCATAGCTGCAGTCTGCTCCATCTAATCTCAATTCACCATCAAAAGTGACTACAGTGGGCACACGAGCATCAAAACTGGACCTTGAATGATTGGAAGATGGTTGTCTGGTCCAATGAATTTCATTTCCTGTTGCACCTTGTGGATGGCCGGGTATGTGTGCGTCATTTGCCTGGGGATTAACATTAGCATGGGACGAAAACAAGCCAGTGCAGGATGTGTAATGCTTTGAACAATGTTTTGCTGGAAAACCCTGGGTCCAGTCATTCATGTGCAGGAAACTGACATCTACCACCTACCTAAACATTATTGCAGACCAGGTACATCCTTTCATGGCAACTGTATTCTTCTCTAGTATTGCCTTCTTTCAGCAAGATAATACACCATACCACACTGCCCGGATTGTTCAAGAATGGTTTGCAGAACACGAGGAAGACTTCCAGGTTCCCTGGTCTCCAAATTCCCCAGATACGAATCGAGCATCTGTGGTTTGTGTTGGAACAGCATATCCGATCTGCAGCACTCAACCTGCAACTTACAAGAGTTAAAGGTTCTGCTGATAACGTGTTGGTACCAGATACCACACCTTTAGAAATCTTGTAGCATCCATGCTCGCTACGTAAGAGCTGTTTTGATGGCACATGGAGGACTATCATATTAGGCAGGTGGTCATGTTTTGGCTCTTTCAACAGATGTCTTCATGGGGTTCACATTCTAGTGATGCCAGTAGAGGATAAATAGGGGCTCTGACACACAGGAGGCTAATGTTAATCCTATGGGAGAATTCCAATCCAGAAAAATCGTAGGAGACTAATGTTAATCCTACGAGAGATTTCAAATCAATAGCATCGAAGGTGGCTACTGTTAATCCTATATGGGGATTTCTAAAAGAGAATTTAGGAGGCTAATGTTTACTCTATAGAAGTATTTTTCATCCAGAGGAGGTCAATATTATTTTTACAGAAAATTTTGCTAATCCAGTTGTTTCACTGAGATGTATATAAATCATTTTGAAGGCATTTCACACGTATTTATAATTATCATGTTTCCTATTTAAGTAAATGTGCAAGATTTGAGGATGAGACTTAACACCTAATTCGATAAAACATTACTGGTTCCCAATATCCTTTACATTTTACCGAGCTTGCGGTGAAAGCAATGTGAATTCAGGTCTCCCTTCGTATCAAATGGATTGGGTCGAAAGTGATTTCTGTTCCCGACACGACACGTGATTGTTAACTGTTTCACTTCTCATAAGACTCTGAAAATAAAGAGAGATGGATTGTATGGTATATTTTCATGATAGAAAATAAAGTTTGCATGGTTATTAACTGTTTCATAAGACTCTGAAAACAAAGAGAGATGGATTGTATGATATATTTTCATGATAGAAAATAAAGCTTGCATGGTTATTAACTGTTTCACAAGACTGAAAATAAAGAGAGATGGATTTATGGTATATTTTCATGATAGAAAATAAAGCTTACATGGTTGGTAACTGTTTTTGCCTTAGTATTGTTAAGCGGCATGTAATCTTTACATTCAACAGCTTTCTCACGTACAAACCCTTTTTATGCTCGGGCAAAATGCAGATTTTATAATTAATCAAATTATATTTATGCAGTACTGCATGTGTAACACAGATTTCAAGAAAGACACTCAACACATTGACTGACACTGACGATTTTTACCGGACAAAAAAAGTCTTTATTTAAAGAAATATCTCATTATGTGCTACAGGTTTCCCCAACATAATACTTTATTCCTGAGAAAGTGAAGATTGATATCCCCAGTTCTGTACAACAGCAGTGAGATTTGTACAGTATTTGTTTTTGAGATAAAAGAGTCAGTGAGAAAAAATGTTTTTTCTCCCGTTTTCCGCAAAAAAAACTCTGGATTTTCAACGACAGGAGATCTGCTGAAAAAGGGTTTCTCTAAGAATTTCAAGCAGCTTTATAATGTCCATAGGCCAAAGTATCACATCCATTAGCAAATATAAATCTTTTATTATCATAAGGGCATAGCCCTGCTTTCGTTGAAGACAGTGTAAATACAATGACGATGGCTATCGATTTTCGCAGCACCAACTGTGACATAAATTTGTTTAGCAGACAATTTTCGTAATCTGCATGGCATATTTTATTTGTAATGATTTTCTTTGGCACACCTTTAGTAGCTTTCTTTTCACCTTTCTCTTTCAACCTCCGAAAACTATACAGCTCGAAGCGTAAACCAACAAAACATTCTCCTGGTACACCGAGGAGTTCATCTTTAAAATTTTCCAGTGCTTTTTTATTTCGCGTATCACAAAAAAAATGGTCTTCTGGGTAATCGAAGTATCGAAGAGGTCGGCATGATCTTTCATATCTCCATATACATTTTCTGTTTGTATTTCATAGCACAAGGAGTCAGTATCAGTGAACAATAATTTTGCTCTATTTCCATACTTATGCACTATAAATTCATAGTGGAAGTTATAAATCAGAGTTTTGCTAATGTCAAGTATCGAGAATCCTGCATAAATAGGCCTGTTAAGCTTCAGTTTCTTGTGTTTTGATTGTATACAGGCCAGATCATTATCAAATACTTGAAAGGTATGAAATGCTGGTGATGCGATTAATTTCAGGAGTCTCTTCTTATCTTGAGTTAATTCAATTTTCACACGGTTTCTCAAATTCTCCATTGTCTTCCCAAATACTGCATTGTTCATCAATTTGAAGAAGTCCTTTTCGAAATCATTTCTCACCTTTCTTCTTAGGCAGGTATTAAATTCGATGTATGGTTTTTAAAAGACGACTGTTTAAATTCTAAAATGCGATGGATATGTTTCAGCTGCATGCCAAGAGTTAAATACTGATTTAGATTTCAATAATGCATTATGTAGTTCTTCTTCGCATATAAATTAGGAACAAGTTCCATGGATTTGTCTGAAACAGCTAATTCTAGATGGGAATCCTAGAAAACTGCACCTTGAATGATTGGAAGATGGTCGTCTGGTCCGATGAATCTCATTTCCTGTTGCACCATGTGGATGGCCAGGTATGTGTGTGTCATTTGCCTGGGGATTGGCACCAGGTTGCACCATGGGACGAAAACAAGCCAGTGTAGGAAGTGTAATGCTTTGGACAATGTTTTGCTGGGAAACCCTGGGTCCAGTCATAAAATCAGTTCATAACAGTAAGGCGAGGGCAATTGTGCATCAATCTGAAATTTCTCTGCAGCTAATGGGTAGTCATTATGCATATCGTGAAGTGGTGCAGGATAGTCTAAATCAACCTCTAATATATAACCTGTTTCAGAGTCACCAGTCACTGTGGTAACGTCAAAATTGCACAGTTTTTCTCAGTCAAACCACTGAAAGTCACTCACTGGGATGATACTGAGACATAGCCCAACCATATAAATTATTGATTATATAGTTGGTTTGTGATAACTAGAGGGGTATCATTTCGTAAATATACGATGTATTTAGGGGGCAGAAGTGGATCGTATGTCTAGGTATTTATTGTTCGCTTTGCTATACCGATTGCAAATTACGGAAATGCTGCCACAAATGCCTTTCTCCTGAAACACGTACATCGTAGGATCGGTGAGCAAGTCCATTTCTACATTCGTATCTTCAAACACGCTTCCCATGCTAATCCAGGAGCGGTATAGATATGGCAAAGATTGATTTCATAATAATCAATACATAACTTTCTGAAATGTTGAAACACATCAGCTAGTAGAAGCACATCACTCTTGATATACAAGTCATGGTATTCTCCTAGATTTTTCACTTTAAAATCATTCCACACTTTCAAAGCATGATTGTAATCTTCTTCTGCTGACATATCTTCAGTAAGCTGGGTATAAAAAACTTCACGTGGTGGTAATTATGTATCCTCAAACTTCTCACAGCTGTTGATATAATCATACGGATACACACCTTTTCTCATAAGAGGTGCCACTTCAGGTTCAATGTGTTCATTCAGAATTTGGAACTCATTTGCAGTTAAATTACTCACCAGTTTCTCTAGTGATGTGGGGCACCGATGGGCTTGGAAAGGCCGCCGGATGGGATGTTAAGTTTTGGCCCCGCCCGCGTTATGTGCGGCTCCTCGAAACTTTCCCGTAAAATGATCATGATCTCATACTCAATCTCTCCCCAAGGGATTCTTGCATATATGACAGTTTAAAGCATTTTCGTATAATTTTTGCTCTTTGTCAGACAGAGACACATAGCAACATTCTGCTTCATCAACTTCTGAATAATTTCTTCTTCCTCTAGAAGACACTTCAGAAACTCCTCTATAACATTCGGACCCCTATAAATTGTAGGAGGTTTGTAACTATGCCCATCAGGGCCCACAACCAAATAAGCAAATCCACACGCTTCAAGTTTAGCCGTAATTGTCGTGTGAGAGGCAGTTGGGTTAGGGAGGAATGTATCTACTTTTACTAAAAAAAATTGACAAAAGTATTACTTAAATTAATTAGAGCATAGTTCAGGTACCTGTATTTCCAAATTATTGAACTGGAATGGCATTTCAAAACTGTTTCCAAATTATTGAACTAGAATGCTACTACTGCAGGTATTTGTCTTTGAAATATAAGTGTTACCTATAAATAAAAAAAAAAATAAATAAAAATAAATACCCCTTCAAGCAGCTGCTTGCCACAGAGGTCTGACAGGAGCCTATTAGTTTATATGCCACAGTAGAAGATCTGAGAGGATGGGAGGACCTCAGAAGAAAAACAATACAAACATCCATGCCTTACCCGGGGCTCGAACCCAGGTCCCTTAGATCAGGCAGCCAAGCGCACTAACCACTAGGCCACAAGTGTTACCAAAATCAAGTTACCTGAAAGGTAATTTAATGTTTTGGAATCATTCAAACAGAACATAGTTACAATAAGTAAATTTTCAAATCACTAAAGATAAATAGTTCTAGATATTTTAACCCTTCCAAGATCCCCGACGAACATAGATGTTGACAGAAACAGAAATGTGAGACCAAAGACAAACATAAGACGTCTTTTGAACAACAAAAAAAACTTTGTTTTAAAAACAATAAAACTTGAAGTTTGAAAATTTTCTTACGTACATCTTTTAAAATATGCAATTCAAACTTGAAAAATATTTTTTTTGTTTGTTGCATATTTTATTAAACTTAATATGAATAATTTCATAGCCATCTGATTCCAAATTTTAGAAGTGCTATTACTGTATTTCCAATTTGTTTGTTAATGTTACTCAGTATTGAAACAACCACCTGATTTAAGCTTACAAATTTGATTTGAACTATTATCAACAAATTTTTCCTTAAAGTTTTGATATATCCTGAAAATTAATATACAAACTTCTATTTTTAAAACTGGATGATTTTGGAAGTAATTGTGAAGTACATACCTCTGCCCCCCCCCCCCCCCCCGTTTTATACCATTTTCTGCCTTAAACCTATTTCAGTATTCCTAGAATTATTTTTTATCATTTATATCAATCATTTATCCCAGCATGGCCAGGTCTAACACCTCATATCCGACCCTGTCTTCTCGTGGTGCAGGCCGTTAGTACCTTTCAAAAGAGATATTCTCTTTTGAAAGGGAACGGAATAGGAGGGCTGCTAGTTCACTATGGCCTACTGATCTTGTCACCTATGGCCACTTTTTTCTTTTTTTTCCAACCCTGCTCAGGAGTGGTCAACTTCACAGGGTCCTAGTGCTGATCATTTATACCTACTAGACTGGACTTATTTATGGATTTGAGCTTGATTATTGATCCTGGACTTGCTGCACTGGTGGGCCTATGTTGAGAGAGAATCTGGTACCGTGTTTTCTGTTTGCTTGTGGGTTGTCAACCCTAAGTGAACAGAGGCATCCAATACCTTATATCAGCTGGTGAATAATCCTGATCAGAACCCTCACTTAACTAGTTAGGCATCATCAATCCTAAACTGGAGTAATGTGTCTCAGGCAGGCCATATGGCCCTTGAAAAAGTCCACTTGAAATGGTGGTGCCTGAAGTTCCCACCAGAATTGGTGACTTCAGCCTTTAGTGTAGGGGTAATAGGTCTTTGCCCCATGCTTGCGATCAGGGAGCTGTTTGATATTGTAGGCCCTACCTATCTCAATAAAGCTAATTTCTTTAAAAATCCTACTATCATTTTCTCGCTGCAGGAACGTGGAACGTGAGGACATAATATAGAGATTACTCTCTTGATGTCCTCACGAAGGAATTCCAGCGCTATAACCTAGATATTCTAGGCTTGCAAGAGACCAGATGGACAGATAAAGGTCAGATTCTTAAAAATAATCTTAAATTTCTCTTTTCAGGGAGGGACGACAATAAGCATCACCAAGGCGTGGGTCTGCTTCTCAGCAGACATGCTAGTGATGCTCTTCTAGGATATGAGTGCATTAATGAAAGGTTTCTTACAGCAAAATTTCAAACAAGCATTAAAGACTTGAATGTTATCTGCTGTTATGCCCCCACTGAGGATGCCGATGAGGATGAGAAGGATAGGTTTTACGAACAATTTCAGGATATTTTGAATTCTGTCAAGAAAGGAGATATTACCCTTGTTCTAAGTGATTTCAATGCCAAAGTTAGTACTGACTATGATCTTTGGGGAGGAGTATAGGCCCTTTCGGTATTGGTAGCTACAATGGCAATGGGCAACGTCTCCTACAGGTAAGTAAACTCAATGGTTTCAGAATAAAACACTTATTACAAACACCGCGACATACATAAGTACACATGGGTTTAACCCGATGGGCTGCATAAGAATATGATTGATTATATATTATTAACAGGAAATGGGCTAGTTCTGTTAGGAATACAAGATCATATAGGGGAGCTGAAATTGGATCTGATCATTACCTTGCTAAAAATGTCTTGCAACTTAAATTTAAGAAGTGTTGTGCTAAGGATAGAAAATTTATCTTGTTGGATATTAGTTAATTCTGAAGCTCTGAAAGACCAGTTATAGCTAAAGCTTACCATGATAGCTTACTTAATCCTTATGACAGTCATGGTTTACTTACTACAGAAGTTGAGGAAGAATGGGACCGTTTAAACAGCCTTTTTTTTTAAACTAACAGTACTTTTTTAGGAAAAAAGGGGCAGAGGAGGCAAAATTATTTGAGTGACAAGGCATTTGAGCTTATTTCAGAAAGAGAAACTGCAGGAATGTCCTTAATCAATACCCTACTAGTCCTAATAGCGCTTAATAAATGTCTAAAGGATCAGTTAGCTGCTAATAAGAATCTTTGGCTTGATGGCTTGGCTGACGAAGCCGAGGAAGCAACTAGACAGCACAACAGCAAAGAGCTGTACCTGATAGTTTATGTTTTGTGTGGTAAAAAACGGACAGGTATACAGGGATTGAAGGACAAACAACATAAAGTTATAGAAGGTGAGGATTTTATCATGGCTAGGTGGGCTGAGCATTTCAGTGATGTTCTATAAACAATGTGGTTAGTTCTACTGACATTGTTTGTAATGATGATAGATGCATTACTGGCTTTAATGTTGGCCCTATAACACAGTCTGAAGTTATTTTGGCTGTTCCTAAACTTAAACTACATAAATCAGCTATCACAGCCTATCTTTACTGAAATTTTGAACATCCTTTGTGATAAAGGAATGGTTCCTAAGGATTTTACCAGAGATATTATTATCGCCATTTTTAAAAAAAAGGTGATCGCAGTTCTTGTGATAACTATAGGGGTATCAGCCTACTCTCTGTTCCAGGAAAAGTTCTTTGCATGATTGTGCTTAATAGAATTAAGAATCTGGTTGACAGTCAATTCCATGATTAGCATTGTGGATTCAGAAGTGGTAGGGGATGTGTGGATCAGATATTTTCACTTAGGCAGATTCTTGAGAAATGTTTAGAGTTTCAGAAACCTTTGGTTGCTAGCTTTGTTGATTTCAAAAAGGCTTTCGACTCTGTTGATCGTCATAATTTGTGGTTGATTGTGAAATCATATGGTATACCAGACAAGTTAGTTAACATAATGAAAGCTCTCTATAATAACACTGAGTCGTGTGTGAGAGTTGGTAAGGCTTGTAGGAATTGGTTTAGCATTACTTCTGGTGTTCAACAAGGGTGCATTTTGTCTCCTTTTCTCTTTAGCTTGGTTATTAATTATGTTATGCGAAAATCACTTCAAGGGAAAGATTTTGGCCTTAAATGGACTGGAGATACGAAAATTTCTGATTTAGATTATGCTGAGCCCTTTTGGCAAATGATGTTGATGAGATGAACTCTTTCATTCGAGCTGTTGATAAGACTGGTAATAGAGTAGGTTAGGTTATAAACAGAGAGAAAACTAAATTGATGAAAATTGGTCAGGCAGGCTGTGATTCAGTTAATCTGAATGGTTGCAGTCTTGAGCAGGTGTCAAAGGTTAATTGTCTTGGGAGCTATGTAACAGATACTGACGATGTGAAGCATGAGATTAACAGACAAATAGAGATTGCTGCAGAGACTTTTAAGAATCTATCGAGAGTATTAATTTAATAATAAGATTTAATCACGAATGTGCTGTGGTAGATAGTTTAAAACATTTAAAAGCACGGTTTTTTGGGATGAGAAATTAATAAAATCAATTATAAAGCAGGAACGGCCCCAAAAACTAAATTCCAATTACAATATGCCGAAACAATAAATATACACAAGCACCGTGACATGCTCTGCAACATGGAGATCCCACCCCTCCCGTCGGCGTGGAGTCTCCTTTTGCAGAGCCCGTCACGGAATGCGCACGCAATATGCAAACTATAGGTGACAAGATTGGAGCGAGGCAGGCTATAAATCGTGCACACTTTTACCAACACTCCCGCCTGATGAAGCCACGTGAATGAGATCGTTGGCGAAACGCGTCGCAGGGAGTTCCGAACCGGGGAGGTTCATGACGTTTTTAAATGTTTGTCGTGAAAAACATTTTTAAAGTTTTTTAAAGTTTTGACATAAAGGTGGTAATGGTTTTGGAAGGAGCAGAGTTGATACCTACTCAAATTTCGGAGATGTGCTAGTAGCAAAAAGAACTGACTGCTTTACCCGATAAGCATAGTGAATCAACAGTTGAATATGTGCAAGCAATAGCTGTGGACTCTACCAACGGAAATAAGGAACCGGTGTAACATGAACTTGTGTAGAATACAACTTCGAGAATGGACAAAAAAGAACCGGGACTGTCTCACAGCAAATATACCAGCATAACAACAACTGTTTGAGTACTCCATTAAAATCGGACTGGTAGCATAATTAATGATCTCTTGCAAATGTTTGCAAAGTGCAATTGTACCAGCAAAATATGGTAAATATGTCTTATTCTATATATTCTTTTCTAGGGGCTCTTAGGTGAAAAGAGCCACAGGGATAAGCTGTATAGAACTAAGGGTAATCTTAAGGCAGAACCTATAACTCGCTTATAAGATGTAAAGCACTCTCTCACTTTTGAGACTTGCTTCCAAAAAAAAACCGTGCTTTTAAATGTTTTAAACTATCTACCACAGCACATTCGTGATTAAATCTTATTACTATTTTAGCTGTGTGATCTCTTAATTTTAAGTATTAATTTAATACATGATTAAAGCTGTAACACATTCTAAAGTTCATTAAAATATTCAATCAAAGAATGAGGTGTGCATGAACAAGGTTTGGTACATATGCCATGCTATTACGCCCAATGGCCAGCACCACTGCATTTACCATAATAATAAATAAAATAAATAAATACTCCCTCAAGCAGCTGCTTGCCACAGAGGTCTGACAGGAGCCTGTCAGTTTATTTGCCAAAGTAGAAGGCCCGAGAGGATGGCAGGACCTCAGCAGAAAAACGACACGCACATCCATGCCTTACCTGGGGCTCGAACCCAGGTCCCTTAGATCAGAAGCCAAGCATGCTAACCCCTTAGCCATGGGATGGCATTTACCATAACCTAGTAGTAAATAACCAGCCTATCTTTAACTCATATTTATAAACCTTTGAGATTATTCAAAGGAAACATATAGTATTTTTCTTTGATAGGATATTTTAATGACCTTTAGAATGTATTACAGCTTAAATCATGTATTAAACTAATATTCTCTGCAGTTGTATTAGATTTATTTATAGATATCTATCGAGTGTGTGAAGAAATAGGCGTATACACCTAAAGACTAAAATTAGACTGTATAATAGTATGGTTCTTTCTAGGGTTAGTTATGGTAATGAAACTTGGACGCTTTGTAAACAAGATAACAGGAAACAATGCTTTTGATTCTAGATGCTTACGCAGTATCTTGGGCATTAGGTGGTTCAATTTTGTAAGTAAAGATGAGGTTAAGCAAAGGAGTCAGCAAACTCCTTTAAGCAGCATATTGTGCAGAGAAAGACTCCATTGGTTTGGATTATAGATTAGCAAATTGGGTTATGAACAGATTGGGTCTTTCAGGTACCTAAAGGCCTCAGAAAGAGGGAAGACCTAGGATGCGGTGGACAGACAATGTCAAACAGGACCTTGTTAGAATTGGTGTGCAGTAGCTAGATGCAGTAGATGTAGCTCAGGAGAGATGTTTGGGGAACTAAATTGCATAATCTGGTTAGGAGAGGTTTGGAGAGTTGAGGAGGAGGATTTTGATTCTACAAAATACAAGGTTTAAGCAAGATCATAAATCTAGTTTTGGAAGATGAATATTTATTATAGATCTTTATATAATTTTATTTATTAAATTTTCTTTCTGACACTTTTCAAATTCTCTAAAACAATGATAACATGGAGTATTTTAAAAATTATCAGTGAACATCATAGAATCACACCATACAAATCATTTGAATAGTGGTTGATATCAAACTTTTTAACTTCAGAAAGAAACAATTTATGGGATAACAAAACATATCATTTACCTCATCACTTGTACCATCACTGAATGGGCATTTTGGTTCGCCAATTTTTTCTTTAGAACCTTCAGAAACTTTGGAATCTTCAACAGGTTTTTTGGGAGCCCATGGGTTCCAAAACTTCAGCATTACAGGTTGGAGGAATCTGTACCATACCCACAGCAAAATGGGAGCCAGGATACATGGAATACAGACCATTTTTTGCCAGTCAATATCTGAGATATAAAGTTTAAAAACCTAATAATTATGCTTATTTTTTAACAAGAGAAAAAAAAGTTATTAAAATATGCACCAATAAAAACAATATAAAATCATAATAAATAATAGGCATATATGAACAGGAACTGAATGAGCAGGTGGGTGCAAGGACACTAGTAAAGAAATGCATCTGTTTCTCGTACGACACTATGATGTCAGTGCATGAACTAGCTAAATATACTACACATACTATTGAGAAAGTTTTATCAATAGATTTCAGTGCCCTGCAAATCCACTTGTACTTGATAAACTAGTTCCAAATTTTGTGCATGTGTTTCCCATGTGTGATCCCTTATTGGATAAAAAGATTGGGTCCCCCTACCTTCTGTGGATGGAAATAATCCTTTTGCAAATGTCGGTGATCTAGCAACACTGAGTGGTGCTGATGTCACTCAGATGCTATGAAAGTTACAAATGAAACATTTCATGCCAAACATTTGACAGGAAATGCGAAAGTTATCACTGGATAGGAGAACTATATTTTGTGCCAAACATTTAGTGGAATTGTGAAAGTTATCAATGGACAAACTGTCTGGAGGAAACATATTTCACGTAAAATTTTGGCAAGTTTGTCTTGTAAATGGTAACTAGGCATAAACTGGAAGGAGAGCTGTGTACCAATCCCCAGTGATGATGCACAGAACCAGCCATGTCTAGCACCTAATGTCCGACCCTGCCTTCTCGTGGTACAGGCTGTTAGTACCTTTCAGAAGAGATATTCACTTTTGGAAAGGGACAGAAGTGGGGGGGGGGGCTGCCAGTTCAGTATGGCCTACTGATCTGGTTATTTATCGCCACTTTTTTTTTTTAATCCTGCTGAGGAGTGGTCAACTTTACAGGGTCCTGGTGCTGACCATTTATACCTACTAGACAGGACTTGTTTATGGATTTGAGCTTGATTATGGATCCTGGACTTGATGCACTGGTGAGGGAGAATCTGCTGCTGTGTTTTCTGTTTACTTCTGGGTTGCCAGCCTTTAGTGAATAGAGGCATGGGATACCTTATATCAGCTGGTGGATAATCCTGATCAGAGGCCATTGTAGATACCTGAACCTCACTTAGCTAGTTGGGCATTGTCAATCCTAAACTGGAGAAATGTGTGTCAGGTAGGCCATATGGCTCTTTAAAAAGTCCACTTAAAAAGGTGGTGCCTGAAGTTCTTACCAGCATTGGTGAAATAGAGATTGCTGCAGAGACTTTTAAGAATCTATGGAGAGTGTGGAGAAATAGGCATATAACCTAAAGACTAAAATTATACTGTATAATAGTTTGGTTCTTTCTAGAGTTAGTTATAGTAGTGAAACCTGGACTCTTTGCAAACAAGATAACAGGAAACTAGATGCTTTTGATTCTAGATGCTTACACAGTATCTTGGACATTAGGTGATTTAACTTTGTAACTAATGATGAGGTTAGGCAAGGAGTCGGCAACCTCCTTTAAGCAGCATACTGTGCAGAGAGAGACTCCGTTGGTTTGGCCATGTTGCCCATATGGATAATTATAGATTGGCGAATAGGGTTAAAAAAGGCCACAGAAAGAGGGGGAGACCTAAGATGCAGAGGGCAGACAATGTCAAACAGGACTGTTAGAATTGGTGTGCAGTGGCCGGATGTAGCTCAGGACATACATGCTTGGAGAACTAAACTGCATGGTCTGGTTGGACCTTCATAGCCGATGGCTGCTTGAGGATGATGATGATGAGGAGGAGGTGGATAGATATTGTTGGCAGAATCAATGAGGCAGTTTAATTGCTCATTGCTGCCATTCCAAATTTAAAAAATATACCATTCACATGGCAACACCAGAAAAATGGGTAAAATTGCTGCCAAGTTGAATAATTTTGTTTCTAAATCTTCAAGAACGATTTCAGACAGGATGCGAGAAAGGGCCCCATGAAAAGCCCCCATGAAGGCACCTGAGTCCTGCCTGTAGATTTGGTTGCTGAACTGTAAATAGTTGTTTTCGGTAACAAGTTTTAGAGCCTCATGAATGACATTCAGTTCAAGAAGGGAAAATTTTTGCACTTCAGTAATTTTTGTCCAAAATAGCACAACAGCATCAAAAACTGGGGTGAATGGGAATAAGGAGACTATGCCAAGTGTGACTAATTTGCTGTTGGGAGGAATGGACAGATCCTTGAGTCTGTTGAGAAATTCTGCCATTGACTTTATAGAATATGGGTAATCAAAAATGAAAAAAAATTTCAACAAATTCTTTTCAGGAAAGTTGGGGATGATCTTTTGCACACTAGCAGCCAAATGGGGTAATTATTTTTGTGCACTTTGCACTGTGCAAATATTCACGGTGCCTGGCAGTTGGATGGCACTGCACTCTTCTTAAGATCTTTGGGGAGCTTTTAAGTTTTCTCCTAAAAACTTTTAACATGAAAATAGTTTGAAGAATAAACTTTAAAATTTCATTGCTCAACAACAGAGAATTTTAAGTTATTTTTAACATGATGGTCAATTTCACAATAGCGATTCTTATTCTCTTTCTTAAATTGTCTCAAGTTTCAGGCTGTGGTGGAACAAAACTTCATTTTTGACAAAGCCCCATGGAATTAAGTTTGGTAACATCAGCTGCCCCCTCACCCCTTCAACCAATCCAATAATCAGGAAACTGCATGTCGATTCATTTACAGGCAAAAGTACTTTTCCAGCATATTAAAAAAAAGAAAGAAAAACATTTTTTAAGTTGTTCTTCTAATAAGTTTTATTCTTTGTCTTTTTAGTTTTTTGGAAATAAATTTTTGACCAGATCATTGCAATCACAATGTATTCAAATGCAGGATCTCCCAATTGCAATTTTCAAAAATCAAGGGGCAAATGAAATTGAAATAACTTCTCCTCAGGAGCTGGAGGGACAGACAACAGTTTTTCTCTTAATTAGCTGCAGAGAAAGCCTGTGTGAAGATGAGAACAGAGCAGAAAGACAACAGAAAAAAACATGCCATTTCATGAATCAATTGCAAGTTCCTTTGCTCCAAGTTAAAGTTTTAAGTACTAACTTCTTTCATAGCAACAATGAATTATATTTAGAATGCATTTCTTTGGCTAAAAACAAAATAAATATAAATGTTAAAAGGAAAAATGATGCGGTATATTTCAATCAAAACTATGCATTTCTTTTTGACCCAGAATGAGTAAATAATTTCCTGAGAAAAATATAAGGTAATATACATGCAAAATGACATCATTATCATCCTCAAGCAGCCATGGGCTGCGGAGGTCCAACAAGACCGTACAATTTCGTTCTCCAAGCATATCTATCCTGAGCTAAATCTGGCCACTGCACACCAATTCTAACTAGGTCCTGTTTGACACTGTCCACCCACTGCTTCCTAGGTCTCCCCCTCTTTCTAAGGCCTTTAGGCACGCTGTTCATAACCCTATTTGCTAATCTATAATTATCCATACTGGCAATATGGGCAAACCAAAGGAGTCTCTCTCTACACAATATGCTGCTTTAATGAGGTTGCAGATTCCTTTGTCTAAACTCATCATTACTTGCAAAGTTGAACCACCTAATGCCTTAGCATCTGGAATCAAAAGCACAAGTTTCCTGTTATCTTGTTTACAAAGTGCCCAAGTTTCACTACCATAATGAACTCTAGAAAGAACCAAATTATTATACAGTCTAATTTTAGTCTTTAGGTGCATACGGCTATTTTTCCACACTCTCCATAGATTCTTAAAAGTCCTGGTAGCAATCCCTATTCAGTTAATCTCATGCTGCACATTGCCAGTATCTGTTACAAAGCTCCCAAGACAATAAACCTTTGACACCTGCTCAAGACTGCAACCATTCATATTAACTGAATCACAGCTTGCCTGACCAATTTTCATCACTTTAGTTTCATCTCTGTTTATCACCAACCAAACTCTATTACCAGTCTCATCAACAGCTCGAATGAAAGAGTTCATCTCATAAACATCAGTCGCAAAAAGGGCTAAACCATTAGCATAATCTAAATCAGAATATATTTGTGTACAAGTCCCCAAAGATTGCACGATTTATTGGAATCACTAATTAATCAATTCTTTGCTTGTTTATTGACATATATAATAATCTGTCATCACTTGGTTTAGTGTCTACCATATTATATGAATTACTGTTTTCAACATTTATTTCTTGAATATATGCTATCACTTCATTTTGATGCATATGTTTATTACTTTAATGACATTTCGTCACTTCCAGAAAGTTATATATACTGTATGTAGCTTTTCATTAATAAATTTGATACATACACTTAATCTAAATCACTACTCTTAAACATCTTTAGATGTATGGTACTTTTTAAATTAGAAAGGAACATCAATTTCCACATTATTTATCTGAATCACCATTTTTAGGTACCTCCTATGCTTGTTTATTGACATATCTGGTGGTCTCTATGTTAGTGCATACCATTTATCTAAATCACTATTCTTCAACTTTTGTGTTATGTTTTCTGGATATATCAACAATTAGTTCGTTCATATGATTTAATTGAATCACTAATCTTGTCCACTCTATCATATATATAATAATCATTATATCATATACAGTAGACTCTGTCTTATCCGTTCTCGGTTCAACTGGCCTCCGCTTTAACCGGTCATTCCAAGAAGCGGAAGCAAGTCGCCAACTATTTTATTTGCTTCAGTCCCAAGAAGCAGAAAAAAGTCGCTGTGTGTTTTGTTTATAGTACAGTACATCATCATCAATACACATCAAACTTTGAATATTCCTGCAAAGAACTCAGACAATGCAGACTCATTCAGGTACAGTACATATTTGCTTCAGTTCCTCTTTGTGAATATTACAGTGTATAGTGCGTACACAGGAGTGTGTGTTGTGATCTATTAATTATTGTGTGGTATAAAATGAGTGGGTGCAAATATAAGGGTACAGAGATGAAATTAAAAGTGTTAGAATGTATTGACAAAAGTGATGCAGCAAAGCATATATGTGATGAACTAGGTGTTGTTAAAAGCACGTTAAATGACTGGAGAAGTAATAGAAAATCTTTACAAGATTTTTGCACCCAAGTAGAGTCTGAAAAAAAAAAACGATTTCTTCTCGGTGCACTCTTAAAAAGCCAAAAAATGAAATTGTCGATGATGCACTTTGGTTATGGTTCATGCAAAAGTGTCGAAAAGGAATGCTAATCAGTGGGCCAATCTTGAAAGAAAAAGCATTAATCATTTATTCTAAAATCAATAATGGGGGAGATTTTTCAACAAGCGAGGGATGGCTTTCTCGCTGGAAAAAACAGCATGGTGAAACAGCAAGAATTGCTTTCGATAAAACTTAAATTTTGTTCTTTAAAGAATTACCATTAAATAATATTGAGTAAACGCTCAAAAATTTTGGATTTTAATGGATAATAATTTTCAGTTGTAACACTTCTCTGGCAAATTAAATTTAAACATATTTTTCCTTATAGAGAGTTTAAATTATTATTCCCTTTCTACCTTTAGGAAAGATTCTAGTTTATTGCATATGATTAACCATCTGTCTGCTTGTTCACCATTTGACTTCAAATAGATTGCTGTATACTTACCGTTAGCATAGATTAGCTTACTGTGGAACAGTGCTGTCCTCATGTGGCAAGTTCTGAAGCTTCCTATATGTGCTTGTTAACACAGGATTCGTGAAAATCAGAAGGCATTCCTATTGCATAGGTACAGGTTTAACACGTGGAGTTGGTTGTTAATCTATGAATGCTGCGGGATGTCTTGCTTTGGAGCGCTGTTGTAGTGCCATATTTATTGAAGCTTTAAACTAGTTGATATTAGCTGGTAAAAGAGCTGCTGTTATGCACATTTGACATTCTTCTGAACATTATATGAATTTAATCAGTCTGTTAGATGATATCAACTCTTTGACAGATGGGGTTGATATAGTGTAGTCTCTCTAGTGGTCTCTTATAAGTTAAACTAGAAACAGTGTAATAGTAAGTTCCAAGCAGGTGAGAGGAGTGTTAGATCAGTGTTGCAACACTGATCTAACCCCACTCTCCTCAGCTTGGAACTTACTATTATACAATTTCTGGTTTAACTTATAAGATCGCCACTGTTTAATCATTCTTAACTTTAAGTGACAACCACCACATGCCAATGCTGCTGGACTGGTGAACTGCTGACAGCTAGAACACCACAGTAAACAAGCATTAGCATCGCTAACAACTACAGTGAGTGTACCAGACAAGAACAGCTCTCTCAAAAGTGATAACACAACAGCTAACGGTATCTAAAACTGTTTAAAGCTAGGCTTATGAGATATTTGAAAATGAACCCATTATTATTACCTAGAGCCCTGCACAGATGTGGATATCACTGAATTTATCTGTGGATATCATTGAATTTAAAAGCACTTCATGGATAAAAAATTAATGTTAGTGCAGATAAAACCGTGGGTAAAAGTTTATGTCACTGCAGAGAGTGGATATGATAAGAATCCACTAAAAGTGGTTCTCACTAAATAGAAATTCAGCACTGAAGAATTTGTGTATTATAATAAATTGTCACACATTGAGCTGATAAAAATCCTTTGGTTTGCTGAGAAAATTTTAAATATCCTCAAAGAACAAAGTAGCAACTGCCCCTCCACATTGCCACTGTTTGCGGGCAAATAGTTAGGCCACAGTATTCTCTGGGATGTCTTCCTTTTCCACTGAATAAAATTATTTTCTGGTTTTCATACATAGTCAAATGCTCCAATTTATTTTAAAAAATCCCTCTTGAAGCAAACATGGAGATAACCACAAGAGCCTCTCAGTTCATTATGATGCCATAGAAAATCTATTAGAAATATTGGCTTAAGCTGAAAGATCAACAAACACATTCATGACTTCCTACCGGGATTCGCATCAGGTCCCTTTCTACAAAATACTAAGCATGCAAACCACTTGGCCAAGGGATGCATAGTAATGTATGTATCAGAATTTTAAACATTCTGCCACAGACAAGACAATAATAGTGGTAATAATGTTATTTAACTACCTTGGAAATTTTTCCAGATTATAAACTTATACATATAAATATAATTAAAATTGACAGTTAAAATAAATAAGGAGGCTGGCATTGCTGCAGTAAAATAAATGTAACTATTTAACTTGGTGAAGACAAATTTCATCCAGAATTAAAACCAAATTTCAGATTAAAATTATCTACTATCACGTATTAGCTGTTTTTGTTTACAAAACTGAGCAGTATATGAAAAGCATAAATTTCTAGGAAACTATAAGGAACATGTGCTCCTTGCTTATGTCAGACTGTTTCTTATATGAGCCAATCAAATGGCATTGGAATAACAGAGTTCTGATAGAAAAGCTCCTTTTACCTGGTGATGCTTCTCTTGATTGACGCCTTTGGTGGGCCCTTTGATGCAACATTTCTTGTCTGAAGGTTTTGTCCTTTGAATAAATGTCTATGTTACAAATTATGCACATGAGGATGGCGACATTTCATACATATGTGTATGAGTGTCAGCAGGAGAGAACTATTACAAAGTGGTGCATAAGAAAAGAGGCTTTTCCAAGTCATTACTCATATTGAAATAAAAGAATCCGCTCTTCCTTCTCCAAGTGGACAGGCTCTTTGATATGGTAAATATGTTTCAGTACACTGCCAATCAAATGCCACGTGAATTAGCTTTATATTTCCCATAATAATGAGCACATTCTAACAGTAAATGATAACATTTTTTGTGACTTCATTTAGTCAGATACTAATTTTTATTTATTGGTCATACACAGTTTGCAAATCTTGGCAGTCGTTATAAACCTTTTTTTGCATGTGCATTTTGCTACTATTAAAATAACTAAAGAAATTAAACTTAAATTGAAATAAGGAGATTATGTGTTTGTGAATGAAAGTAAATTGAAGTAGTAAAATTGCAAACATTTGGCTACATTTTTAACAGCGATGATAAAGTGAAACATGTGTACACTTACACTTAGTGAATTTTGTGGTTTGATTTGGTTGTTTGGGGTTTAATGGCGCAACGGCAACTAAGGCCATAATGCGCCAGACAAGACAAATAATAAAAAATAAAATAATGAAAAATTCCCCCTCAAGCAGCTGCTTGCCACAGAGGTCTGACAGGAGCCTGTCAGTTTATATGCCATAGTAGGTCTGTGAGGATGGCAGGACCTCAGCAGAAAAATGACACATACATCCATGCCTTACCTGGGGCTCGAACCCAGGTCCCTTAGATCAGTAGCCAAGCATGCTAACCACTAAAAATCATGAAAACCTACAACCAAAGCTAAAAGCAACAGGTAAATGTGATAAAATACAACACAAAAGCCAATAAAAATAGAGAATGTAAAAGGTCAAAAAGTATAAAATCAGTAAAAATAATGGGTGTAGAAGGTCCATGTAAAGAATAACAAGTGTAAAAGATTAAAACCGGTGAATTTTGTGACCAACGGCATTATACCCTTCGAGATTGCATTTGGGGATGATTTTGTGCAGATGATGGTACAGTTTCTTATTGATATAGGTGTTAACTATGATGCAGTAAATGGCAAAGAACTTTTATCACATCCAACTACAATTTCAACAACATTTAACCCTGCCGTGTCCACGTCATCTGTATATGTTTGTAGAGGACGTATGTATTCATTTTTAATACAACAAAAAAAAAAATCACATTTTAAAAATAAAAATTGTCATTGTAAAATTTTCTTATACATATATATATCTTACAAAAATATAAAATTCCGGCTTGAAAAATAATATTTTGATTTTTTTTATTAGATGCATATTTTATTAAACTACAATACAAATGACTCAAAGCCATCTGATTGCTATTTCTTAGAAGTGCTATAGAGTATTGCCGATTTATTTGTTAATGTTACTTTTTGCTGAAGCAACTCCCTTATTTAAACTCACAAGTTTAATTTGAACTATTATCAACATATTTTTTTCTTAAAGTTTCAAAAATCTAAAAATTAACAAAAAAACTGCTATTTTAGAAACAGCAGACTTTGGAAGTATTTATGATATACCACCATTTTTTTTCTGTTTTACACTCTTTTCTGCCATAAACCTATTTCAACATTCCCAGAATTATTTTTATCATTTATCCCAGCATTCTATGAGTTTTTTCCACTCTTAAAATCGAAACTGTAAGTAAAAACAGCTTTCTTAGGCTTTTCAAGACTGGCTGCAGCTACAATAGGTCACGACTCACTGTCTGCAGTGGAGGAGGCAGGCAGTGAGCCATGACCTGCTATTTCTGTTCCATGTGCTATAAGTGGCTCGATAATAGGATAGTTTACAGTGTTTTTCCAACAAATTGGATAACCTATATAAAGTTAGTATTTACTTTTTTATCTAGTTCTTAAAAAAAACTAAGACTCCCCAAAATTCAACACCCAAAGAAAAAAATCATAATGTTTAATATAAAAAAGCAGTCTAAAGAAAGTGTTCCTCCATTTCATAAACAGGACAAAAAAACCCATGTGAGCAATCCAAATCATCTTATATAATGCTGACTGCTGCTTTAAAATGTACTACACTGAAAAAAATCATTAAAAGAAATAAAAATTATATTTCAAGTAAAAATAAAATTATTCAGGATGAATTTTACTTTCAATTAATATATAATTAATTTTTTTTTCAACATGTTTTCCAACGTCAAGCTTTAATTGCATAGTCTGATCTATTTGTTCACTATATAAATGTGAAATAAATAAATAATCACAGTATTAAAAATAAAAAAAAATGAGAATCACAGCATTACCAGTTGGCTTTTTTAATATCTATAAATCAATAAATAGTTTGTGGGGAAAATTTTGCTGACGTGCGGGAACTAGGCCAAGGTTCAAGGTGTAAGTTCATGGTGAAATTAGCCTCCGATGAGGGGCTCCATACACCAGTCACAACAGGATGGCGAGAAAGCATAGGCAGAAGACACTGCCTCTCAGCTATTTCTTGGGATTATTAAGATTTAATCTCGTAAAAGAAGAAAAGAAAAAATTAGACTTTACAGAAGAGGCCAATGTTCTGAAACAAATCAGTGACAAGTCGGAAGTGCGTTCGCTGCAACTTCAGATTGTGGTGGTTACAAGTAGGGAGGTGATGGAGTAGTCAGTGGTTCCAATAGCATGAAGCTCCCGGAACAAAGCTTCTCTTTCAGCACTGTAGCAGGAGCAATTGAGCAGAATGTGAGATACAGTCTGAGGTGTGCTGCATGTGGCACAGTTGGAACTGTATGCTCTACTAAGAGTGTGAAGTGTAGAGTTGCTGTAGATGACACCAACTTAGAGACAATGAAGGAGGGTCTCCTCAGGTCTGCGGAGGTTACAGAGGTTAGGAGCAGTGAGAGAAGGGTCAACCAGGTGCCAGATGAGGAACAGCTGGAGTACCTCTGCTACTGGGCAAGATGGTACTGGCTCATCAGTTGTGAGACAAAATTCTTGCAGTCACTGAGAGAGGGTAATTAGATACATACCTCTAATTGTCAAGCACCTCCTTCATGGTATGATCAGCAAGCTCATTGCCAGGTATCCTACATGGGAGGGGATCTACTGGAAATGAACCGTGATTCCAACAGAATCCAACAGAAGTGACCTTGGAGCAAGTCTCCATGATCTTCTGGATGAGGAAGGGGTTGCAGCTCTTACTGTCTCACTTCTGGAGAGCTTCCAAGGCTGACTTGGAGTCACAGAGGATGACAAAGTTGCCACTGTTGAGGCTGAGGATGAAGAGTACAACTTCAAAGATATCATGAAGCTCCACAAAGGTGGAGCAAGCAAGATGCCGGAGACAGAAACCTCTGACAATGCCTGTATCGGGATGGCAAAAGCAGAGGCAGCATGTGCCTCTCCCTGATCCACAGATCCATCAATGTAAACCTCAGTACATCTCTCATATTGTGCAATGACATAGGAGGTGGAGAGATGTCTGATGTCCACTGGATCTGAGTCATTCTTTCTACCTAGAGAAGGGGGGGGGGGGGTGACAATGATCATAAGATCACTCTTCCTCAAGGATGGAAGATCAGGGAAGAATGTATTGCCAGCAAGAGGAGCTGGCAGGGACAACTTGGTCGTAGAAATCAATGGCAGAGTCTGGCCTGCCTTGCAACTTCCTGAGAAGCTCATGGTTAAAGTGGAGGGAACAAAGCCTCGAGAGATCTCTCTTCCAGTGCAGGCAGAAAGGCATGTCATCAGCCTCTGCAATGGCAGACGCACTTGGTGTGTTAGGGCAGAGTCCAAGACAGAGGTGCAGAGATGTAGTATGGACAGTGGCCAACTTGTTCAGCAGCGAAGCAGAGGCATTGCTCAGAAGGTGACCACTGTAGCTGACGCAGGAGAGGATCAAGTGTGGTACAAGACCAGGAGGTTCTTGCAGGAACTTTCCCAGTGGGTGCCAGCAAGGAAAGACAATATAGTTCTCTGTGATGTGGCAACTGTCGTAAGATGCTGGATGTGAGGTCCCCAGGTCAGCTAGTTGTCCAGGACCACACCAAGGAACTTTTGCTGTTTGACGACCTTGATGTGGTCTGGCCTAAGCACGAGGCCAGGGAAGGTTCGCATGGGTGGAAGGCATCTCTTAGTGAGAATCATGGCCAGTCTTAGTGGAAAGGGTGAGGCTTAGGTTTTTGAAGAACTTGACGACCGTTGCCACAGTTTGTTTCACCTTGAGTTGAGTATAAAAGGGGTCCTGGCTAGGGAACCATATGCAAATGTTGTCTGCATAGATGGGTATACCCACTCTATTCTCGAGTTGAGAGGGTAGGCCTGACATCAAGATGTTCAGTAACATCAAGCTGAGGACACCTCCTTGAGGTACTGCATGATTGATAATGTGAGAGGCAGTGAGTGTGTTGCCCAGCTTCACATGAACCTTGGAAAGGTAGGACGAGATTTAGTGAATGATATTGCCTCTGCGGCTGAGATCATGGAGCCTGGAGAGAATGTCAGAGTGGGACAGGGAGTTGAATGCCTTCTGAATGTTGAAGAAGACAGCGCCTGATCAGCAGCGGAGGTGAAGTCAATAAGATTATCGGATGTGCACCTCCCTTTGCAGAAACCCGAGAGGCTGTCAGGGAGGAGCCCTTGGACTCTAGATACCATTCTAGGCATCTAAGGACTAGTCTCTCTAGAATCTTGCAGAGACAAGATGATAGAGCAATGGGCCTGTAAGAGTGCTCAGTGGCGGGTTTTCCCTGCTTCAAGATGGACACGATGTGTGTTGCCTTCCATGAATCAGGTACTGTGCAGGTGGTCCAGGAGTGATTGAAGGCTTTAAAAAGCAAAGAAAGAGCCTCAGGTAACAGGTTATCTAACTGAGTATAGCTGACACCGTCAGGGCCTAGGGCCGATGAGCACTTCAAAGCCCCAATTGTAGAGGCGAGTTCCTGCAAGATGAAAGGATCATTATAGTAAGGCTAAGTCTCAGAATAGGGCAGCTGAGCCATATTCCGATCAATCACCGGTGGAGAAGGAAGGGAAGAGGTGAGGTGAGTTGCTGCAAGAAAGCATTAGCAGGGTGGCTAAATCCTCCCCATGGGACAAGGCAAGATTATGGAAATGCAGTACAGGCTGTGGCTTACCTGTCAGGTTCCTGATATACTTCCAGACTTTCCCAGAAGGGGTGAAGACATTGATGCTGGAGGAGAAGGATGACACTGCACTGAGATCTGTAGTTTCAATGGCAGCGAGTCCTTCAGGTGAGATATGCTGAAAAGCTGCCAATCGGTAAGCTTTGATGTTCTTCTCGGAGCTGCACATCCCTCAAGAAGCAAGGAGATGTGCAGCAGGAAGTGATTACTGCCCTAGGTGTCAGGGTAAACTGACCAGCTGAGGCTTTGATCAATGCTGCAAAAACAGAGGGTCATCCTCCCCTAGCTGATCACTGATGTCTCCACCCCAGGATGGACTGTGGGCATTAAGGTCCCCACAGAGAATCCAGGGCTGAGGGCACTGCAATAGAATATCCTGTAAGGTGGATACAGGAAAGACAGTGGAAGGCAGGATATCAGGGTGATATTATGGCTGTTCAGCAGGGTGCGGCATGCTAACAAAATCGCTGTTTGCATCAGTGAAAGTGAGATCAATAGATATTTATCAATAGTGAAAGCATGACATTCTTGTGCATAAGAATCGCTGCATTGCAGGAGACCAGATGACTCTTGCTCATGTGCACAATATAAGGCTTAAAGACATAGTGATCAGGGAGATTGGCCTCACAGAGAGCAAGGATGGGAACTGGCATGATGTTGACGTAGTTCCAGATGTCAGCAGCCTTGCTCATGAAGCCCATGCAGTTCCACTGTAGGATCGAAGGGATGCTAGACACTACAGTGGCCATGTCCATAGTCGGGGTGGAAATGAGATACCTAGGAGAGGCAGGTCAACAGAATGGCTAGCAGTCCACAAAGTGCGATATGAGGGAGACCAGCTGGTTGAGGATCATCAAAGTTCGAGGTCGAGATTTCACAGGTAGGGCAGAAGTAACAACCTTGATGACATCCACAAGTAGAGAGAGGATAGTGGGCAGAAGGACCATGTCCCTGTAATCCTTCCTGTAGTCCTGATGCATCAAGGAGGAGGGATTCTTCGGATCAGGCCAACAAGCAGCCCTGCTCTTCCTTATCCTCTTTACCTTCTTGGCCAACTGCCTGGCCTGAATGAGGCAGGAGTCTGCTGCAGGGTTTGCAGCAGAATCCTGCACCATGGGGGTATCTGCACCATAGGAGGCCTCAGGGACAGGAGCAGAGGGGGCAGGGGCCACCTCAGGAAGGGCGACAGGGACCAGAGGAACAGGGGCAGTGGAAGGTGCCCGCACCACTCCAGAAACATGCCAGAGTATTCTACCATTGAAATAATGCCATTTCTATCTTTTTCCACTAATTTAAGACTTGTTCATTGTACTTTTACATTGTACCTGCCTACAGTGGGAGAAGACCTTTCGTGAAGAGAAAAGCACTGCTTGGGATTTTATAGCCTGCCTGAAGATATAATCATTGAGGTGCAGTGAGAGTGGAATCTTTTGAAATTTTGAGTGGTGTCTAGGAAATTGCCCAACACTCACTGAATTTTATCCAGATAAATGCCAACATATAAAATAAAAGATGGTATCTTTGAATTTTGAGCCAGAAAAATAAAATGAAGTCCTATCTTTTTGAGTCCTCTGCAGCAGAGGCTCCTAGGTACTTCCATCGATAGGCCATGCCTAATCGGGACTCCAATCCTTTCAACATGACCTTCAACTTCATCCTCTCCATCGAGCCCGCTCGCCGTCTCGGCCCTAACTGTGCCGAGGCCGCTTTGGGGACACCTGGCCAGTAACCCAACGAACCCAGCTGGCGGCCCTCCCACAACCCCGACAAAGCCGTTAGCCTACCGGAGCTCGCATCACTGCAGCACCCGGACCCCACTTCACAGAGGAACCCAAGTTCCTCCACTGCAAAAGCTATATTTGCCAAATCTAATTCCGTGGGACTCTTAGTTTGGCCGTTCAATCGATGTCTGCTGGCCAGGGTAGCTACTCCCGGCCACAAGCCCCCAACTTCTACCTCTCCATTGTGAACGGGCCGAAGGCCCCCATTGAACATCCGTCCACCTCGATATCACAGAGACCGCATTGGGTTGGGTTGTTTTACCTCTGAGCGGCACTTCTTTGCACACCATGGGCTAAATGGCCAGGTCACATGGACCCCGAAGGCTCAGAGAAGGTTGGGGGAGGGGACCCACTGGAACATCTGTTGGAAGACAGATGGTAGCCTCCTGTCAAGGCCATCCAGCGTGTTCTTTAACGTGCACAGGGTATGGCTCTCCCGCAAACGGGGCCATGGCTTAACGTCCCATCCGACGGACGGTGGCCTTTCCAAGCCCATTGGTGTCCCCTACTGACCGTGGGCAGGGCGGGGAATTTTTGCAGAGATAAATCTCAACGCTGACCCAGCTGGGACTCGAACCTGGGAACTGCAGATTACGAGTCTGGCGCGCTACCGACTGAGCCACCCCCGCCCCCACAGAGACCGCATCAGAAAGCCCACGGACGAGTGTGCGAAGAGGTGCACAATTCAATCCACAGTACTTCCCAATGGGCCTACAGAAAACAGGGTTCCCCAAGCCCCGTCAGAGGCCCTTAGAATGGCCCCTCAATCGGGGCTGCAACCCTCAGCTTCGCTGGGGACAAGTCAATAAGCCGACAGGACCGGCCCACTCCAAACCAGTACGCCAGCCCTCAACAGGCTCCCTCCACCGAGGGCCACCAGACTTCAAGAACTCCAGAGTGCTAGCGATCCAAGACAGCAGGAAAATGACACACATCCATGCCTTACCTGGGGCTCGAACCCAGATCCCTTAGATCAGTAGCCAAGCAAGAAATGGCATTATTTGAAATAATGCCATTTCTATCTTTTTCATGCTAACAACTCGGCCATGCAAAATGGATATAATAATATATTATTAGCCCTATAAAATGCAAAAAGTATATCTCCTTTACCCCTTAAAGTGACCCAGTTGCATTTTCTTACCCCTTAAGGTTAAGGGACACAAAATTCAGAAAATTAAAAATTTCACTTCTTTGAAAATGAAAATGAGCATCCCACATTCGCTAGATGCAATATACAGGGTGATTCAAACAGATGGACACAATTTTAATTGGTTATATTTCCTGAACTATACGTTTCATTTGAATTATGTAAATTACATTTGAAAGAGAATGTTGTAAAGTTTCAAATACTACCACTAGAGCACTCTAGCATCAGTTGTAAGCAAGATGGCTACTATGCAACACAAGATTTTTTGAATTCGTGAGTTCAGTCATATACAACATATTCCATAGGTAGTTGGAATGTGAGGACTCTGCACAGAGCTTTTTCTCTTGATGTCCTCACACAAGAATTCCACCATTATAATTTAGATATTCTCGGCTTGCAAGAGACCAGATGGACAGATAAAGGTCAGATTCTTAAAAATAATCTTAAATTTCTCTTTTTAGGAAGGGACGACAATAAGCATCACCAAGGCGTGGGTCTGCTTCTCAGCAGACACGCTAGTGATGCTCTTCTAGGATATGAGTGCATTAATGAAAGGTTTCTTACAGCAAAATTTCAGACAAGCGTTAAAGACCTGAATGTTATCTGCTGTTATGCCCCCACTGAGGATGCCGATGAGGATGAGAAGGATAGGTTTTATGAACAACTTCAGGATATTTTGAATTCTGTCAAGAAAGGAGATATTACCCTTGTTCTTGGTGACTTCAATGCCAAAGTTAGGACTGACTCTGACCTTTGGGGAGGAGTAATAGGCCCTTTTGGTATTGGTAGCTGCAATGGCAATGGGCAGCGTCTCCTGCAGGTAAGTAAACTCAATGGATTCAGAATAACTAACACTTATTACACACACCGCGACATACATAAATACACATGGGTTTCACCTGATGGGCTGCATAAGAATATGATTGATTATATATTAATTAACAGCAAATGGGCAAGTTCTGTTAGGAATACCAGGTCATATAGGGGAGCTGAAATTGGATCTGACCATTATTTTGTTAAAAGTGTCTTGCAACTTAAACTTAAAAAGTGTTGTGCTAGGGTTAAAAAATTTGCTTTTAATACTGAAGCTCTGAAAGACTCAGTTATAGCCAAAGCTTACCATGATAAGTTACTTAGTCATTATGACAGTCATGGTATGCTTACTACTGAAATTGAGGAAGAATGGGATCATTTTAAACAGGCTTTTTTGGACATTAACAGTACTCTTTTTAGGAAAAAAGGAGCAGAAGAGACACAGCTCAAGTGCCTTATCACTCAGATAAGGCACTTGAGCTTATTTCGGAAAGAAAGAACTGCAGGAATGTACTTAATCAATACCCTACTAGTCCTAATAGAAAGCATTACAGAGAACTTAATAAACGTGTAAAAGATCAGTTAGCTGCTGATAAGAATCTTTGGCTTGATGGTTTGGCTGACAAAGCCGAGGAAGCAGTTAGACAGCACAACAGCAGAGAGCTGTACGATAGTTAATGTTTTGTGTGGTAGAAAACAGACAGGTATACAGGGATTGAAGGATAAACAAGGTAAGGTTATAGAAGGTGAGGATTCTGTCATGGCTAGGTGGGCTGAGCATTTCAGTGATATTCTAAACAATGCGGTTAGTTCTATTCCCATTGTTTGCAATGATGATAGATGCATTATTGGTTATAATGTTGGCCCTATAACACAATCTGAAGTTATTTTGGCTGTTTCTAAACTTAAACTACATAAATCCCCAGGGGTAGATGAAATTACTACAGAAATGCTTAGAGCTGGGAATGTTTCGGTTAGCACTTGGGTGACTGAAATTCTGAATATCTTTTATTATAAAGGCATGGTTCCAGAGAATTTTACCAGAGCTATTGTTATCCCTATTTTCAAAAAAGGTGATCACAGTTCTTGTGATAACTTTAGGGGTATCAGCCTACTCTCTGTTCCAGGTAAAGTTCTTTCCATGATTGTGCTTAATAGAATTAAGAATCTGGTTGACAGTCAATTGCGTGATGAGAAATGTGGATTCAAAAGTGGTAGGGGATGTGTGGATCAGATATTTTCACTTAGGCAGATTCTTGAGAAATGTTTAGTGTTTCAGAAACCTTTGGTTGCTAGCTTTGTTGATTTCAAAAAGGCTTTCGACTCTGTTGATCGTCATAATTTGTGGTTGATTGTGAAATCATATGGTATAGTAGACAAGTTAGTTAACATAATGAAAGCTCTCTATAATAACACTGAGTCGTGTGTGAGTGTTGATAAGGCTTGTAGCAATTGGTTTAGCATTACTTCTGGTGTTCGACAAGGGTGCATTTTGTCTCCTTTTCTCGTTAGCTTGTTTATTGATTATGTTATGCGAAATTCACTTCAAGGGAAAGATTTTGGCCTTCAATCGACTGAAGATACGAAAATTTCTGATTTAGATAATGCTGATGATTTAGCCCTTTTGGCAAATGATGTTGATGAGATGAACTCTTTCATTCGAGCTGTTGATGAGACTGGTAATAGAGTAGGTTTGGTTATAAACAGAGAGAAAACTAAAGTGATGAAAATTGGTCAGGCAGGCTGTGATTCAGTTAATCTGAATGGTTGCACCCTTGAGCAGGTGTCACAGTTTAATTATCTTGGGAGCTATGTAACAGATACTGGTGATGTGCGGCATGAGATTAACAGACGAATAGGGATTGCTGCCGGGACTTTTAAGAATCTATGAAGAGTGTGGAGAAATAGGCGTATACACCTAAAGACTAAAATTAGACTGTATAACAGTTTGGTTCTTTCTAGGGTTAGTTATGGTAGTGAAACTTGGACACTTTGTAAACAAGATAACAGGAAACTAGATGCTTTTGATTCCAGATGCTTATGCAGTATCTTGGCCATTAGGTGGTTCAGCTTTGTAACTAATTATGAGGTTAGGCAAAGGAGTTTGCAACCTCCTTTAAGCAGCATATTGTGCAGAGAGAGACTCCGTTGGTTTGGCCATGTTGCCCGTATGAATAATTATAGACTGGCAAATAGGGTTATGAACAGTGTGCCTAAAGGCCTCAGAAAGAAGAGGAGACCTAGGATGCGGTTGGCAGACAATGTAAAACAGGACCTTGTTAGAATTGGTGTGCAGTGGCCAGATGCAGTAGATGTAGCTCAGGATAGACTTGCTTGGAGAACTAAATTGCACGGTCTGGTTGGACCTCCGTAGCCCATAGCTGCTTGAGGATGATGATGATGATGTTCAGAAAATATAGCCAATTGTAATTGTGTACATCTATATACTTTAACGTGTGTATAATCAAATGTAATTTCCTTTAACGTGTGTATAATCAAATGTAATTTCCTTTAACGTGTGTATAATCAAATGTAATTTCCTTTAACATGTATATAATCAAATGTAATTTATAGAATTCAAATACAACATATTGTTCAGGATATATAACCAACTGAAATTGTGTCCATGTTTTTCAATCACCCTGTATTATGTGACATTATGAAATCGGCAAAATGTTTTCCACAAAATATTTATTGAGAAAAGAGGTAATCTATCCTCCTCCTTTTTTCAAAATTTGGTTGAAATATGGTAAATAATAAGCTATTTAAGATATTTAGGTATTGAAATTATTTAATATCAGGAGGTTTGTTGTTGAAAGTATCAGTCAACTGTTGTGTAAAGGTTATTAAGTGGGAATTCAGTAGCTTTTCGTGGCTATGTGTGGGTGTGGGGGATGTTTTACATAAGTTCTTTGGAGTAAAGGTTGAATGGACCTATTTTTTAATTTCATTCTTGTGTTTAATACGATACAGTATGTGTTTTGTTGTGAGTATGGAAGGAAATTGCCAAAGTTTAGAATGTTGAGAAATGAAGTGATAGGTTTTTTTATGGGGTGTTAGGGTTTTAAAAGGAGAATAGTTTCTGGTGAAATGTGTACAGTGGGTTTTCAGAGGATTCTAATATAGTGGGAATGAACATGGTGGTTGTTATGAGCATGTGTATCCTGTTTATGGTACCTTGTAATAAGAAAAAGACAATTTTTTGCAAACACTATCCGAGGAAAAGTATTCTGTCATGCAAAAATTGCACTGTAAAACAATTCAATTATGTATATTAACGAGCAATACTAGTCGATCTCAAGACAGCAAACAATCATGTATTATTAAATTTTTAAGTTATAGAGCTGTGATTGTAATTATTTTAATTTCAGATGAATTGATTGGTTATTAGTAGTTATGTATGGTATAGTAATTATTAGAGGATTATAGTGACATATTTTCTAGATATTATAAAAAATAAAATAAATACCTCCTTAAGCAGCTGCTTGCCACAGAGGTCTGACAGGAGCCTGTCAGTTTATATGCCATCGTAAAAGGTCTGAGGATGGCAGGACCTCAGCAGAAAAATGACATATACATCCATGCCTTACCCAGGGTTCGAACCCAGGTCCCTTAGAATAGTAGCCAAGCGTGCTAACCACTGGGCCATGGGACGGCCAGATATTTATTACAGTCTGATTAATAATAATAGTTATTAATGTATTTAATTATGGAATTGAACATTTATTTTTTATTTTGTAGTTTATTAGTATTTGTGGTTAAGAAGTTTAATATAGATATTTAATTACTGAAAATGATGGGTAATGTATTAATGGATGTAGAAATGTAATTAACGTTGTGATAGATATTGCAGATTGGAATGATGTTGGGTATATAGTTTTTTGTTATCTTTTAATGGTATTATTTAGTTCTGGGGCTTTTTTCATACTTCAGATCAGCAGTGCCTTGTTTCTTATTTTCTTTTCCTTTTTTCTTTTGATATGTGTTGCCTCTGATAAGATTATTTAGTTTCAATGGCTTTTTCATAATTCTAATTGGTGCATAATTCTCCAGTGGTCCATTGTTTCCAATTTTCGTTTTTTTTTGATGAGATTACTTAATTTGCTTAGATTAATTTTATATGTGGGACTTGTTTAAGGAATTAAGTTTTTGGAAATGTACTTATGGAGTGTTTTAAATATGGAGAAAGTTTGCAGCAATTCGTAGTATGTTGTAAGACAATTGTTGTGCTGTCTTCATAGTTGTGGGGGATTTTTTGGATTTATGTTGCATTAGTTTAGAATGCATATTACCATGGTAACAGTACATTATGTTTGATATAAACTAGAGTTATCGTTACCATGGTAACAAAAAAAAATCTTTTTTCTAGAAACCGCTGCTTGGGTTAGTCTGAGGATTGTGATCAAAAAAGGGATTTTTGTTATGTTGCGTATAAAATATAGTGCCTGAGGACTTTAAAGTACACTGCTGCCGTAGAATACCCTTAATAACCTCGGCTTTTGCAAAAAAAATCAATTCATAAAACTGTTTTGACAAATCTCCAAGTTTTTCATACAAAACATTTAAATATCCTGTCCCTGGTGAATTCTTAGTGGCATTATTTCAACATAATTTTCTTAAATAATACGTTATTGAGAATTCAGAAAAATAATTTTTATATGTAAAATGGCTTAGTGATTTTGTACAGACGAAATACGATGGTTTTCTGAAATAACTGTCATCAACTCAAAATTGACAAAAAAATGACTGCAAGAATTGACGTTATCGTAAATTGTATCACCTATAATGATTTAACGACAAATATAGCACAATTTCTGAGCTATACATGCACATGTAAAAATCGTAAAATGTAATCGTCATTAGCTTTAACTATCGGCAGAAATTATACACAACAAATAAATATTTAAAACCAAAAGTCTTACCTAATGTATAATTTACTGTTTTGTTGACTAACGAACCTCGCAAAGAGCTTGGCCAAAAACGATAAAATCTTGCTAGGCCAGCAAGATTAAACCGGATGGAAAATTCTTCCGAAAGGGGGCGCGTCAACACTCCGATAGCAGAGGCCCTATATAGGTAGAGGTTGGCCATCTCAAAATTGGACGCCATGTTTTGTCGTCGCTCGGATTGTTTGTGCAATAGTTGAATGGTATTGCACAGTACTTAGGATTCCGGAAAAGGGTAGGGTAATATTTGATACAGATTTCAATGTTCATTATTGGAAGCACTTTAGAACACAGCTAAAATAGGAAAAGTGAATTTTCGGGTGTTTTTTTAAAGATATAATTTCACTTTGTTGTCTGTCCGTCTGTAGACATCAAACTTTTTTTGTTTATACAGATAAATAAAAAATTCTTTTTCTGATAAAGAGGAATTAATGATATATTACGATTTACACTTTTCGAATCTCCCAAAAGTTATAACTGCGCCCTCTAACGGTGGAAAAAGTTGAAAATTACGAATATTTCAAACGATGTAGTTATGTTAGAAATTTAAAATTTGGGTGTTGAAATGTGAAGTTACGAAGTTACTATTGACAACAATCTAGTCCCAGGGGGAGATGAATACAACTTTGTTTTAACAAAAAAGTATGTTTTTAGAGATAAATTAAAAATTCTTTTTTGGTTTGGACAGGTATTGACGAAATATTACAATTTGCACTTTGCGAATTTCCCAAAAGCCATAATTGGGCTGTCTAACGGTGGAAAAAAAAAATCGAAAAATCCCAAAAATTGAAAATGAATATTGCAAACGATGTTATGCTAGAAATTTGAAATTTTGGTCGTGGAATGTGGCACTCTTGAAAATTCCATTGACCAGAATGAGTTGACCCTAATCCCAAGGTAGGTAAGAAACGGAACGGATTTATTTTAAGAGATAATTAGAAATCTCTCTTTTAGTTGGTTACTAATGAAATGTAATTCGCATTTTCAAAGGTAATTTTAATTTATATCATCAGAGTTCAGGTTTATGGTAGAAATTTCGGGGTGTAGAATTCTGTTATGGTAGAAATTCCACTGACATCAATAACCTGCCCACTATTTTCTGAGGAGTGAGAGAAAAGCAACTTTTTAAATTTAAGAACTAAAAGACAAATACTTTTTATGTTGTATAATTACTAATAAAATACTACTCTGTGCATTTCACTCATCATACATTAAAAAATTAATAACCCCTCAAGCAGCTATTTGTCACAGAGGTCTGACAGGAGCCTATCAGTTTATATGCCATAGTAGAAGGTCCATGAAGATGGCGGGACCTCAGCAGAAGAACAACATGAACATCCATAACTAAAACTTTTAAGGAGTGAAAAAGTAGGGAAAGGAAGAACTTCATTCTCTTTGAAAATGATATTTCCATATGTGCCAGAGGCGATATGCGTTCTTCTAGTTGTTTCACACTTTTAATACCCTCTGACAGTGGAAATTCGAACTACTGTATAATTGAGAAAATAAACTATTAATATTTTATTAGTACCTGTAATGTGCAAAAAACGTTTTTCATTTATCTCTTAAAGCAGAAAAGTTAAATTTTACCAACCGGACAAATCATTACTATTAGGGTAAACCACTTGATCATTACACTCTGTGACCAAAAATTTAAGTTTGGAGCAAAAAAAGATCGTTTTCAATATTTATTTAAAGATTTGAAATTTTCTAGCTTTTTTCCGCCACTAGAGGTCGCTTTTCGAGTTTTTATTTACCGGCTTTAGCACTCTCGAACACTGGAAAATCCAACTGATGGATATTCAAAAAATGTACATATTACGATTTCTGTAGAGAAAAATTTTGCCGACATACAGGATTCGAACCCGCATCTCTTCAGAAACATGGCAGAGTATTCTAACTTGTTGAACTAACGGCTGTTTTCACAAAAAAATTTATTGATTTATAGACGTTTAAATGTCTACAGGTGATGCCGATATTATCAAATATTGTTTAAATCATTAATAACGCTAAATAGCGTAATGTGACTTTATTATTTATATCAATCTTACTCAGAGCACTAAAAAAAAAATAGTTGCCACCCGAGATCATAGATGTCATATGGAGGCGCCCAAAATTCACGGGAAAAGTGATAGTAATTATTAGTGGAAAAAAGACAGATGGCATTAGTTCAACAGGTTAGAATACTCTGGCATATTTCTGGAGTGATGCGGGTTCGAATCCCGTATGTCGGCGAAATTTTTTCCACAAAAACATTTATTGATTTATAGGCGTGTAAACGTCTACAGGCAACACTTAGATTATAAAATATTGTTAAAATTATTAATATTTTGCTAGTGCCTGCAAAACAAAAAAATATATATAGTTTCGTTTATCACTTTAAGAAAAAGTTTCATTTTCGCACCCCCTTTTGGGTGAGACGTCAAAACCTTGTTGTCTTGCAAACCTTCTACTACCAAAAGTTCAGATTTCCAGCGAAAATCGTTTGTGTGCAATATTCGTTTAATATTTTAGCATTTTCCGTCGTTTTGAACCGCTAGAGGGCGCTATTAAAGTTATTGAAAAGTTTAAAAAATGTGAATCGCAATATTTGTTCGACACCAATTCAACCCAAAAAGAATTTTTCATTTAGCTCTAAAAGTAAGAAAATTGATAAAAGTGAACTTTGTGTATAAACGGAAAGACAGACGGACAGACAAAAGAGAGACGGACAGACAGACGAACAAATACTAGCATAGGCTGAAGACAAAGTGAAAACATTAGCTCGTTTTCAAACGAACCTTAAAAGAAATTATTTGTTGGTTTTCAGTTAGCTCATTTCACTTTTGCAGCTTTTTGCCATCTTCTATGGAGTTTCTCGGGAAAAAATATTCATTAATTTATTTCTTTGAGTGAAATTTTTACACCCAAATGCAACGCTGTGAGCCATGCATGAAATATGACAGCTTTTATAGACAAAAAAAGTGGTATAAATATATAAAACTATAACAAATGAGAAGTTTTAACTTGGTTAAACTAACTCATAGGGTTAGTTAACAGTTTATTTATTATTATTTAGTTAAACTCATTCATTAGTTACACTAACTCATAGGCTTTCGTCTCACTAACTCATAGGGTTAGTTAACTCATTATTATTTGGTATTTAGTTAACTCATTCATCAGTTACACTAACTCATAAGCTTTCGTCTCACGGTACAACAAAACATGGCGTCCATAAACCATGTGACTCAATGAACAAATAGCAGTGAATCACCGAGATGGCCAGCCTCTAACTATACATCCTCCCCCCCCCCTTCACGCGAATTCTCTACCAGAAGGGCCAAGTGAAACTACTTGAGGAGGACCAGAGCAAAAAAGAACACCTCACCCATATCGAAACCCACCTACACCCCACAAAACACCCTGGTCTCACATCTCATTCAATTACTTGTTCCCCTTATTGATGCCCTTCTGCCTCCTAAAACCAGGTCCCCACAATTAAACATTGCCCTGCAAGCCATCTTGGCCCTACTCCACCAACTTAATTAATTTCCCCTCTCTCACACACTTGCTACAGTTCCTTTACTTTCCCCCCTGACACTACACCTAATTACACATGCATTCAATGGAACTGTAGATCCCTCACAAACAAAATCACTAACATTAAATCAATCACTGACCAACACACTGTTCCCATTCTGGCAATTAATGAGGCCAAATTGCCAGATAACTTTCAATTTAGACCCTATATAATACACAAAGCCATTACAGAAAAAAACCTATTCAAACTCCACCACACTAGTACACAAAAAACTCCCAAACTGCATCATGCCAATCACCACTAAATACACTTACATGGACATAGTTGGAGTTATTATTAAAATCCAAAACACTATCTTTAACATATACAATACATACCTTTACCCACATTAACACAAAAACTCCAAACGCAATAACTGATGACTTCACACACATTTTTTCCCTCTCCCCAGGACCCAATGTTCTTCTGGGATACTTTAATGCCCATAACATCCTCTGGGGTAGCAAACATACCAACCTCAGGGGCACAATCATTGAAACTTTCACACAACATTTCAATTGGCTATACATAATGATGGTTCACCCACCTTCACCAGAATCCCCTAAGAATCTGTTCTTGACCTCACACTCTCCACTCCTGACATGTCCTCCATCATCACATGGCAGGTACATCACTCATCATGGAATAATGACCATTACCCCATATTCATCACACTAAAAGGAATCAAACCCTCAGCATACAAAACACATACACACATAAACTGGCACATAATCTCCACCACTTGTGAAACCTCCATTAATACTCAAACACAACTTACAACCAAAAAACAAAGCTTACAAGCAAACACATTACAACCAAACACATGACTGGATACACCAAACATCACCCCGAAATCATCACCCAACTGCAAATAACAAGAAAAACAGAGGACACAGCCAGGAGACACCCCACTGTACCTTCCATCAACACATTGAACAAAGCCAATGCTAAGCTAAGAAGAAAAAGATTAAACGTCAAAAGAAAGGAGTGGAGAAACTTCTGTAACAACATCAGCCCCAGAACAGACTCTCCCCTAATTTGGTCAACAATAAGAACACTCAGGACCCAGGCTCAACCTTTAGCCCCTTGGCACTCATATTTATGGAAATATTCACTTTCCACTAAACAAGGGGCTAACAACATTGCAATTCAGCCAACCACCACCCCCGCCCATGCCAACACACCTACCTACCAGCTACATTGCACCCACATGAATGACACAATTAAACAAACGATACCATGCAAACTACCCACACTCAACACACCCTTCACACCCAACGAACTTATCACAGCCATACACCAGGCCAATAAAAAAAGCACACCTGGCTCTGACAACATCACCTATAACACTATAAAAAAACTTTTGCACAAAAACATTAAGCACATTGCTTAACATTACAATGAATGCTGGAACTCTCAGACCTTCCCCACTGAATGGGAAGATATACACATTATCCCAATTTTGAAACCACATAAACTAGCATCAGAAATTTCTTCTTATCGACCAATTGCATTAACATCATGTATACTCAAAGTTCTAGAAAGAATGGTGTTCTCCAGACTAAAATTCTTCCTCCAACAAACAAATACACTCCCCACTTACCAAACTGGCTTTAGAGAGCACAGGTCAACCACAGATAATTTCTTTGACATTTTCACATCTGCTGAACTAACCTTAAATAAAAAAGGAATTCTTTGTTGTGTCTTTCTAGACCTCACCTCAGCTTTTGATACTGCCTCACACACCAACATACTCTACAAATTACATCAACTAGGCATCACAGGAAACATTTTTGAATTTGAAACAGCATACAAATCACAATACAAAATGCAGTCAACCAGGTCAGTCTCAGCCCCTAAATCTGCGGTCTTACCCATAACACGTAAACACTTACCTACCAATTCACCAAATATTACAATTGACCCACATAAACTCAACAGAGGATTACCACAGGGCACTATGGTTTCCCCCACATTATTCAACATCTTACTACATGACCTCCCAACTATTTTCAACAATAAAATCACATGCTCCATCTTTGCAGATGATATAGTGCTCTGGACCTTTGAAACTAACATCAACAGCATACAAACCACATTACAAAATGCAGTCAACCAGGTCAGTCTCAGCCCCTAAATCTGCGGTCTTACCCATTACACGTAAACACTTACCTACCAATTCACCAAATATTACAATTGACAATTGCACCATTCCCACTGTCACCCATTACAGATATTTAGGGTAACAATAGACCGTAAGCTTACCTGGAAACAACACATTAATAACATAAAATCCACATGCATTGGAGCATAAAACATATTAAATTCAATCAAAAGAGTGTCATGGGGGGTCAGCGATAAAGTAATGCTTACTTTCATCAAAGGAATTCAGCCAACCACCACCCCCGCCCATCAACTCTAGACTAGAGTATGGCCTCCCAGCACTCAACACTGCTTCAAACACACAAATCAATAAAATTGAAACTATGCAAACACGCGCCATCAGACTTGCCCTGGGTCTTAAAGTTGGCTGCCCAAACCTCGCCACTTGGGCAGAAGCTAACATGCTACCTCTAACAATCAAAAGACACCTCCTTACATGCAAACATTACATCAAACTTAACCACTACAATTCCACTCACCCAGCCATACTTAGAATTGAATCCACCACTACTCTACTACCACAGCACAAATAATAAAAAAAAAAAACACTTTACCCCACTTGGCAACAAATTAAACCCTATAAACCCACACAAACACTTCCCTATTGGTTACTTAAAAAACCAAACATTCACCTCACTCTACCACACATCACCAAAAAAAAAGTTCACCTCCCCATTGAACTAAAAATTGCTGCAGACAACTTAATCACACAACTATCAGACACTGACCATACAATTTACACTGATGGATCTCATATTCCACACACCACCTCTGACTCTGCTGCTTTTTACACCCCTTCCACCAAATTCTCTTATGTTATAAGACTAAATCATGCTGAAAATAGCACCTCTTCAGAACTAGCAGCAATACATATGGCGTTAGGCTGGGCCACCCACCTCAACAAACAGCACATTAACATAATAACAGACTCAAGGCCTGCATTACAACTCATTAACACCCTAACATAGATCTATCACAGAACCATTCCCTTTTCCACATACAAAACATAGCACACAACATTATAGACAAGGGAAACACCCTAACATTTTACTGGATTCCCTCCTATTGCAACATCATCGATAATGAGACTGTTGACTCACTTGCTAAACAAGACCTCACACTCACAACCCCAAATTACCACACTGTCACTTCATGCAAACATCACACAAGAGAATACGCAAAAAATTTTTATCACACATGGACCCAGAATTGGGTACAACACACTACAGATAAAAACACATTCAGAGCCACAATAGCACCCTCTCCAAACACACTACATCTTAACTACCTATCCAGAAGGGCCCAAACAGCAATACACAGACTCCGAACTGGCAGAGCGAACATCAACAAAGACTTACTTATGATTAGAAAAATACTTACTGCACTCTGCCCAAACTGCCAAGTGATAGAGGATATCCCCCACTACCTACTACACTGTCAAATATACAACACACAAAGACACACCCTCTATCACAAACTTTCTACACTTGGAGTCACCACATTCACCTTACAGACCATCCTAAACCTCACCCATACAAAGGCAAAATCACATTTCAGGGCCCTGGCCCATTTCATAAAAAGTAGTGCCAAAATCCTTTAACCTTCCAACTTCCTGCAGACTCTCCATCTCAATATGTAAAATATGACTCTCCTCCCTGCAGACACCTCCTACTCAAAAGATCCATTGGACACCAAAAGATCCAGATGCCAAAATGATCCAAACGGACAAAAAAGATCCAGTACAGGGACAAAAAAGAAGCATTTTGGACACATTACTGCACCACCTTATTTCCCTAGTGCAATTGTATTTATGTTTTCAAAAAAAATATATGTATACAGGGTGAATCTGAAAAAGTGGGCAAAACTTTACGGGGTGGTAGAACGCAGCTATACGAGCAATATTCGTCATAGAATGTATGGTCGGAACGCAAACGGCGAGCCGCTAGGTGGCGTTGGAAATGGTATAAAAGGGTCGGTCCTCGCACCCAACGGCATTTCTACCGTGGATTGCCGAGAGGATGGCTGGTTATACTAACCACGAAATGGTGGATATGCACTTTGTGTATGGTGCGGCGGATGGGAATGCAAGTGAGGCACAGAGACACTACAGCGACTGGTTTCCGATGAGATGCACTCCAGATCGGAAAACCTTCGAGCGTTTGCATCAGCGGCTGTGTGAAACGGGATCCTTCGCCGCGGCCAAGCAAGACGCAGGGCATGAAAGGAGAAAGTGTCAGGACGCTGCAACTTGCAGAGGACATTCTGCGTAGGGTGGAAGAGCGACCGGGATGTAGCACGCGAGCGGTTTCCCGTGCAGTACACGTGTCCCAAATCTCGGTTTGCCATGTGCTACAGGAGGAAGGAATACACCCCTATCGTACGCAGAAGGTACAAGCGTTGTCACCGGCGGACTATCAGCCACGTGTCGATTTCGCACGTTGGGACCTCCAGCAGAATGCAGCGCAGCAGGATTTTGGTGCACATGTTCTGTTTACTGACGAGTGCACTTTCACCCGTGAGGGCGTTTTGAATACCCACAATTCACACACGTGGGCATCTACAAACCCACCTGCCACACGTCCTCATTCGTTCCAGCAGTGGTTCTCCGTAAATGTTTGGGCAGGGATCCTCCATGACCATTTGGTTGGCCCATACCTCCTGCCACACCGTCTGGACGGCAAATCGTATATCACATTCCTACGAGAGGTGTTGCCGGAGCTGCTGCGTCCGATTCCAACCCCCAGCAGGTCGAGAATGTGGTTCCAGCACGACGGTGCGCCTGCACACTTCAGCTTAGATGTGCGGAACACTTTACATGCAACGTTCCCAGGGCAATGGATTGATCGAGGTGGTCCCATAGCTTGGCCACCAAGATCGCCGGATCTCTCGTGTTTGGACTTTTTCCTGTGTGGCCATATGAAAAGTTTAATCTACGAGTGCCCCATTGAAACCGATATGGATCCAGTCGCCAGGATCGCCGTTGTTGCCGGCGATATTCGGGAAATGCCTGGTGTCTTCGCAAATGTGCGTCGGGTCCTATCCCGCAGGTGTGAAGCCTGCATTACAGCTGGCGGCAGCTCTTTTGAGCAATTTCTTTGAGCATGTACCTCAATTACATTCCTGTTAATAAAATGTTTTCTGAAGTATCTCCTCTCCTTCTTGTGTTCATTCTTTAAATGTGACAGTGGAAAACTACTTTTTAACTTCTCACCGCTTGCGTTCATACCATACATTCTATGACGAATATTGCTCGTATAGCTGCGTTCTACCACCCCATAAAGTTTTGCCCACTTTTTCAGATTCACCCTGTATACATAATTATACTCTGTAACAATAGACTACAACTCCCAAAGTACCCTTTTTCAAAAATGATTACTAGTGGTGGCAAACCATCTGCCTGACCAATTTTCCTCACTTTAGTTTTCTCTTTGTTTATAACCAAACCTACTATACTACCAGTCTCATCAACAGCTCGAATGAAAGGGTTCATCTCATGAACATCATTTGCCAAAAGAGCTAAATCATCAGCATATTCTAAATCATAAATTTTAAGATCTGCAGACCATATTAGGCCATCCTTAATTGTAAGAGATAAGGAGCGATTTTGAATATTTACCTTGCAATCTTCTTACCAACTTCCGGCCAACATGGGCCACACAGTGATCACACACGCTACAATTTTCACTTCCAGAAGAATTTTACTCCAAATCTCTCCCCTTCCCACCCCCTTGCCCCAAAACTACGACGCAGCACTTCCTTGGCACGAAACTTCAACCACCTCCTTCATTATTAAGCGGCCTGCGGCCAAAAACCTATCGCCAACATGTAGGGTCGCTAGCACTTCACTGTACTGGTCCCTACTTTTTGACGCACACAAAAAAACTTTTTCTCGTGGACCAGATGATAAAGGGGCCAATGTCCCTTTTACAAAATAGTCCAGTTTTTAAAGAAGGATGTTAGACACTCTAACTATACAGGACCTCTATCCCATAGTAGAGACCACGGTCGCTCGGATTGTTCAGCGCACAGGTGTTCTGCCCAATAATTCGTCCCTAACACAAAGTCCAGCCGTCCCATGGCCGAGTGGTTAGCGCGCTTGGCAACGGACCTTGATTCGAGTCCCGGGTAAGGCATTGATGCATGTGTCGTTTTTCTGCTGAGGTTCTGCCATTCCCTCAGATCTTCTACTCTGGCAAATAAACTGACAGGCTCCTGTGAGACCTCTATGGCAAGCAGCTGCTTGAAGGAGTATTTTTTTTAACACTAAATACTCGGTAGTCCATTGCATCCAGTGGTGCAGACATGTGAGTTTTCCCTCTACTATATATATTCACTGTCATATATTCATCATTTACAACATTCGTACAAAACATTGCAATTTTAAAAATTTTCGTGGTTAGATGGCACAGTTAACCTTTCCGGAGATTCGGAAAATGCAAAACTAAAAAAAAAAAATTATACCTAAAAACCCCCAGCAGTTATTTCAAAAACAACGGTTTGTTGTAAATTGAAATTTCTTGACCTTCACATTCCACTACCATAATTTCAAATTTCCGCGATAAATACATGGTTTGTAATATTTGATTGAGGTTTTTCAGTTAAATTTTTTTACCTTTGAAAGCCGAAATTATTGGTTTTGGAAGATTTGAAAAGTGCGACTCTTAATATTTCATCAATATTTATCCAACATTAAAAGCATTTTCAATTTATCTCTAACAACAACAACAAAATGCCCGATGTCTACAGACGAAAGACAACAAAATAAAAAGATTATCTCGATATTTTTTAAAACGAATTAATAAGATAATTTATCACTATTATAAATATGAAGAGAATTCATTGAAAAATCTCATTTAAATTCACATATCATCTTTAAATCATTAATTTACTTCTATGAATGAGTACGACTACATTTTTGGAGAAAAAAAACTATATCTCTAATCTTGTAGAAAGATATAGTAGAGTAAAAGTTAAAAAAAAAACATCATATTAATTTTAAGGCCCTCGAATTTGATTTAATATATCAATAGCATTTTAACTCTTTCAGAAATTAGTAAGTGTTCCCTGTGAAAAGTTAATTTTATCCGCAACATTCAAAAGCAGTGACCATGGAAGAATGTTCCCGTGCACAGAATAATGTGGTTCTCCTATTTCAAACACTATCTTTTTTCCTACTTACCGAGTAAGCTTAGCATTTGAGCATGATCAAGGTAAGGAGCATAGAAATAACAGAAGGTGCTCTTGCAATGAATTCGTGAAGCATTTGCGCATGGTCGAAGGTTGTTTGTTTGTGCCCGTCACCAGAGCTTTGTCAATGAGTTTGCATACAAAATGTGAAAGAAATTTGATTTTCTAAGAATAGTTTATTGTATGAGTAACGAATGGTCACGGCTCGTGGCCGAGTGGTTAGCGCGCTTGGCTACTGATCTAAGGAACCTGGGTTCGAGCCCCGGATAAGGCATGGATGTATGTGTAATTTTTCTGCTGATATCCTGCCATCCTCTCATACCTTCTACTCTGGCATATAAACTGACAGGCTCCTGTCAGAGCTCTGTGGCAAGCAGCTGCTTAAGGAGGTATTTATTTATTTATATTATAACGAATAAATCTACAGATCACCCAGAAAGATACAAGGAATAGCATTCAATAAATGATCAATTACCAGTGCTGCTAGGTTTAATTTTAACGCTATGAAAAGTGAAGAATCATAAAGTTATATTTGCTCGTGTTAACCTTACATCATATTTCAATAAACGAAGTTTCTTCAATGATAAATACAATTGCTGATTTACGTATCGAGACGAGAAATTCAGCTCCCGATTAGGGTATCTCGTTGGAATCACCAACCTATTGCACTAATCATAGTTACCAACGTTTTAGGTCGTTGGGACCTAGTTGGGACCCATATAATACCATCCTTGTCTGTGCAGAATATGTGGTTGGGACCTGCATATCGAGAGCCCATTCTTGATGGAACTACCCAAAAAATGTAGTGTTGCCATATTTACTTTGTCTGTGTACTTGTCACATTCTTATTGGCAGTTTGCCGGTAGACCAGACTTCGTTCTGTGAAAGAGTATCGTGTCAAGTATGATTAAAAGGCAGATAGACTGATGATAATATATAGGTTAAAATAATCTTCTTGAAATTATATCTTAAAATAAAAAAAATTCCTTGATTCTGTTTCATACACTACATAAATGGGTAAGTTATTACAGTTTCCTTTAAGAAAAGATGATTTTTGCAACGTGGTACGGATAATTTGTGCATTTGGCTTCTGTGGCAGTGTTATCTTGAACAAGGTAGCAGAAGTAAAACGTGATAAATGGCATCTTAGAGAAAGTATATATATGTAAAGAATGAACAATTGGTCAGTTTCGAGACGGACAGGTTTCTGTTGTACGTTCTGTTGTAGTTTATCGACCAGTGACAATTTGAAATGGAGTTGAGAGTTGACATATCTGAGTTTAGTGTGTGCAGGGGTTTCACATCTTGAGAATATACGTTAATCAAGCTCTGAAGTGGTGGTTGGGGTTATAGCCCCTAAATACCTTTTGGTATGTTACTGATCTCGACAAAATTGTTGGTTCATCACCAGTGATATTGTAGTATCACACAATAATTTGTAATGCGAAGTTTACTGAGAATTATTGATGTAATTTGGCAGACATATCAGCTATAGCATAATAGGTTGACCAACTATGTAATGGACAATTTCTATATTGAGTTCTAGTCCCATTTTGAATTCAACAACTTGGGCAGGAGTGGCTCAGTTGGCAGCTCACAATCTGCAGTTCCCAGGTTTGAGACATTTGGGCCAGCGTTGAAAAGGGCTCAGAGATTTTTATCTCTGCAAAATTCCCCGGCCTACTCTTAGTCAGTGGGGGACACTGCTGATCTTGGAAAGGCCACTGTCCTTTGAATGGGATGTTAAGCTGTGTCCCCTTGTGTGAAAGAGCCAAACCTTGTGCATGTTAAACATACTTGATGGGAAGTTGCCATCTGTCTCCTAACAGCTGCCCAGTGGGTTTCCTCCCCCAGCCTTTTCTGACCCCTTGTGACCTGGCCATTTAGCCCATTGTATGCAAAAAAGTGCCATTTAGAAGTAAAACAACCCAACTGCTTCTGCGTTGAGCTATAGCCCTGTTAACTCCCATTCTGTCCTTGTTGAGAAAGGGAGCCACAAATGGGCTTGGGGAAACTGCCATCTGTCAGATGGGGCAATAACTTAAATGTCCCATGTATAAAAAAATAAGTTTACCTACAATTTGACAACCCAACAAAAGAGAGCTGTTCCTCTTGCACATTAAAGAATATGGTTGATGGGAAGCTCCCTAGATGGGAGCTTCCTAACTGTCCCTGCTAACTGTCCTTTCTGAAATAATATCGTTTCTACTTTCCTGAGGTCAAAATATCCTTTCGTGAAAAATTGTGGATGAAATAAAATTTACATGTTGTAAAGTCTGGTTTGCACATGAAATGACGTTGCCCAATGAGATTGAACACATCTCATTGCATGTATGCAAGCAAACTGACTCAGATGTAGCTCTCTGAGACTGTTTTATACAATTATTTGGGGCAGCTGCTGCTTTTATGAAGATTCTTACAGATTTAAGAAAAAGTGTTGGTTGGCAAACAGAGAGTGTCCATAGGTGAAAGAGAGTAGAGATAGCTAACTCCTTTAGACTTCTTTTGATCAGGCCCCAAATTTCCAAAGAGCCATCCACCATTCTCTATTTAGTACAATTAAGCTTAACAAATTCGGTATATATTTCACTTAGAATTGTAGCATTAGCTTGTAATTTTTTTATAACAATTATATAAAGAAAATGTTTTAGCAAGTGATAATATATTGAATATTTACATATATATATACACACATTATGGTTAAAATAATACAAGAAAAACAAAGTTTACCTAATATCCTTCTTTGACAAAAGCCTAAATGCTCTTCCTTGGTAAAATAAAAATTTGGCAACCCTACTTCCCTTCAGTCTCTGAACAGCTGTCCAATTGATCCCCAACCTACTCTGAGCCCTTGGGATCATTGTGACCTGTCCATTTAGCCCACTGTGTGCAAAAATAAGTGCCCTCAGGTAAATGAACCTAACCCATTCTAATGGTGAACATTACACATAGAATATAGTGTTAAAGTGTATAATTATTTTACTGTTATCTATCATTGATTTACCACAACCATATATGAGCTGCCTTTGTATTTCTATAAAAAAGGACTTGATTATAAGGTTTAAATGCATAAATATAAATATTTACAATTGATGTACATGGATCATATTCTCATTCTTAAGTAGCACATGGGAAGAACTGATAACCATTGTCAGATCCATGGTACCTACGGCAACATTCAGAAACATTCCTTTTTGTACTTAAAATATTGACTTAAAATTAAAATACATGCTTTTTTCAAAATAAAAAAAATAATGGTGTAATGTGCAACAAAAGAATTATTTGCATGTATATTTATAACGATTATTATTACACCGTCCCATGGCTGAGTGGTTCGCGCTTGGCTACTGATCTAAGGGACCTGGTTTTGAGCCCCGGGTAAGGCATGGCTGTTTGTGTCGTCTTTCTGCTGAGGTCCTGCCATCCTCTCAGATCTCCTACTATGGCATATAAACTGACAGGCTCCTCTCAGACCTCTGTGGCAAGCAGCTGCTTGAGGGGGTATTTATTTTATTTATTATTACATTTGAAACTTATAAATCTTTGAACCAAAATGAGAAATATATAACTTTGAATACATCTCTTAGGAATGATATAGTGGTTGGGGATCTGGCAAAGTATAGCATTCAATGGCATTCAATTAATGCATAATTATGGGGAAACCTAATAAATAAAGAGTTATTACAAGTCCGATCATTACATTGTTAAAAGTGTCTTGCAACTTAAACTTAAAAAGTGTGCTAGGGTTAAAAAATTTACCTTTAATACTGAAGCTCTGAAAAGACCCAGTTATAGCTAAAGCTTACCATGATAGGTTACTTAGTAATTATCAGAGTCATGGTTTGCTTACCACTGAAGTTGAGGAAGAATGGGACCATTTTAAACAGGCTTTTTTTGGAAACTTAACAGTATTCTTTTAGGAAAAAAGGAGCAGAGCAGGCAGAACTATTTGAACGATAAGGCACTTGAGCTTATTTCGGAAAGAAAAGAACTGCAGGAATGTCCATAATCAATACCCTACTAGTCCTAATAGAAAGCATTACAGAGAGCTTAATAAACGTGTAAAGCATGAGTTAGCTGCTGATCAGATATAATCTTTCACTTGATGGCTTGGCTGACAAAGCAGAGGAAGCAATTAGGTAGCACAACAGCAGATAACTGTACCAGATAGTTAATGTTTAATGTGGTAGAAAATGGACAGGTATACAGGGATTGAAGGATAAACAAGGTAAGATTATAGAAGGTGAGGATTCTGTCATGGCTAGGTGGGCTGAGCATTTCAATGATGTTCTAAACAATGTGGTTAATTATACTCATTGTTTGCATTGATGATAGATGAATTGGTGGCTTTAATGTCTTCCCTATAATACAATCTGAAGTTATTTTTGCCATTTCTAAACTTAAACATCATAAATCCCCAGGGATAGATGAAATTACTATAGAAATGCTTAAAGCTGGGAATGTTTTGGTTACCACTTGGATGACTGAAATTCTGAATATCTTTTATGATAAAGGCATGGTTCCTAAAGATTTTACCAGAACTATTATTATCTCTATTTTTAAAAAAGGAGATCGCAGTTCTTGTGATAACTAAAGGGGTATCGGCTTACTCTCTGTTCCAGGTAAAGTTCTCTCCATGATTGTGCTTAATAGAATTAAGAATCTGGTTGACAGGCAATTGTGTGATGAGCAATGTGGATTCAGAAGTGGTAGGGGATGTGTAGATCAGATATTTTCACTCAGGCAGATTCTTGAGAAATGTTTAGAATTTCAGAAACCTTTGGTTGCTAAGTTTGTTTATTTCAAAAAGACTTTCGACTCTATTGATTTCATAATTTGTGGTTGGTCATATGGTATACTAGACAAGTTAGGTAAGATAATGAAAGCTTTCTATAACAACACTGAGTCGTGTGTGAAAGTTTGTAAGTTTTGTAGCAATTGGTTTAGCATTACTTCTGGTGTTTGACAAGGGTGCATTTTGTCTCCCTTTCTCTTTATTTTATTGATTATGTTATGCGAAATTCACTGCAAGGAAAAGATTTTGGCCTTAAATGGTCTGGAGATACTAAAATTTCTGATTTAGATTATGCTGATGATTTAGCCCTTTTGGCAAATGATGTTGATGAGATGAACTCTTTCTTTGGAGCTGTTGATGAGACTGGTAGTACAGTAGGTTTGGTTATAAACAGAGAGAAAACTAAAGTGATGAAAAGAGGTCAGGCAAGCTGTGATTCAGTTAATCCGAATTGTTGCAGTTTTGAGCAGGTGTAACAGTTTAATTATCTTGGGAGCTATGTAACATATACTGGTGACGTGCAGCATTATATTAACAGACAAATAGGGATTGCTGCCAGGACTTTTAAGAATATGTGGAGAGTGTGGAGAAATAGGCGTATAAACCTATTTCGGTACTTCCTTTTTATAGCGGCCTTGGCGAGAAAGGGGAATTGGCGCGTTACCAAATACACACAAGCAATTCATTCAATATCTACACTACAGAATTTATTTTTTTAAATATATACATAAGCAATTTATTTAAAATAAGCAACATTTGCTTTTAGAAACAATTACCAAAAGTTCAGTACTTTTCGGTTAACGAGGCGCCAGTTGTAATTGTATGCCAATCTTTGTATCCAGTGAATCTGTCGTCCGCATTATAAAAAACGCCCAGATTGAGCAGAGGCCAAGTGAGAACGAATCAGTAAAGTGTTTTTTATTCGTTAACCGAAAGGTAAGTCATAAAAAAACTAGATATCACTGGCATCTGTTAACTTCACTGAAATGGATTTGACTAGTAGTAAAGTGAAGTACTAGTATTCTAACTGGAATTGGACAACCTCGAATAACAAACACTTTACTGATTCGTTTTCACTTGGCCTCCGCTCAATTGGGACGTTTTTTGCAATGTGGATGACAGATTCACTGGTTATGCAGATTGGCGCACAATTACTAACCGAAAAGTACTGAATTTTTGGTAAAAAATGTTTCTAAAAGCAAATGTTGTTTATTTTAAATAAATTGCTTATGTATATATTAAAAAAGATAAATTCTGTAATGTAGAAATTGAATGAATTGCTTGTGTGTATCGGTAATGCACCAATTCCCCTTTCTCGACAAGGCCGCTATAAAAAGGAACAACCCCTATTTCTGTATAATATATAATTTCTGTATATACCTGTTTCTGTATAATATTTAATTTCTGTATATATTAATTAGACTGTATAATAGTTCGATTCTTTCTAGGATTAGTTATGGTAGTGAAACTTGGACGCTGTGTAAACAAGATAACAGGAAACTATATGCTTTTGATTCTAGATGCTTACTCAGTATCGTGGGCATTAGGTGATTCAACTTTGTAAGTGATGATGAGGTTAGGCAAAGGAGTCAGCAACCTCCTTTAAGCAGCATATTGTGCAGAGAGAGACTCCATTTGTTTGGCCATGTTGCCCATATGGATAATTATAGATTGGCGAATAGGATTATGAACAGTGTGCCTAAAGGGCTCAGAAAGAGGGAGAGACCTAGGATGTGGTGGGCAGACAATGTCAAACAGGACCTTGTTAGAATTAGTGTGCAGTGGTCAGTGCAGCAGATGTAGCTCAGGACAAACTTGCTTGGAGAACTAAATTGCATGGTCTGGTTGGACCTCCGTAGCCCATGGCTGCTTGAGGATGATGATATTACAAGTAGAAATTCCTTTCTGAATAAAATATTTAAGTAAAGAGAAGGGTCATTGTTTTTGGAAGTTTTGTCTCTGTGGTACGGCATAAAATAAGAAGCTGTATTTTGCAAGAGAACTGCAATATTCATAATCACTTAGGGCTAGTGTTTTTTCCTGCAATGCACACCACAAATTTGTTGTTTAGCTATTGCACTTTCGGGATCTGAACTAAGTGCCTACAAATCAGATGTGCTAAGGCAAAAAATTTTCAGTGCCTTATCAGTAGCTTTGCCAAGACTTTTTGAAGGGGTGGGGAAGAGCATTGCATCTCTTTTTAACCACTCAGTATAAACTTGTGAACTAATAAATGCTTTAAAAGTTTATTAGTGGTGGGTGGGGTACTGTCTCACTATGGTGACAGGCTTGGTGGCATATATTTTCCTTTAAGGGAACATAAGTAATTAATAGTAAAATAATTCTAGAAGTATTAAAATATATCAAAATGAGGATAATATAAATAAAAACACAAATGAAGTATTGGTAATTGTATTCAAAATCCTATGATTTTATCCAATTGAGAAAATATTACAGAAAGTAATACACAGAATTATCTGTTGACACAGATGTCATTAAATCAATAAATTTTGCAGAAAAAAAATAGTGTTTTGTTAATTTGTGAAAGTATTTCAAAACTTTAATAAATAATATTCACAATCAGAATAATTATTTTTACAACAGTTCAGATTAAATTCATGAGAGAAATGAAGGTTTGATAGAATGTGGTGTAATGTAAATAAAAATGTCCAATGCTGAAAATTTGTGTTTAAGAATACTGATCACAACAGTGGCATGGACCAGTACCCTTACCATGCCCAGCTTGAAACACAAGTGTAACCACAGAACTTTTTTTTCACTGTAATCAGCCAAAATGAAGACATTAACTTAATAGCTTTTTGCCAATTAACTAATAAAAGGCCATTTTATTTTGGATTTTATGAGAAAATTTAACAAAAATTTAATTGGGTTTTTTAAAGTAATGTAAAAAAAAAAAGTATCCTACAAAACAAATTAAAAAAGCAAACAGACCAAAATAACTATAATACATATGAATAGAAAGAAAATTTCTTTCTGAATAAGAGGAAAATAATTTTTACTCGAAACAAGAAATTTTTTTCTTTCTATAATTTTTTTCTTGGTATTATGAGAAAAGTTCAGGCTTGTGCCAAGTCAAAGAAGTTAATTTTTTTAAACCAATAACCAATTAACAAAAGTAGGTCACACTATATATCAAATTAAACACAATTTAGTTTAGTTTATTGAAAATAAAATTAAATTTAAAAACCTTAATTTTAATAACTTTTTTACATTGATATGGTGCAAAAAGATTTGACAAGGTAAACAAGTGAACACTTTTTTTTAACTTTAACTTTTTTCTTTGGGTGTTGCATTTTTTTGACCTGGCCAAGTGCTGAAGGGTCAGTGTACCAAGGCTGAAAACCTTAAGTATTCTCATAGTGGCAAAGCCAAAACACTGGTGGGATTAGCATTTAAACCTAATTTTAATTCTCGGTAACATGCGAGTCTCATAATCTGCAGTTCTTAGGTTCGATTTATCTCTGCCAAATTCTCCACACCTGCCTTCATTCACCTCTGGCATCGATGAGCAGTGGTCAGCCCACACGTTACTTGTGGTTTGTGGTTTTTCCCTCCTCGGACCACTTTTTGAAGGTACTAACCATGCTGATCGTGACAAGCCTTGCCATCTCCAAAATGTTCTGACCCAGTTATCTGGCCATTACAATTTGGCCTTTGTCAAACTCACTTAAGTCCACTGCCCTCAGTCAGTAGGGGACACCGATGGGCTTAGAAAGATCACTGTCTGTTGGGTGGGATGTTAAGTCATGGCCCCGTGCATAGGTATAGTGGGTACCTGTACACGTTAAGAACTCGCTGGATGGTCTTGATGGGAGGCTACCATCTGTTTCCCAACAGCTGTTCCAGTGGGTCTCCTCTCCCAACCTTCTCTGAGCCCTCGGGGACCTTGTGACCTGGCCATTTAGCCCATTGTGTGCAAAAAAAGTGCCACTCAGAGGTAAAACAACCCAACCTATTTTTAAACATTCAAAGGCTATAGAGGGTCATTAAGACCCCAGTGATTTTATTATATTTTTAAATGTATTAAACATTGGGTTTTGACAGTTTTTAAATAGGTAGTTTTTTGAAGGATTTTTTTAAACATTAGTAACAAACATTTAGTGACCAGATTTTAACATTGGTAAAGCAGGACACCATTGACCGGGGGGGGGGGGGGTGTTCTTGATTAAAAATTTGGTCTATATGGAGCAACAAAAATTTTCATAGAATGCAAAAATAGTATTGTAATATATTTTTTTTAATTTCAACATAAGTACAATTTACAAATATAATACATTAAAAAAAATTATGTATAGTATTATTTTATTCTTTGGCATATTTCTCATTTGAGTGAATTTTTTTAGTAGATTGCTGTCATTGTTTAAAAGGTCATGAAATTTTTTACAAGAATTTGTTAAATTATATTTCACACATAAAATGGCTTTCAAAGTCTCAACACTTAATTGTGATTTTTCTGATCTCCACTTTATTTACCGTAGAAAAAACGCGTTCAGTCGCAGCATTAGTTCCTGGTAAGGACAGCGCGTATTCCACAATTTTTAGTGCATTATTGTATGGAACATGGTTTGTTTAAAATGATGAAATATTTCTAACCATTTGTTCTCTATTGTGATTTTTGCTGATGCCTAAGATTTAACCTTTTCCTTATCAATATATTTTTTTAATAATGATACCTCATTAAAAAGATCATTTTCAGAAATATTACTGTATGGGAAATTATGAGTAACATGATCGAATGATTTTTGCACATCATTCCAATTAAGTTCTTTTTTAATGTAACCCAATGAAAATGTTCAATATCATTGTAATGTACCGTCCACTCTTCTAAATAATCTATGCAGTTACTATAGAACTTTTTAATGTGATTCATGATATCTGCACCATTTATTGCACCTTGTTCTTCTAGCTGGCTTATAATATTACGGATAGTTAACGGAAGAAAATTATTTTCTAACCGCTCTTGACACTGAAATTTTAAATTATTAACTTCATTTGCTACTTCGATTACCGAAATTTTGTCACCTTCAATAAGTTTTATAGCATTTTGAAAAAGAGCTGCTTGATTGTGTACAAACTCTAGCCAAATTTTTGAAGATTCTTTTTCAAAAAATTCTTCTAAAATTCTAGGACATTTATCCTGTGATAGAAAGTAGGATTTCAAAGGATCGTATATTTTCAAAATTCTTTCGACAGCTGGCAAAAGAGCTAACCAGCGCGTTTTTCTGATATTCGACTTCCGCAGTTTCACAAAATTCTTTAAGCATTTCAACGCGCACAGTGTATATATAGAAATAAGAATATATTTTAATAACAATATTTTCCACATCTACCGGCAACAAGTCAGCAGCTGTTTGAATGGCGTTATGTATTATGTGCGCTGCACAACCAACACCAATAATGTTTCGATTAAGGTTTTTGTTTAATTTATAAAAAATATTATTTGTACCTCTTCTGGCTTTTCCTCCAAAATTTGCGTTCGTGTTGTCTGCACAATATGCAATCATTTTATGTTTTAAATTGTTTTTTTCCAAAATATTAATAATGGAACTGAAAATTATTTCAGAAGTTTCGCCGGCCAAAGAAACGAAATCTAAAATTCTAATTTTTATTCCAGTTTCCGAATCAAAAAATCTAATAATGGTTGGAAATAACTTTATATCCTTATGATTAGATGCGTCAGAATATATGGATATAAAATTAATTTTTTCTAGATTTTTGTTTAATTCTGAAAATGCATATGGGGAAAGCACATTACACGCAATTGCCTCGGATTTTGTTCTAGCACAGGCAAATTTTTTGTTGAATAACTTTTTGACAACTGATGTACAGTCCATAGATCTGAAGGAATGATTGTGATTAATAGCATGAAAAGGCATAAGTCCTTCTGCTAATGCTAATTTCTTTTCTTCGTCTCCATAAGTTGTTTTCCGAAAAAAATCCTGTATTTTGGTGGAAGATGCAGCAGTATTTAAATATCTTTTATGTTTCTGTGTCTCCAAGTGCTTTGAAATATCATTCTTCCTGCCGTGCAAAATAGAAAATTCACCATTACATTTCTCACATTTTACCATGTAATCGCTTTTGGTTTTTTTAATAAAAGGAAATTCACTTCTTAGATCATCGTTGAATTTGCATCCTCTTTTCTTACTCATTATGTTAAAAATCTAAAAAAAAATTTAAAATTATATAAATTATTATATACATATTGCTTAAAAACACAGTAAGTAGGTACATAATTACATGAACATATTTTATTGTTAGTTTATAAATTAAATTAATTTGATTGTTATAAAGTAACTATATTTTAAAAATTATTTTAATTTTAATCCTATATTTCTTTCTAAATAATAACAATACTAACTTGTATTATTTTTCCTCTGAAATTGCCGTAACGTAAGTCGTAAGTGTCACTTACAAGGCCGGCGCTAGACTTTTTGCTGCCACTATAAAATATAAATAATACGAGTACTGTCTGCTAAATTCAAGAAAATTTATGTATTTATGAAATAAATAAATAAATTACTTACCTAAATTAAATGAATAGCTGATTTGTTGACATCACTTGTTTAACTAGCACTAGCACGCAGTATGATGTGTATCGTCTGAGAGACAGATACAAAATGTTTTCGTCGTTGCCAATACCAAAAAATGCCATTGTTCATTAAGTCCAAACAATGGTGGTCGAATTCTAACAACTGATCAACAATGCGAACTTTGATAAGCAGTTCTCGATAATCAATTCTCAACAATTATTTGTTATTATTAAAGTTTAACATTATAAAATTAACAAAAATAATATAAAACTCATATCCTGGCGAAATAGCCACATGGCCGCCGAAAACCGTATATTCCCTTCCCGTTTTCCCGCCGTTCCCTAGCTTGTCGTGCATTCTTTCCAAAAATCGGGACTTTTTAAAATGCCGCGGGACGCGGGACAAATTGTTTAAAATCGGGACTGTCCCGCCAAAAGCGGGACATCTGGTCACTATAAACAAACATATTGTAAGAAAGTAATTTTTGAATTAAAAGATATATTTTGGAATTAGTATGATGCTACATATCCTCTGAGTTTTTTAAAAAAAGTTTTGGAATCTTTAATAAAATTAATCAATAAATAATATTCACAGAGTTACCAATTGACTTTAATGTCGATAAATCCCACACATTGACAAAACTTTTCTCCTCCAAACCATTTATTGATTAATAAAGTTCATAATAGAAACTACCATGTTCAGCTTATGCCTAGAGTATTGCTTACCCAATTTTGGTTTTGATTTAATCACTTGAATCAGCTTAAAGGAAGAAATAAGACTTGATAATTTTTCTTTTTCTCTGAAGTTAGCAGATACTCTTGAATAAGAATCATGCTAGTAGGAACAACAGAACAAAATGAAATAGAAATATTTCTCTGCTTCAAAGAATAATTGTCAATGTAATATTGGATCCTCATTATGTTTTTAGCAACAAATGAACACTAGTGTCCTATTGCCAAAAAAGTCTAAGGCCCTTATGTCAGCTTTGTATCATGGTAATAAAATCAGTGAGCATCATCCCTTATAACAACAATGCTGAGCAAAATCGCTTGTAACAATGTGACAAAAGGTGAAGTTAGACAATCTAGACAAGCTATATATGTGCACCTATTCATGCCAGAAGCCAACAGGAAGATGGCCTGTTGCACACTTGAGTGTAACTGCAGTTAATGCCATGATTTTTCTGTCAAAAATAAACCTGGAAAATTTTGAGGAGAGAAGAAAATAATATTTTCTCTATATTGTTTTGATTAAAAAGTAAAAAGTGTCCCATTACTATTTTCTATATCGTTTCAGTGAGAATAAAAAAAAGCACCCTGGAACTATTTTTAGGACTACATCACTGCATATAACAAACTTTTTGAGATCAAACCTGTTGTCAAAACATGGCAGGTTCTTTTCATGAATCATAAGAAGAAAATTGAACTCACTAAGCTCTGCATATACACCGAAGAGCCAAAATATTACAACCACCTGTTTAATATGATGTTGGTCCTCCACATTCTGCCAAAACAGCTCTTACCTGGCAAGACATGGATGCTACAAAATTTCTAAAGGTGTCTTGTGGTATCTGGTACCAACACGTTACCAGCAGATCCTTTAACTTATTGGGTTGAACTTATTGGGTTTAACCTTATGTGGTTGAGCTGCCACAGATCAGATATGCTCGATTGGATTGATATCTGGGGAATTTGGAGGCCAAGGCAATACCTGGAAGTTTTCCTCATGTTCCGCAAACCATTCTTGAAGAATCCGGACAGTAATGGCATGGCGCATTATCGTGCTGAAAGAAGTCACTACTAGAGGAATATACCATTGCCATGAAAGGATGTACCTGGTGTGCAATGATGTTTAGGTAGGTGGTAGACGTCATAGTTTCCTGCACATGAATGACTGGACCCAGAGTTTCCCAGCAGAACATTGCCCAAAGCATTACACTTCCTCCACCAGCTAGTTTTCATCTCACAGTGCATCCTGGTGCCAACACTTCCCCAGGTAAATGACGCACAAGTACCTGGCATGGTGCACCAGAAAATGAGATTCATCGGGCCAGATGACCTTCTTCCAATCATTCAAGGTCCAGTTTTAATGCTCGCATGCCCATTGTAGGCGCTTTCAATGGTGAACTGAGGTTAGCATGGGCACTTGGAGCGGCCTGTGGTTATGCAGCCCCATTTTTAGCAAGGTTCAATGTATTGTGTGTTGTGACGCGTTACTCCTGTCACTAGCATTCAAATTACAGGTGAATTGCACCACAATATCCCTTCTGTTGGCTCGTGCCATACAGGATAGCCTTCATTCACCTCTGGCATCGATGAGCAGTGATCAGCCCACACGTTACTTGTGGTTTTTCCCTCTTCGGACCACTTTTTGAAGGTACGAACCATGCTGATTGTGACAAGCCTTGCCGTCTCCAGAAATGTTCTGACCCAGTTATCTGGCCATTACAATTTGGCCTTTGTCAAATTCACTTAAGTCCACTGCCTTTCCCATCTGAAGAACAAGAATAAACATTGATTAACAGAGCTCAATATCAGGTGTTATTTATACCATTTCATGGCCTTCACACACTCGCCATCATTTACCTGCATTTGCTTCGATTTGCGTAAAGATGTGCTGGTCATGTTTTGGCTCTTCGGTGTATATCATGGTTTTATAACATTCTCTTTTTGAGTAGACAACTATTCTATTTTTGTGACACCATTTTAACCATTAAACGCATTTCAGAACCTGATTTTGTAATCCCTCCCCCCCCCCCACATTTTTTTTTTGCATTTTATATTGGTTCTTTACATCCATTAGATCTGGCCCTTGATGTAAAGAATCCACGTAAAATTATCTCCCTTGGATATAGTCATTGTTTAAAAAAGAAATGATTAGTTGCATTTTGTGTCAACAGGTAACTCTGTGTTTACTATTAGTTGAATTGTTATAGTTGCTAAAGCCAGCAAAAGATATTTTTTAACAGTCTGCAATGTGATAAAGTGCAATCAATCAATACTGGATGTCATAGAAGAGATAGAACTACAAAAGAAGAATGGAATAAACTTGGAGAGTTCTGTACATTCAAAACACTGCTGTTTCGATTGGAAAGCATATACCCAAAGAATTAAGAAACCAATTTTTCAAAATTAATAGGACAAGAATCCAAAATATGTATTAATGTAGATGAAGCAAGTAAATAAAAAAAAACTGTTTCCTATGATATAATACAGTTATGAATAACAAGTAACTTTACTTGTACATATAAAAGACTATGTAGATAGGACATTTTTTTTGCACTGATAGATATAACAGTGGTTGAGTCAGTATAGTTTGTTAATAATTACAAGTTGGCAACAGTAGTATCAAGATTGCAGTACGTCCTGCTGTGAGATAAACATCAGCATGAAAGATCACAACTGGTCACAAGGGACTAATCAATGATTAAGCATCCATCTTACTTTCTCTTGTGACTGTTCAAAGTGACTGGAGAAAAAGGAAGTACAATGCCTGAAAATAGTCTATAGCATCTCATATCCATAGATGAGAGAGCTTGCTGTACTGCCTGTTTCTCGCCTGCAGCAAAGTACCTTCTTACACAGGCGAAACTGAGGTTGGTGTCAGTATCGACATCAATAGCCAGTTTCTATTCCTATGTCGGTGCCTTCTGCTACTACTTCAGGAAGTCCCTCTGACATGACCACAGACAGTCAGACCTTCCAAACTTAAGGACCCCCCATCAGGGCCGAAGGGGGAAAAAAAGCCCCTACTCAAGTGGCATCTCAGATCCATGTGCCTCAGATGACTCCAAGGACATGGACCTAAACCACCTCAATTTTCCAAAATCATAGCTGGTGATGGCAAAAATAAATCAGGAATCGTCTGCCTATCCTCCTAAGACCTGAAATGGCCATACTCCTACAATGGAATTGTTGTGGATTCCAGAGTAATCTTGATGACATCAAGCCCCTCCTGAGGGCACATGAGGCCATCTGTGTGTGCTTGCAAGAGGCACAGTCACTAATCTCATGATCTGGCACTTTTTGCTTGTACTCCAGTACCAGGATGCCCCCATGATCTTGATACTCCCATTCCAGGTTGTTCCCCACCATTTTAACGATCAAACATATTTTACTTTCATGTCCCGCTTTTAACTTTGAACGTCGACTCAGTTTTAGCTTTCATGATTTTACATTCGAGCCACTTACACTTGGACATCTTTTATCTGATCATTGTGTTTTACCACCAGTTTTTACCTTTTTGAAGCATTGTGGCTATTTTAATCGACTTTGATTTTACCTTGTATTTTTTATGTCTAACCCAGGCTTTACACCTGGGTTGTTTTAGTACTATATATATCTTGTTGTTTTTGTTATATTTACATCTTGTTTTGTCATATTTACATCTTGTTTTTATTGTTTTTATGTTATATATCAATACAACTTGTTGGTTTTATCTTTTGCCTTTTACAGCACTTACTTTTAACTTTGGTTCAGGGGTACTTGACTTTTAGCTTCTATTTATCTCATTTGGCACATTATAGCCTCAGTAGCTCATGCGCCGAAAAACCCCAAACAACCAACCAACCAGGTTGTTCCCCTCACCACCACTCTCAAGGCAGTAGCCATCTGCCTCTTTGTGGGATTTTTTTGACTGTATGCACTGTCTATCTACTGCCTGGTAGTACCATCTTTTGGGAAGAACTAATTACCTCATCTTGCAGCTGCTGTTCCCCTTTTCATGGGGACTTCAGTGGACACAGTTCACTATGGGGCAGTAGTGACACCAACAGGAGGGGTGGAGTCCTCAAGCAGTAGCTCTTAGATCCATCACTCTCCCTGCTGAACATCAGTGTCAGTACTTACTTTCATTCCCCAACTTGCACTTTCATTGCCATTGATCTCACCATCTGCTCCTCTTCGATTCTTCCACACTTTACATGGGAGGTCGAGGACAACTCTTATTGAAGTGATCACTTCCCCATGGTGTGCACCATCTCTTGTGAGGGAGGGCGTGCAGCTCTTCATTCTTATCACGTAGGTTTGATCAGCCTGACTGGATGATTTCAAACTCTTCCGAGTTCAACCAACATTCAATCAGCCAAGAGCCAATCAATGTTGCAGTGGCAGAGATGATGAAATGTATAGTCCATGCAGCTGTCTCAAATTTCCTAAAACTTCAACACTGTTTCCGTGATTTCCGAAACTGGTAGCATCTCCAGCTGCACTGCAGCTTTTAAGGCTCAGAACAAGGCTTTAAAGTGTTTTGGGGATATGGCATTCTTCAAACTTGGAGTTTGGAACCCTATCATTCCACTGAAGTTGTTGAGAAGAACAAGTTTCTTGATCTCATCTTTGACCAGAAATTGACCTTTTTATCCCATGCATGTCATCTCAGGTCCAAGACATGCCTCCATTGAACATTCTCAAGGTTCTCTCCTCCCATGGGGATCAAACCAATATTCTTTGCTCTGCCTGTACTTTGCACTTGTCCAGTCAAAATGACTATGGATCCCAGGTGTACGATTCTGCCTGTGATTTGGTGGGGAAGGTATTGAACCCTCTCCATCAGGTCCTCCATGTTTGCAACAGGCTTTCTGCACTTCACCAATCAAGAGTCTTTATGTTGAGACTGATGAACCATTCTTATCTATTTGCTGTCAGCATTTGTCCCTGCAGTAAGCTTCAAAATTGCAATCCCTGCCAGGCCATCCCACTTGGGATTGTAGTTTCCGTCTGAAATGAGATGCTTTACATGATTCACTCGACTGCCTATGTTTGCACGTTGAAGGCTACTTCAGAGACATCACTCTTGATAGCACTGCCCAGTTGACAGCTCAGCCACTTCCACCATGGATGACTGTTTCCCTTCCTGCAACTTTTTCTGCAGGAAGAAAAAGGCTTTTACATGCGACTATATGTTTCAGCAACTCTTTGTCACTGTGCTGAGCACCCGGATTTCTTGCTGGTCTTCACAGATGGCTCTAAATCCAGCCTATCAGTGGGATTGGCCATGGTCTGCTGTGATATCCACAGCAGGTCTCATAGTAGTGCTACATTTTCACTGCAGAGTTGCACACTTTCAGCCTTGGCTAAACATCATCATTGTTGTGCCTGACTTGCTTAGCTTGCTACAGGCTTTGATATCAGTGAGGCATTTGGCTCACCCTGTTCTCTCCAAGATCCACCACCAGCTCTATTGTCTGGTAGCCATAATCACAATTTACTCCTGTTGGATGCTCGGTCACGTTGAGATCAAGGGCAATGCCAAATCGGCCATGTCCCTGTCTGACTCTCCACTGCCAGTTCCTTACTTGAACTTCTGGCAGTGTTTTTTCCACCAAGCTCCAGGCACAGTGGCAATGATCTTGGTCAAAACAGCTCACCAACAACCTTTTTGATATCATGCCTATTATCGAACCATGGCAGTCATGTTTTCGTAGGAATTACAAGAAAGGAAGTTATACTTGCTCGGCTGCACTTGGATCATTCTTTTATTATATATTCATTTCATCTTCAAGTGGATTATGAACCTAAGTATGAGTTTTGCAACACTATTTTAACTAATAAAGACATTTTAACAGATTGTGCTGCTTTTTTAATCTCGAATGTTTGTTCTGTTTTAGCTTTCATGATTTTACATCTGAGCCCATTAAACTCTGACATCTTTTATCTGATGACTCATTTTTATTACTTGTGTTTGCAGTTTTACATTTTTACAGGGTATTTTAACTGAATCTGATTTTACGTTGTACATATTTTTTTTATCTGAATGGATGTTTTACACCTGAGTTGGCTTATTCTTCTCTTTGTATGTATATTTATTGTTTTATGAATTTTTACTTTATCTGTGTGTTTGATCTGTTTTCATTGTCATGTTTTTGGTGTTTGCTTTTAAATTTGGTCGTGGGTTTCTTTTTCTTTACTTTTTAACCCTGTTTGACATAATAGCCACTGTTGCGCCATGAAACCCCAGAAAACCAACCAATGATTATGCACCAAAACCATGGCATGGTGGCACAGGTAGTATCACAATCTCCATTGACCAGTGATTGTGTGAAATTGGTCTGTATGCAATGACCAGTGCTTCATCTGCCATTCTTAGTTACTTGCCATTGCTATGGTGGCAAGACAAGTATATATGCAGGTGTCATAAGTGATATCATGTGATCTTTAATAATGAATACTGCTTCTATTTGATGATGAATTTTGGAGATCAGCTGGGGAAGAATCATCTTGAGTTCTGGGTGGGGTGTTATACTGTACAGTATGGGGATGCCATCAGCTATCATAGCAGGACATCTCTGATGTTTCCTGATGGAACTTGAATTGCATGCCAGTATGGGAGTACAGTCATCCAGCTGCTACTGATCACATACCTCCATTATATGTTCCAGTACGACATGCATCCCCACACAGCTGAAACCACGTGAAGGCTACAGTGGAAATTTTACCCTTGTCATCTAGGCCACCTTATCTCTTGCCAATCAAATGATTAGGATTTGATGAGATGGTTAATCTCAGCCAAACTTCCAGATCACTTAACAGGTTGCATATGCTCTCATCCATGGACAACCATTCATCACCTAATTGATTCCATGGGAGTCATGCCCCATATTAAAGTTGCCACTGTTTCTGCATTGTCATGTATCTAGCTTATGTATCTTGTCATTTCCCATGTCTCCTGTTGTCATGTACAGTGTGATCAATGTCTGTATTGTCTTTTCAGGTGGGGGACTTCTATGGTGAGAAGTGTATATTCATTCTTTTCATTTTTTGTTGTTATTTTCCTAACATTCAATTAATGCTTAATATTGAATGAAATGTTTTTAAATCTCAGCGAAATTGAGATACTAAATTAAAATTTAATAGAATAGCTTTTATTGTAGTTAACCTGTTTTTGACTAATAGTTTGTATATTTTTTTTGTTTTTAAGAGCCTATTTTATGAAGCCTTTTTTTCCAGCAATATCAAGTGGAGCATCATGCCTTCTTGCATCGTGCTTATTTGTTGTGCTATTTGCTGCCATGCAAGTGTACCGCACACAACTTGCCTCATCACAGTTAATGACCATCTTTGGTGGATACCTAGGATCCATGCTTTTCATCCTAACACTTACTGTATCCTTAGAATTAATATGAAGAAATGCTATGTTGTTACAACTTTATATTTGAATATGCAGTTCATATTGTATGTATTAGCATGTCTAGTGTGCTGCAAGAGGGGAATAACAAATTGCAAAATGAATTGATATTTGAGTGAACTATGAAACTTTTTGTGATAAGCATGTGTTACCTGACCTCACTGTAACTGATTGTGCAATTATAATACATTTTTATAAAACAATGGTATAGCAAAATGGTATAAACATGGGGCAAAGACCCGTTCCATGTTTTATAAATTAGCATACAAATTTATAAAACATGGTATAGCAAAGTTATCTGCATTTAGGAATAGTCATAAGCAGGGTTGGGGGAAATTCAAAAAAGAGTGACCAGCAGTGGTTTTTACGACAAGCCAAAACAAAGTGTATATCATCTAAGTGTGTGCATGTATGGGAGAGGCAAAATGAATTCTTGCTTTTATCATGCATTTATCAAATCCAATTCTTGCTTTTATCTTGCAATAACAAATTATATCACTGATTTTAAAGGTGTGGACATTAGGTAATAATAATTCAACTGACTAAGAGCAGACAAGAAAATTAATGATATTACATTTAAAGGTTAATGTTTTTTTTTACGGAAATATCGTGCTGTTTTCATTTTTCCAAGCTTTGAAAGTAATAGAACATGTCAGAAAATTCACTCTCCATAGTGAATGCATTTACCCAACCTTGGTCATAATGTTTGTTTTCAGCAGCTAGACAAGTGTGAAAACACCCCCATCATTCTGCTACCTGAATTTGAACATATGCCAGTTGCTCTACCAGTTGAGCTAAGGTGGTGGGGATTTATATGTGCTTAAACAACATTATATGAGGGGTAGTCCAAAACAAGTTTACAAGGCATATAATATCATTACATACTGCATATATTAAAGCCTGATATCAGGTGACCCACACAGCTAATGACATCAGAAGCGGGGGCCGAGCATCGCATCATAGCTTTAAATCAGTGGATCTGATTGGTTTCTAATTCAATGTGCATGTTATTTAAATGATTTCACTGCGTGTACTGAATTGAATCAAATATCAATTATAAAGCAAATTATCAAATGCAGAGAAGCATTTCATTCTTGTGGGAAATATTTTCACTGACATAATAAAACCCCTCATTTTTCAATGCCAAAAATATTCATTAAACATATCTAGAAATAGTTACATATTTTTTTTATTAATAATATTTAATTGTAGATGATATTCTAAGAAAACTGAATACACCTGATTTTTAAAACAAAATTTTATCTATTTTTTTTTTTAAGAAAAATATTTAAAAATTTTTGAAACAAAATATATAAGTTACATTCGCAAAAATATTGGAAGAGAAAAAATTATACCCTGCTGAGGAGTGGTCAACCACACAGGGTCCTGGTGCTGACCATATAAACCCACTGGACTGGACAGATATATGGCTCTGAGCTTGATTATGGATCCTGATTTTGCTGCACAGGTGGGCTTCTGTGGTGGGAAAATCTTCCGCTGTGTTTTCTGTTTGTGGGTTGACAGCCCCAAGGGAATAGATTCACAGGATGTGTTTATCAGCTGGTGGATAATCCTGAGCAGAGGTCATTGCAGGCACCTGAACTCTTTGCTTCTATTGGCATCATCAAATTCTACATTGGAGGAAGTCTTCCAGAGTAGATGGCTTCAGCCTTTAGTGGTGGGGGAATTCTACATTGGAGGAAGTCTTCCAGTGTAGATGGCTTCAGCCTTTAGTGGTGGGGGAACGGGTCTTTGCCCCATGTCTGCGATTAGGGGGCTGTTTGATATTGTCGGCATTTCCTCTCTAAATAACATAGTTTCTTTAAACATCCCACTAACCATTTTCTCTCCATAGGTAGTTGGAATGTGAGGACTCTGCACAGAGCTTTTTCTCTTGATGTCCTCACTCAAGAATTCCACCATTATAATATTAGATATTCTTGGCTTGCAAGAGACCAGATGGACAGATAAAGGTCAGATTCTTAAAAATAATCTTAAATTTCTCTTTTCAGGGAGGGACGACAATAAGCATCACCAAGGCGTGGGTCTGCTTCTCAGCAGACACGCTAGTGATGCTCTTCTAGGATATGAGTGCATTAATGAAAGGTTTCTTACAGCAAAATTTCAGACAAGCGTTAAAGACCTGAATGTTATCTGCTGTTATGCCCCCACTGAGGATGCCGATGAGGATGAGAAGGATAAGTTTTATGAACAACTTCAGGATATTTTGAATTCTGTCAAGAAAGGAGATACTACCCTTGTTCTTGGTGACTTCAATGCCAAAGTTGGTACTGACTCTGACCTTTGGGGACGGGTGATTGGCCCTTTTGGTATTGGTAGATGCAATGGCAATGGGCAACGTCTCCTACAGGTAAGTAAACTCAATGGTTTCAGAATAACTTACACATATTACAAACACCGCGACATACATAAGTACACATGGGTTTCACCTGATGGGCTGCATAGGAATATGATTGATTATATATTAATTAACAGCAAATGGGCTAGTTCTGTTACGAATACCAGGGCGTATAGGGGAGTTGAAATTGGATCTGACCATTACCTTGTTAAAAGTGTCATGCAACTTAAACTTAAAAAGTGTTGTGCTAGGGTTAAAAAAATTTGCTTTTAATACTGAAGCTCTGAAAGACCCAGTTATAGCCAAAGCTTACCATGATAGGTTACTTAGTCATTATGACAGTCATGATATGCTTACTACTGAAGTTGAGGAAGAATGGGATAATTTTAAACAGGCTTTTTTGGACACTAACAGCACTCTTTTAGGAAAAAAGGAGCAGAAGAGACAGAATTATCTGAGTGATAAGGCACTTATCACTCATAAGCTTATTTCGAGCTTATTTCGGAAAGAAAGAACTGCAGAAATGTCCTTAATCAATACCCTACTAGTCCTAATAGAAAGCATTACAGAGAACTTAATAAACGTGTAAAAGATCAGTCAGCTGCTGATAAGAATCTTTGGCTTGATGGTTTGGCTGACAAAGCCGAGGAAGCAGTTAGACAGCACAACAGCAGAGAGCTGTACCAGATAGTTAATGTTTTGTGTGGTAGAAAACGGACAGGTATACAGGGATTAAAGGACAAACAAGGTAAGGTTATAGCAGGTGAGGATTTTGTCATGGCTAGGTGGGCTGAGCATTTCAGTGATATTCTAAACAATGCGGTTAGTTCTATTCCATTGTTTGCAATGATGATAGATGCATTGGTGGCTTTAATGTTGGCCCTATAACACAATCTGAAGTTATTTTGGCTGTTTCTAAACTTAAACTTCATAAATCCCCAGGGGTAGATGAAATTACTACCGAAATGCCTAGAGCTGGGAATGTTTCGGTTACCACTTGGATGACTGAAATTCTGAATATCTTTTATGATGAAGGCATGGTTCCTAAGGATTTTACCAGAGCTATTGTTATCCCTATTTTCAAAAAAGGTGATCGCAATTTTTGTGATAACTATAGGAGTATCAGCCTACTCTCTCTTCCAGGTAACGTTCTTTCCATGATTGTGCGTAATAGACTTAAGAATCTGGTTGACAGTCAGTTGCGTGATGAGCAATGTGGATTCAGAAGTGGTAGGGGATGTGTGGATCAGATATTTTCACTTAGGCAGATTCTTGAGAAATGTTTAGAGTTTCAGAAACCTTTGGTTGCTAGCTTTGTTGATTTCAAAAAGGCTTTCGATTCTGTTGATTGTCATAATTTGTGGTTGATTGTGAAATCATATGGTATACCAGACAAGTTAGTTAACATAATGAAAGCTCTCTATAATAACACTGAGTCGTGTGTGAGGGTTGGTAAGGCTTGTAGCAATTGGTTTAGCATTACTTCTGGTGTTCGACAAGGGTGCATTTTGTCTCCTTTTCTCTTTAGCTTGGTTATTGATTATGTTATGCGAAATTCACTTCAAGGGAAAGATTTTGGCCTTCAATCGACTGAAGATACGAAAATTTCTGATTTAGATTATGCTGATGATTTAGCCCTTTTGGCAAATGATATTGATGAGACGAACTCTTTCATTCGAGCTGTTGATGAGACTGGTAGTAGAGTAGGTTTGGTTATAAACAGAGAGAAAACTAAAGTGATGAAAATTGGTCAGGCAGGCTGTGATTCAGTTAAGCTGAATGGTTGCAGTCTTGAGCAGGTGTCACAGTTTAATTATCTTGGGAGCTATGTAACAGATAATGGTGATGTGCGGCATGAGATTAACAGACGAATAGGGATTGCTGCCGGGACTTTTAAGAATCTATGGAGAGTGTGGAGAAATAGGCGTATACACCTAAAGACTAAAAATAGACTGTATAATAATTTGGTTCTTTCTAGGGTTAGTTATGGTAGTGAAACTTGGACACTTTGTAAACAAGATAACAGGAAACTAGATGCTTTTGATTCTAGATGCTTACGCAGTATCTTGGGCATTAGGTGGTTCAGCTTTGTAACTAATTATGAGGTTAGGCAAAGGCGTTTGCAACCTCCTTTAAGCAGCGTATTGTGCAGAGAGAGACTCCGTTGGTTTGGCCATGTTGTCCGTATGAATAATTATAGATTGGCGAATAGGGTTATGAACAGTGTGCCTAAAGGCCTCAGAAAGAAGGGGAGACCTAGGATGCGGTGGGCAGACAATGTCAAACAGGACCTTGTTAGAATTGGTGTGCAGTGGCCAGATGCAGTAGATGTAGATCAGGATAGACGTGCTTGGAGAACTAAATTGCACGGTCTGGTTGGACCTCCGTAGCCCATGGCTGCTTGAGGATGATGATGATGATTCTCAGGTTAGCAAAATATATTTATAATAATAGCAATTTAGATAGGGTTTAACAATATTGATAAATATCTCGTACAGCCTGTCACTAAAAGTATGGTTATATTGCATATAAAACATAGGTGACATTTAAAAAGAAAGCTATTGAGATCAGAATTCATTCACAGCTGACCAAATCTTCAGTGCAATTCTATTATTTTATTAGAAAATAAAACAGAATAAAGAAATATAAACTACACTTTCAACACAAAGCTAAAGTTGCAAAACAGCAGTGGTGACTGCAGTTTGATAATGAAGAATCAGTACTGCACAGTAGCACCGTAGAAACAAGTTTCGTGCTTCAACTGAGCCTCTGCTAGGCCTCCGGTGGTGCAGCCCAAATCACATGACATCAGGTTTTCCCTTCAGACTGCTTTGCCTAGACTGAACGGAAATGTTGCAAGGCAATTTGTTATTCTCAGTTGGCAACACTATGTTGAAAGTTATCACTGCACCCACCATTTGTGGTGACTGATATAAATTAAACATGGCGACCTACTGGAACAGTGGTCCAAGTATGAGGTCTGGGCAGTAATTCAGTGTTTCATGGAATGTGTGTGCAGCAGAAATTTGTCAGCTAGTCAAAGTTTATAGGAACAATGTGACGAGTCAACAGAGTGTGGCAAAGTGCTTATCTCCTCTAACTCTTCCTTATGTGAGGAAGAGGACACCATTGGGTTTGGAAATTTCCATCATCCGCCAGAGGGGACATAAAGTTATAGCCTCATGCACAGAACAAGCCATACTCTTTTCATGTTAAAAAACATGCCTGATATCCTCGATAGGGGTTTCCATCTGTTTGCTAAACAGTTTTCCAGTGGATCCTCTCCACAACCTTTTCAGAGCCTTTGGGGTTCTGGTTACTTGGCCATTTAGCCCATTGTGTACAAAAATTGCTGCTGCTCAGTGACATACTAATGCAACTGACCATTTACTGTAAATAGTGTTAGTATAATAATTAAAGCTCTGCAAAACAGTTAACATGAAAGTCGAGGGACTGGTGTAATTGCTTTGTATTATAACTGAGTAAATTATTGCTTAAAGATATGTGATCTGAGTACATCTAGATTTCATTATAAATGCTATTCCTGGTCAAGGATTTACAAGGTCACCAATCTGAATGGAGTGCAGGAAATTACTCTCATAATTAGCACACATTATTAACCTGTTCTAAGGTGTTGCCCCATCATTTTCATCATCCTCAAGCAGCAGTGGGTTGAGGAGGTCTAACCAGATTGACCAATTTAGTTCCCCAAACACATCTCTCCTGAGCTACTTCTGCTGAATCTGGCAACTGTACACCAGTTCTAATAATGTCTTGCTTGATATTATCTGCCCACTGCATCCCTTCTTTCTGAGGCTTTTAGGCACACTATTCATAATCCTATTTGCTAATCTATAATTATCTACAGGGTGATTCAGAATTCATCATCAATATTTAGTGGGGAGGAAGGGAATAAGAAAAGAAAGAGATTTCACAAAGGAAAGTATGGGGGCAGACGAACGCATGGTGGTGTAGAGGGCGCTGTGTGTACACACCTCTCATACAGAAGCACAGCTGTTTGACGCGTGCAGTCAGTTGTCATTCGACAAGGTGAATTTGCAGAAGTAACATGAACCGGTATACGTGGAATGAATGTGCAGATATGCATGTAACTTACGGTGGTCAATGGATTGGCCGCGGTGGACCGGTTTCTTGGCCACCACGTTCACTGGATTTATCTCCAATCGATTTCTTTGTATGGGGTGCTATGAAAAACATGGTGTACGAGACCCCTGTTGATAGTGCTATGGATCTTGTAGCACGCATATCAGTTGCTGCCTCAAACATCCCGGAAATGCCAGGTATCTTCCACAGGGTCCGGCTGTCCATGCAACGCCGTTGTGAGTCATGCATTCTAGCACATGGTCGGCAGTTCGAGCACCTCTTGTAAGTCTGTACAACCAATGCAAAGAAATGTTACATGTAAGATAATAAATGTTTTTTCCTTACCACTTCCTTCTTATGTGTTCTTTCCATCATTGAACTGGGGTCATTTTGCCCTACTACATGGCATATGCGCCCATGCTTTCCTATGTGAAATCTCCTTCATTTCTTATTACCTACCTCCCCACCAAATATTGATGATGAATTCTGAATCACCCTGTATATGGGCAACATGGCCAATCCAATGGAATCTCTCTCTGCACAACATACTACTCAGAGGATGTTGCCAACTCCTTTGCCTAATTTCATCATTACTTACAAAGTTGGGGTGGGGGTGACTTAGTCGGTAGTGCACCAGGCTCGTAATCTGTAGTTCCCAGGTTCGAGTCCCAGCTGTGTCAGCCCTGCCCACGGTCAGTAGGGGACCCCGATGGGCTTGGAAAGGCCACCGTCCGTCGGATTGGACGTTAAGCTGTGGCTCCGTATGCGGGAGAGTCATACCCTGTGCATGTTAAAGAACACGCTGGATGGCCTTGACGGGAGGCTACCATCTGTCTCCCAACAGATGTTCCAGTGGGTCCCCTCCCCCAACCTTCTCTGAGCCTTCGGGGTCCATGTGACCTGGCCATTTAGCCCATGGTGTGCAAAGAAGTGCCGCTCAGAGGTAAAACAACCCAACTTGCAAAGTTGAACCACCTAATGCCTCAGATACTATGTAAGTATCTACAATCAAAAGCATCGTTTCCTTTATATTGTTTACAAAGTGTCCAAGTTTCACTACCATAACTAACTCTAGAAAGAATCAAACTATTATGCAGTCTAATTTTAGTCTTTAGGTGTATACGCCTATTTCTCCACACTCCATAGATTCCTAAAAGTCCCGGCAGCAATCCCTATTTGTCTGTTAATCTCATGCTGCACATCACCATTATCTGTTACATAGCTCCCAAGATATTTAAACTGAGACACCTTTTCAAGAGTGCAGCCATTCAGATTAACTGAATTACAGCCTGCCTGACCAATTTTCACCACTTTAGTTTTCTCTCTGTTTATAACCAAACCTACTCTATTACCAGTTGTAATGCTCCAAAGAAATGAATTACTTTTAAAGTTTGGACCCTTTGTCTGATCCAATTATTTTCATGCTCCGGATAGCTGAGTCGGGCGCCAGGCAATAATTAACAAATTGCCAAAAAATAAAGTTTAATTAGGGTTCAAAATACCAGCGAGCGTTAATGAGTAAGAATTCAAAAATATTAAATGATTGTCAAAATTTTATGTTAATGTTAATCAAAACAAACTAACGTTGCTCAAGAGAAAAAAATTAGTAAAGATTCAAAAGGTTTAAATAACAATTTATTTCCAAAAAGCACTCACCAAAACTTCAATAAAGAAGATACTACATCATTTTTTACTACAAACATCTTCAACAAACTCCAAACTAAAACTGATATCTAAACTGTGCTGTGCTCTACTACTCTCTCTACTATGCTGTATCTAACATGTCACCAGGTTATATCAAAAGGTACAAAGCACACGTGTCATGTTGCACGTCAGGAAAGACATTTGCATAAATTGATGAGTGGTGCAAGAGTGGGCGTGTCCTTGTACATGCACTTTAGCGGGTGACAATCGAAAGTTTGGAGTTGCGCATGTGCAACTCCTAACTCTTGGAAACGAGCGCTGTGATGCTGAAAATGAAATAAAAAGCCCCAAAATGATAAATATAACGTAAATTAAGCAAAACTGGTTAAGGTAAAGTAAAAGTGAATGAGGGGGCATCATACAGTCTCATCAACAGCTTGAATGAAACAGTTCATCTCATCATCATTTGCCAAATGGGCTAAATCATCAGCATAATCTAAATCAGAAATTTTCAGATCTCCAGATTATTTAATGCCAAAATCTTTCCCTTGCAGTGAATTTCGCATAACTTAATAGCCAAACTAAAGAGAAAAGGAGTCAAAATGCACCCTTGTCGAACATCAGAAGTAATGCTAAACCAATTGCTACAAGCCTTACCAACTCTCACACATGACTCAGTGTTATTATAGAGAGCTTTCATTATGTTAACTAACTTGTGTGGTATGCTATATGATCTCACAATGAACCACAAATTATGATAATAGATTCGAAAACCTTTTTGAAATCAACAAAGCTGGTAACCAAAGGTTTCTGAAACTGAACATTTCTCAAGAATCTGCCTATGGTCTCAACCAGATTCTTAATTAAGCACAATCATGCAAAGAACTTTACCTGGAACACAAAGTAGGCTGATACTCCTACAGTATCAAAAGAACTGCTGTGACATTTTTTAAAAATAGGGATAACAATAGCTCTAGTAAAGGAGCAAGATTCAGGGGAGCAACGAATCTCCCGAGTTTATCCCCTCCACGTTCTATTCTCCACGTACGTTGGAAGATCAGATTGGGCACTCCATTCCTGTTAATAGTGCTATTCTCCAGATGGCGATCAACAAGGAGACAATGGTGCATGTGGGTGTTATTCTGTAGGGGTAAGTTATCACCTATTGTACCTTCATATGGTTGCACAAATGAGGAAGATCCCTGTATCTATGACCAGTAACATAGCATATTGGAAGCACATACAGATCTGTGCTGCTGCACAAAGACATTGCTCCCCAATCTGTGACATTACCACCACTGCAAGTGTCCCATTCATGGAGGGGTGTGTCAGGCTCGTAATCTGCAGTTCCCAAGTTTGAGTCCCAGGTGAGTCAGCTTTGAGATTTATCTCTGAAAACCTTCTTTACTGCCTATGGTCAGTAGGGGGGTTTGGAAAAGCTGCCATCAGTTAGATGGGACATTAATCCATGGCCCTGTGTGCGGGAGAGCCATATCCTGTCCATGTTAACACACTGGATGGCCTTGACGAGAGGCCCACTGGAACATCTGTCTCTCAACAGCTGTTCCAGTGGGTCCCCTCCCCCAACATTCTCTGAGCCTTCAGGGTCCTTGTGATCTGGCCATTTAACTCATTGTGTGCAAACAGTGCCACTCAGAGATAAAACAACCCAACCGAGATTCATGGATATTTGTAGCAAGAGCCATTGCTCCTGGGTCCAATTGACACATCTGCACCAGTTTTAGACAGTCCCTCCTGTGGTGTTGGATTAGGGGATGTGCACTGTTGACTGCTTGGGGTACTGTTTCACCTCATGAAGCCTTTGGCGTATGGTGATAGCTGATATCACTGTTTCACTCACTCTTATGTGGTCTAATCACAGTTGATATTCTACTCCCCTGGATGCATAACGTAGATAGCATTACATCCCTCTGTGTTGTTGTTCTGAATGCACTATATCCTTGTTGGAATCTCGCCTAAAGTCTACACAACTAAACAATTCACATTAATCTGTCTGGCAACATTTGCTTGAATTTGGCCTGCCTCAAGCCCAACCTATAGTTTGCCACCAAACTTCCGATAAATATATGTTAGACATACCTAGCACAGATCTACTATCTTGACAACTCTACTGGAGAACAACTTTGAAATACTTATTTTTAACGCAATATACCACTACCCCTGGATCTAATAAAATTAAAAAAAGTTTTTTTGGCTCAAGAAAATGGTAAATAGACTTCACTCTTATTCCTTCTAGTTTCCCTTTGAGCTAGATATCAAAGGCATATCATAGTAATAAGGAATATTTTAACATCAGTGCTAATCAGTAAATATTAGCAGAAAAGGGCTATGAGCCAAAGCTGTTAAACTTATTCTGTTAACCTATTGCACTACTCCTAGTTTGAGTGATAGAAATGATGTAAATAGCTTTACTGTAACAGCTTAATTTGTGTATATTAAATATATTAACATAAAATAAAGTTATTCTATCAATGTTCAATATGATTTTGTTTTCCAGTTAACGTGTCTCTTAACAAGAAGACACATTTTTTGAGAGTGAAAACAAACTAGAAAAGTGAAGATATAATGGGCTATATAAATCAGTGTTTTGTAGATGTACAATGCCACAGTGATTTTATTTAGGAATAGTAAAGCTAAGTAAACTGAAATAACCATTTTGAAAATTTTATTAGGAACTGTGTCTCAAATAGCATTTTTTCCCCATAACTCTGATTTCAGGCTATAGGAAATCTTGAAACCAGCATGTTTGGAAAGGGATTTCAAACAAAATTATTTCCTGAAGGTAAGATTTGAGTTTCATAACTGTATTAACTTGAACTATTTTTTTTTTTGTTAAAAAAAGGTACAAATTATTATAGCCACATTGTGAGAAACCTGGGACTTGAAGTTAAGAAAATTAAACATTTGGTTGATATGCACTTTTGAGATGAATTGTGTAGTTTCAAAAAGTGTTAGGTTCTGTGCATAGACTTTTTTTAGTTGAGGCAGAATCTGAAAAATGTTTAGAGTCATTTACTTTGCAGATTTCAAGGAGAATTTTCACTTTGGTAATAGGCATAATATGTAGTTAATTGTGAGGTTATGTATGAAAAATTGGTATTCTGCAGTGATTGGTCTGTAAATGGTAGCGACGCATAAACTGGAAGGAGAGCTGTGCACCAATTCCCAGTGATGATGCACAGAACCAGCCCGGTTTAGCACCTAATGTCTGACCCTGCCTTCTGATGGTGCAGTACCTTTACGCAGGCAGTTAGTACCTTTCAAAAGAGATACTCTTTTGGGGAACAAAAGGGGAGGGCTGCCAGTTCAGTGTGGCCTACTGATCTGGACATATATGGCCACTTTTTTTTTTCAACCCTGCTGAGGAGTGGTCAACTTTTATAAACAAGTCCTGTCTAGTAGGTATAAATGGTCAGCAACAGGGTGGTCCTGGTACTGACCATTTATACCTACTAGACAGGACTTGTTTATGGATTTGAGCTTGATTATGGATCCTGGACTTGATGCACTGGTGGGCCTCTGTTGAGGGAGAATCTGCTGCTGTGTTTTCTGTTTACTTCTGGGTTGCCAGCCTTTAGTGAACAGAGAAATGGGATACCTTATATCAGCTGGTGGATAATCCTGATCAGAGGCCATTGCAGGTACCTGAACCTCACTTTGCTAGTTGGGCATTGTCAATCCTAGACTGGAGAAATGCGTCTCAGGTAGGCCATATGGCTCTTTAAAAAGTCCACTTGAAAAGGTGGTGCCTGAAGTTCTTACCAGCATTGGTGCCTTTAGCATTGAGAGAACCTCAACCCTCCCTTAGCTAGTTGGGCATTTCCAATCCTAAACTGGAGTAATGTGTTTCAGGCAAGTCATATGGCTCATAAAAAGGCCCACTTGAAAAGGTAGTGCCTGAAGTTCTTACCAGCATTGGTGATTTCAGCCTTTAGTGGAGGAGGAACAGATCTTTGCCCCATGCCTGCAATCAGGGGGCTGTTTGATATTATTGACTGTACCTCTCTCAACAAAATTTCTTTAAAAATCCTACTAATCATTTTTTACAGGAACATAGTACGTGAGGACATTACATAGAGATTATTCTCTTGATGCCCTCATGCAGGAATTCCAGCATTATAATCTAGATATTCTAGGTTTGCAAGAGACCATATGGAGAGGTAAAGGTGAGATACTTAAAAATTAACTTTAAATTTCTCTTTTCAGGAAGGCAGAATGGGAAGCATTTCCATGGTTAGGTTTGCTTCTCAGCAGATGTGCCAATGATGCTCTTCTAGGATATGACTGCTTTAATGAAAAATTTCTTACAGCAAAATTTTAAACAAAAATTAATGACTTGAATGTCATCTGTTGTTATGCTCCCACATAAAACTCATGAAAAGGATACATTTTACAGCCAGCTTCAGGATATTTTGAATTCTGTGAAGAAAGAAGATATTTCTCTTGTGCTAGGTGACTTCAGTGCTAAAGTTGGTACTGACTCAGACATTTGGGCAGGAGTTTTAGGTCCCTTTGGCATTGACTGTTCTTATGACAATGGGGAATGTTTCCTACAGGTAAATAAACTTAATGGTTTACTGTAACGCTCCAAAACAATTGCAAAATACTTAAAGTTTTATGCTCCGGATAGCTTAGACGGGCGCCAGGCAATAATTAACAAATTGCCAAAATGTAGAATAAGTTGATTTAGGGTTCAAATGCCAGCGAGCGTTCATAAGTAAGAGTCAAAAATGATTCTTAACAAAATAAGAGTTAATGTAAAAAAGATCCTAAATTAGCGTTGCTCAAGATAAAAACTACAGACTCAAAAGTTTGTAACAAAATAGATTTATTTCCAAAATAACTAACTCACCAAGACATCAATGAAGAAACTAAATTCTGTGCTACACGCACGGTGCTACGCACCTTACTACATCTCTCTGCTCTCTCTACAACTCTGCTCTCAAGTGCTCTACTGCCAAGTGCTCAAGTGCTTCTACAACTCTCCAGTGCAAGTGCTCTAGTGCCTCGCAGGACACGGTTTTGACAAAAGGCCGGCGCATGCCGGGAAAGACATTTGCATACAATGACGAAGGACGAGGTATGACGCAAGAGGGGGCGTGTCCTTGGCACGCGCTTTAACGGTTACGGCCGGAAGTTCGGAGTTGCGCGTACGCAACTCCTAGAAACTTGAAAACGAGTGCTGTGATGCCGAAAAGGAAATAAAAATCCCCAAAATGATAAATATAACGTAAATTAAACAAAACTGGTTAAGGTAAAGCAAAAGTGAACGATGGGGCATCACAACTCCCCCTTCCAAAGGGAGTCAAAATGATTGACCTAACAAATTTTGACGAGCAAATTTTGAATAAAAGACATATCTTACGTCATTTACACATGGCTAAACATAAATAAGTAAAAGTATGCTAGCGCAAATTTTGATATGATGAACTATTCTTACTTTGACACAATTTTCCAGCACAACCAAAGGTACCTCCTCCCTTTTCCTCCTAACAAAAATATGTATTTAACAGCTAACCTAGTGTACTTACGTACCAGTGGCTGTGACAGTTAACTGTATACTAGCATCATCGGTCTAACTAGTATCACATTCTGATACAAACTCGAAATTGGCATATCTTGAACTGTACAGAAAAACAGGTTAATAACTGTTAAAAAGATGAAAAGAAAAATGATTCATTACATTTGTTGTTAGCGGGGTAATAACTTCCGCTTCTCCCCTAACCACAATAGAAAATATGTGACAGCTAAATCTTCACCTAAATCACATAAAAAAAACGGGTATTCGAACACCGTTATCTCCTCCTAATTACATTCATATACGCAAAGCTAAGAAAATTCAAAATTTACAAACAAGCGGGATTGTAATCATCCGCTAATTCTTCTCCTATTCACAGAAATCGCGATCTAGCTGAAATAAAAAATCATTAGTTACCTCCCCCTTCAGAGCTAACGTCCCCCTCCCAAAGGAGTTATGCTGATAACAACTCTGTTATCAGACTATGCCATTTGGGGACAGCTCCAAAAAGGTACACACAAAAAAAACAAAATTCTGCAGTCATCATCATGGTCATCATCTATATATACCAATAAATACTGTCAATGTCATCCCCAAAAATTACGTATCATTGACACACAAATATCACTGATGACACTGAACAGATTTAAACGCATACATAAATCGTATCTAAGAATAAAGAAAAAAGAGTGTAAATAATTTATAATATACATGATAACATTTCATCCAATAACTTTTACATGAATCTCTTTTTTTTTACATAAATTCACCTTGGAATGCACGTTATTTTACAATACAAATTCTTAAATCACTAATTCTCTTTCACTCTTCTCATTCATATCCAGAAACATTTTACAATTTCTAAACTTTCCAATATCGACTTACAAAATTTTCAGCTATCAGTCAGCTGAAAAAAAATCTACAAAAATACATTTTAACTCACGTAAATACAATAACTAGAACCTCGATGAACAAGAATGCAAAAAAAAATTCTATTCACACAAGTATAAACTCGAACTACAAAAATTTCACTTTTCAAAAATAAATATCGAACTCTAAAGTTTCAACAAGAAATTAAACATCGCTAACTATATAATTCACAATAAGGCTTCTTCTTCGTCTTCATCTATTCCAGAAAAAACATTTTATAACTCAATCAAGTGCCAAGTGAAAGAAAAATATACTTAAATTTCATTGTTGGCACTCCGTGGCGATAAATCATCTAGTCCGTTTCCGATAACATCCTTCCGCCGTCGTTGGGTGGCTTCACGTAAAGTTGTTACTGAAGATCTCGTTCAAGTCAAGTCGTCGCTGTAGATCTCTCTCGTGACGTCATCTTCCCGATGTTCGCTGCCGGTTGTCGCTCTGCAGGCTCTGGTCGTTTCGTCGGCTTTTCGTTGCTCCGTGCGGATTTTTGAAGAACCTTTTCTCGTACTTTCCAGGCTTATTGGTGTCCGCCTCCAAATGACGCTTTAATAGTTGAGGACCTCCAGACTTGTCAGGAATACTTGCGGTCGGCACAACTTCTTGATTGGTTTTTTCTTCACTTAAATCGGACTCAAAATTATTTTCATTATTATTACTTTCTTTTAAAACTTCTACTTTAAAAACCTTTTCAAAAACGGCTTCCTCATACGATTCTTCTACTTCACAAACTTCGTTATTTAAATACTCATTATTTGCACTAACGGGACATTTTATAGGTGCTTCTGAAATAATCTGTTCTGGACCACAAGGTAAGTCAAAAAGTCCACGGGACCGCGGCTGCACTGTCAATTGACATTCGTCATTAGTACCATCGAAAACTTGTTCCTTAGCAAACGGAAGATCGACTTCTGTATCGTTTCGATCTGTTACTTTAGTTACTTCGTGGCAATCAGTAAAAAAAAGGTAAAGCCATAGTGGCAAGGCATAACTTCTGAGAGGGCTTTTCTTGAGGAACTTTGGCCTCTCGCTTCAAAGATCCCGATGAAAGTTTCCCGAATTTTCATTCCTTTTATAGCAATAATTCTCAGTATGTCCTAGTCGGCCACAAAAATTACAAGTGAAAGATTGAGGTTGTTTAACCAAAGTTTTAGGTCTAGTGTTATGGTTCGAAGCTTGACGTGGCAAAAAGTCTCTACTTCGTTCATATTCTATAGTTCTAGGCGCGTTCGGCGCAAATTGTCGGGACCGTGTAAATTCCGGTCGTGCGGGAGTCATTCTACGCGACTCAACCTGATATCGCTGCTTTGGCGGGAATGGCATCCATTGTTGGTTATGTGTATTTGCTGCAGATTCTCTTCTTGCAGTGTATTGCCGAGCCAATTTGACTAACTCGGAAACGGAATTCACGTTTCGTATTTCTAGGAATTCTCGGATGGGCAAAAGTAATTGAGACAAAATGCAATTTACAATATCAATTTCAGCGGCATCAGCATCGTACAGCTGGTATAATTCTACTGTACCCCATATGAATTTTTCTATGTCATCTCTTTCCCTTTGTCTTCGTGAAAACAACTCTGTAGCTAGTTCTGTAAAATCATTATAAGCCGGATATATGTCCATGATTTCATTTTTAAATTCTTCCCAAAGTTCTATGCCATGACGACATCCTACGTTATTCCACCATTGCTTAGCACATCCAATTAGGCAAGATACTGCTAAAACAACTTTTTTGTTGCTTGGCACTTCATGTAAACGGAAGTGCTCCTCCATGGACTTGACAAATGTCCACGATGACGGACGTTTCGAACCGTCGAACCTTATCTCAGGTAAAGGCCAATTAACATAAGGACTATAGTTAATGGATGGGTTGGCAAATCGTCGTTGTGGCGGTTGAAAATACTCTGTTCTATCGCTTGCTTCTGACGGAACAGAAAATGGAACCTTATGTTCAAAGTTTCTTCGTTGGTGAACTGACGTAGCATTGTCAGCAAATTTAGGGGTCGTTGTCGTTCCCCTTTTCTCCCGATTATCATCAAGCAGATTCATTAGCACTTCTGCTTCCATCATTACATCTTTCAATCTACCCTTTACTCTTTCTATGTCGGGAGTCATTATGGCGGAATCGGCCATACTATTAGCAGACATGTTTAGCGGTCTGCCGAAATTTGGAATTTTGGAAATTTTGAAAACTTTTTTTTATCTTGAGCAGCGCTCAAAGGTACTGCTATACAACAATACTAAAGCTATAACTAAGCTTTACAAAAATATAAATTTGCTTGTAAAAAAATTTTCTTATCATCCTACGTACTTGTGTGTCCGGACACTTCTAATCATTACATACGACAAATATCTTAAATATTCAGCAATATCTACGCTGAAACTTCAGTACCTTTGAATAATACACAAAAATGTTAAGCTACTTGCTCAACAAAAATTTTCGGCTTAAGCTGCCGTTAAATCTACAACTAGTACATACAACTATTGAGCTCAAAAAATTACTATCTTTAAATACTGGCGAGTCCCTGTTCGCTGCGCCACTTCTTTTATGTGACTCTGTAACGCTCCAAAACAATTGCAAAATACTTAAAGTTTTATGCTCCGGATAGCTTAGACGGGCGCCAGGCAATAATTAACAAATTGCCAAAATGTAGAATAAGTTGATTTAGGGTTCAAATGCCAGCGAGCGTTCATAAGTAAGAGTCAAAAATGATTCTTAACAAAATAAGAGTTAATGTAAAAAAGATCCTAAATTAGCGTTGCTCAAGATAAAAACTACAGACTCAAAAGTTTGTAACAAAACAAAATAGATTTATTTCCAAAATAACTAACTCACCAAGACATCAATGAAGAAACTAAATTCTGTGCTACACGCACGGTGCTACGCACCTTACTACATCTCTCTGCTCTCTCTACAACTCTGCTCTCAAGTGCTCTACTGCCAAGTGCTCAAGTGCTTCTACAACTCTCCAGTGCAAGTGCTCTAGTGCCTCGCAGGACACGGTTTTGACAAAAGGCCGGCGCATGCCGGGAAAGACATTTGCATACAATGACGAAGGACGAGGTATGACGCAAGAGGGGGCGTGTCCTTGGCACGCGCTTTAACGGTTACGGTCGGAAGTTCGGAGTTGCGCGTACGCAACTCCTAGAAACTTGAAAACGAGTGCTGTGATGCCAAAAAGGAAATAAAAATCCCCAAAATGATAAATATAACGTAAATTAAACAAAACTGGTTAAGGTAAAGCAAAAGTGAACGATGGGGCATCACATTACGAATAACTAACACATACTACAAACACTGGAACATTTATAAATATATATGGGTTTCACCTGATGAGTTGCAGAGGAATATGATAGATTATATTTTAATTTACAGCAAATGGGTTAGTTCAATTAGGAATACAAGATCATACAGGGGAGCCGATATTGGGTCTGACTATTACCTGGTCAAAAGTGTCTTGCAGGCTGAAGTTTAAGAAATGTTGTGCTAAGGTTATGAAAATTATCTTTAACACTGGAAGTCTGAAAGATCCAGATATAGCCAAAGCATACCGTGATAGTCTACTTTGTCATAATGACTATCGTGGTTTGCTTAATGCTGAAGTTGAGAAAGAATGGGATCAGTTTAAACAGGCTTTTCTTGAAACCAACAGTATTCTTTTGGGTAAAAGGGAATAGAGGAAACAAAAATATTTAAGTGATAAAGCTATGGAGCTTATTTCTGAAAGAAGGAAGTGCAGGATTAATATGAATCAACACTCTGCTAGTCCTAACAGAAGGCATTACATTGAGCTTAATAAACAATGTAAAGGATCAGATAACAGCTGATAAGAATCTTTGGCTTGATAACTTGGCTGACAAAACAGAGAAAGCTGTTAGACAGCACAACAGCAGGAGGTTGTACCAAATGGTTTCTTCCCACCTAAACGTTAACAGACAGGTAAACAGGAATTGAGGGATAAACATGGTAAAGTGGTTCAAGGTGAGTATTCTCTGATGTCTAGGTGGGCTGAGCATTTCAGAGACGTTCTAAATAATGTGATTATTTCTACTCTCATCATTTGTAATTAGGATAGATACATTATTGGCATTAATGATGGCCCTATATCACATTCTGAAGTCACTTTGACTATCTCTAAATTAAAACTGCATAAATTCCCAGGGGTGGATGAAATCACCACTCAAATGCTTAGAGCTGAAAACACTTATGTTGTAACATGGCTGACTGAAATTTTGAATATTTTTAATGATAAAGGTGTTCCTAAAGATTTTACTAGAGCTATCATTGTCCTAATTTTTAAAAAATGTGATTGCAGTTCTGATAACTATAGGGATATCAGCCTACTTTCTGTGCCTGGAAAAGTCCTTTGCACGATGATTATACTTAACCCTTCCAGTGTCCAGCCTGAAAACAGGTTTCCATCCAGGAGCCAAGCTATTTTCTGCCTATGCTCAGCCAAAAAAAACTTTAACTTTAGAACTTTTTTGCCAAATAACTAATAAAAGGAATTATGGCATGTTGTATGCCAAATTAATCAGCATTTCATTCTGAATTTTCTGAAAATATAATATTTAACAAAAAAGACCATGTTTCATTTTAATTGGACTTTTTAGAGTCATGTAGTAAAAAAATGCATCTGGCAACACAAATTTATTTTAAAAAAACTAATAGAAATGATTGCAAAGCACATGAATAGAATGACTATACAGGGTGAATCTGAAAAAGTGGGCAAAACTTTACGGGGTGGTAGAATGCAGCTATACGAGCAATATTCGTCATAGAATGTATGGTCGGAACGCAAGCGGTGAGAAGTTAAAAGGTAGTTTTCCACTGTCACATTTAAAGAATGAACACAAGAAGGAGAGGAGATACTTCAGAAAACATTTTATTAACAGGAATGTAACTTGCATTCCCGTCCGCCGCACCGTACACAAAGTGCATATCCGCCATTTCGTGGTTAGTATAACCAGCCATCCTCTCGGCAATCCACGGTAGAAATGCCGTTGGGTGTGAGGACCGACCCTTTTATACCATTTCCAACGCCACCTAGCGGCTCGCCGTTTGCGTTCCGACCATACATTCTATGACGAATATTGCTCGTATAGCTGCGTTCTACCACCCCTTAAAGTTTTGCCCACTTTTCCAGATTCACCCTGTATATTTCTGAATAACAAAAAAATTACTTTTTTGATTTTAAGTAAATATTTTTCTTGGTACCATACTTTGAGAAAATTCCAGGCTTTTAACCAACTGTGCTGAGTCAGATAAACAAGTCAACATTAGAATTTAAAAAAAAATAACCAATCAATGGAAATTGGTCATGTTATATACCAAATTAAACAGAATTTACTTACGAATTTTATGAAAATAAATAATATAGACAAATATGCAAGCATACTGATTTTAATAAGCCTTTTTCATGTGATGTGAAAAAAAGATCGCACTATACAATTAAGGGTTCACTTTGGAAAACCTGCTGATTAAAAATAGTTAAATTATATATTTATTGAAAGGAAATTTCCTCCCGAATAATATAATATTCAACCTGAAATATGATTTTTATTTCTTTTAATGATTCTTTTCAGTATCGTATATTTTAAACATGGGCAGTGTTATACAACGTGACTTGGCCTTCTCACATTCACAGAATTTTCTGAACTGGTTATGAAATAGGAAAAAAACTTCCTTGGCAGCTTTTTTTTACTAAACATTATGAATTTTTTCTTTGGGTGTTGAAGTTTGACGATCTTGGCTAAGTGCAGAAAGGCTTGTGCACTAAGGACCAGCCATTTCCGAAATTGCCCTCCCAAATGATGGCTGATTTCCATAGCAAGGAAGTCTATTTTGCTTCCATGTCCAAGACATTAAATTTCGGAAAACGGTACAAGCTCAAAGTTTTTTTATTAAAGAAAACAAGAAATAATAAAAGAAAAATTTCGTATAATCTAATAGGATATTAAATAAAATATCCGCAACTCAGAAAGATCGATAAATCAGACGATTGAAGATTGCTAACTAACGGAAGTAAATATACAAAAATGAATTTGCTTTCATATCCAAGACCTCATTTATTTTCAGAAAATGATACTATATCAAAGTTTTACTGGAAAAGTAATAAATAATAAAAAAAAAAAATTAACATACAGCCTAATGCGATGTTAAAATATCCACAGCAACAAGTTGTAGGCCTGCCATATGATATAACATAACTATAAAAAAAAAATCGATTCTTATCGATCGGCCAAAAGATTGCTAATTTCTGAAAATAAATCTACAGAAGTGAAAACTAACTATGGTTTAAATATAAAAAAAAAACTAACTTTACAAAAAGTATCCAATATGCTGCACCAAAACTGTAAAAAACACTTATAACACGTGGAATGGAGATAGCATATGTCAGCCATCTGCGTATTGTTTGACTCAGTGAAGCATAACTAATTAAATGCAGGTGCAACCAGAATTTCTAAGAAGGATGTGTTTACTTACTTTCAGTTTCGATTTTGAAGGATGCTGGGAAAAATGATAACTTGAGAATACTGAAATAGGTTTATGACAGAAAAGAGTGTTGAACGGAAAGCAAAAAGTGGCAATACGTATTTTGTAATTACTTCCAAAATCTATCATTTTTAAAAATAGCTTCTTTTTTTTTGTAATTTTTAGATTTTCGAAAATTTAAGGAAAATTTTGTTGATAATAGTTCAAATCAAACTTGTGAGCTTAAATCAGATCAGAAGAAGGTTGCTTCAGCAAATAGGAACGTTAACAAGCAAATCGGCAATACCGTTTAGTGCTTCTAAGAAATGGCAATCAGATTGCTTTATAAAATTATTTCTATTGTAGTTAAATAAAATATGCATCAAATTAAAAAACAAAATATTATTTTTGAAGCCTGAATTATATATTTTTATAAGATATATATAAATTACAATGGCAATTTTTATTTTTGAAAAATTGATATTTTTTTGTTGTACTAAAAATATGTGCATACATCCTCCGCATATTTTTTTGGATTCTCCGAATGTGTACAGACGACATGGACACTGGAAGGGTTAACAGAATTAAGAATTTGGTTGATGTACAACTGCATGATTAACAGTGTGGATTCAGAAGTGGTAGGGGATATATAAATCAAATATTTTCACTTACAAATACAAATTCTTGAGAAATATTTAGAGTTTCAGAAATCTGGTTACTAGCTTTATAGATTTCAAAAAGGCTTTTGACTCTGTTGATTGACATAATTTGTGGTTGATTGTTAGATCATATGGAATATCTGATAAGTTGTTGGTGTAATGAAAGTTCTTTATAATAGCACTGAGTCGTGTGTGAGAGTTGGTACATCTTGCAGCGATTGATTTAGCATTGCTAATAGTGTTAAACAAGGGTGCATTTTGTCTCCTTTTCTCTTTAGTTTGGTTATTGATTATGTTATGTGAAATTCTTTGCAAGGGAAAGATTTTGGCCTTAAATGGTCTGGAGATTTCAAAATTTCTGATTTAGATTATGCAAATGATTTGGCCTTGTTGGCCAATGATGTTGATGAGATGAATTCGTTCATTAGGGCTGTTGATGTGACTGGTAATAGAGTAGGTTTGGTGATAAACAGAGAAAAAACTAAAGTGATAAAATTGGTCAAGCAGATAGTGCTTCAGTTGCTTTGAATGGCTGTACTCTTGATCAAGTGTCTTAGTTTAATTATCTTGGGAGCTATGTAACAGGTACTGGTGATGTACAGCATGAGATAAATAGAAGAATAGGGATTGCTGCTGGGACTTTTAAGAATCTATGGAGAGTGTGAAAAAATAGGCATATACATCTAAAGACTAAAATTAGGCTGTATAATAGTTTGGTTCTTTCTAAGGTTAGTTATGGTAGTGAAACATGGACCCTTTGTAAGCAGGATAACAAGAAACTTGATGCCATTAATTCTAGATGTTTATGCAGTATATTGGGCATTAGGTGGTTTGACTTTGTAAGTAATGATGAGGTTAGAAGAAGGAGTCATCAACCTTTTTTGAGCAGCATATTTTGCAGAGAGAGACTGCATTGGTTTCCCCATGTTGCCCATATGCAGAATTGCAGAGTGGCAAACAGGATTATGAACACTGTGTCTATGGGTTTCAGAAAAAGGGGGAGACCTAGATTGCGATGGGCAGACAATGTTAAACAGGACCTTGCTAGAATTGGCCTAGAGTGACCAAATGCAGCAGCTGTTGCTTAGAACCAACACTTCTGGAGAGGAAAATTACAGTCTGGTTGGACCTCCTTAGGCCATGGCTGCATGAGGCTTTTGTATGTATATATGTATGCATGCAGTGATTGGTTTGACACTACAACAGGAATTAGTCAAGATTTTTCTTTTGGTTTTTCATTGGATGATAAACTGCTTATAACTAGTGAATCATTTGTGTGTATGTGGAGAACATTAAGAGAATTCATGAGTGTGATGTAGGAAAATCTATGGTAAGTTTGCATAGTACATGTTTATATCAAATGAAAGAAAATATAATTTTGAGCAATAAAATAATGGAAATTAAAAAAAAAAAGAAAGTTAAAATATTTACCTCTTTCTAATAAAGACAGAATTTTACTGTTTTTCAGGTTCAGTAAAATGTTTAATTTCATTAGCCCAATGTAAATATTTTATATTTTGGTTATCACTAAAAATTTTCATTTAATAAGAGGAAAAGTTGATCAGTGTAGAGGTTAATAACAAATAATTACTCACTGTATATTGCACAAATTATTACTGAAGTATTAAAGAGGGGGAGTGTTAGTGCACTAGGCAAGTAATCTTCAAAGCCCATGTTTCAGCCCCACCTGGTCCAGCATTGAGATTTACCTTTGCAAGACTCCCCACTCTACCCTCAGTCAGTAGGGAACACCGATGGTCTTGGAAAGATCATTGTCCTTTGGATGGAATGTAAAGCCATCAGCCCTGTGTGGGGGAGAGCCATATCCTGTGCATGTTAACACACTGGATGGCCTTGACACGAGGCTACCGTGCCTCCTAACAGCTATCCAGTAAGTCCTGTTTCTCCAATCATCTGAGTCCTTGGGGTGTGTTACCTGGCCATTTAGCCCATTGTTGTGCAGAAAAGTTACTAATAAGTAAAACAACCCAACTCAAGTATTAAAAGAAAGCTAGATGTACAAACAGTTGTACAGCAAGTAATCTTCAAAACCCATGTTTCAGCCCCACCTGGTCCAGCATTGAGATTTACCTTTGCAAAACTCCCCACTCTACCCTCAGTCAGTAGGGAACACCGATGGTCTTGGAAAGATCATTGTCCTTTGGATGTAATATTACAGTTATTAAGAATGTTTAGTAGATGGTGATCATTATTTGGATGGAATGATCAACAGCTGCAGTTGTAATTCCAGGATAACATGAGAATAAGCCAATGGTAGTAAATGGGATCCATTGAACACCATATAGTAAGTTATATGCTAAACAATATAGTCTCCAAATGCAATATGCCTGAGTTCAAGGGGCATGGGTGGCTCAGCCGGTAGCGCACCAGGCTCTTAATCTACAGTTCCCAGGTTCAAGTCCTGCATGCACCAGTGTTGAAATTTATCTCTGCAAAACTACCTGCCCTACCTCAGTCAGTAGGGGACACTGATGGGCTTAGAAAGGCCACTGTCCATCGAATGGGGCATTAAGCCGTGGCCTGTGTGTGGGAGAACCATACCTGTGCATGTTAAAAAACACACTAGATGGCCTCGATGGGGATGGTACCATCTGTCTCCAGTGGGTCCCTTCTCTCCAACCTTCTCTGAGCCCTCAGGGTCCTTGTGACCTGGCCATTTAACCCATTGTGTGCAGGAAGTGCATCTCTAGAATAAAACAACTCAACCCAAGTTCAAGTGTAGTGGGACCAATTTCACACTGATAACTTTATGAATGTGTGTGTACTGTAAGACTGGTGTGTATCATTAATAGTACATGGAATGTACTCAATTTGAAAGAAATTAACCAACTGATTGTCTTCATGGATTTGAGCTGATATCTGCAGAGCAGAGTTAACACTATTGATGGAACACATCATTAAGCAAGTGAAGTTTGCAGTAGACATTCTAGAAGGCTACCCATGTATATCAAATTTACATAATGTCTCTATTTGAAGATGAAAGCAGTATAAGATTCAATTAAGAGGGAAGGGAAAGAAGTTAAGAAAGTGTAAAAGCATGGGGGTAGGGTGTAAAAGTATTATGATGAAAATCCAGTGTTAACTACCTTTTTCTTTTCCTTCAGAATGTTATTTACCATACTGAGAGCATAGTTATCAATGGCATAGTTACCATTGTCATAGTGCTTTTGCTCCCTTCCCAAAGTGCTCCGCAAAATTCCCTGCCCTGCCCACGGTCAGTAGGGGACACCGATGGGCTTGGAAAGGCTGCCGTCCGTCAGATGGGACGTTAAGCCGTGGCCCCGTGTGCGGGAGAGCCATACCCTGTGCACATTAAAGAACACGCTGGATGGCCTTGACGGGAGGCTACCATCTGTCTCCCAACAGCTGTTCCAGTGGGTCCCCTCCCCCAACCTTCTCTGAGCCTTCGGGGTCCATGTGACCTGGCCATTTAGCCCATGGTGTGCAAAAAAGTGCCACTCAGAGGTAAAACAACAACCCTTCCCAAAGTGTTGAAATTGCAGAAGAAATAAATGCTGTCTTTCCACCCATAAAAGGGATAAGGGTTAGTAACATACCAGCCTTGCAGTTAGGCCTCAGGTTTGAGTCCCAACTACTCTTGCACTGAGAATTTATTCTCCATGCAAAAGAACTTATTCTCCATGCAAGCTTGAAAAAACTGCCATTTGATGGATGGGAGTTTAAACCATTGCCCCATGTGCAGGGAGACCTGTCTTGAGTATTGAACAACACACTGGATGGTTTTTGAGAGAGGCTTCATTCTCCTAACAGCTATCCAGTAGATACCCTTATCATTCTTCTCTGGCTTAATGTTAATTGGCCACCAGGCAGAGTTCACTGCTAACATTGCACTTTAGGAATAAAAACATATTTTAAAGTAAGTAAACCAATTTTATTATTAACATGATATTAATGTTTTTCATTTCTTCCTCTTTAGTTGTAATGAGCTTTGGTATCGCTATGTTTGCATCTGGTATGGTACATAGAGTGTGCACAACGACTTGGTAAGTTACTGCTTTTCTAACAAGTTTTTGAAAGTGTATGTAAAGTAATTATCATTACAAAACTACTTGTAACAAAACAATAAATGAAAAGTAAGTTGATACAGATAATTTATGAAATCATTTATGACATTTTAGATGAGGTGGCCAGATTAGTTCGAACAAAACAGACTAACTAGGAACTAACTGACAGTTTAGAAAAAAGTTTTTATTGAAAAGTAGAAAAATAAACTTAATGTAACTATATTCAGTACACAGATAAACACTATTACACTGCATATAGATTTAAAGGATATAGAGATTTGATTACTAAACATAATTTCATAACACATAAAGTTTTTGAAGGATATGACATTGATTCCAAGATGGATGTCCAAATTTTTCATTAATGTCATGTCCATATTTGTTGGAGAGCATACAAGAGTATAACCAGGCTCACACAAGACTGGTGTATATCATTAACAATACATATAATGTATTCAGTTTGAAAGAAATTAACCAACTGATTGTCTTCATAGTTTTGAGCTGATATCTGCAGAGCAAGCACTACTGATGGAATACATTATTAGGAAAGTGCAGTTTGCAGTGCAGCCGATATTTTAAAGGGCTACCCATGTGTATCGAATTTTCATATTTTATCAATATGAAAGTGAAAGGGGTATAAGATTACTATGAAACCTTTACTGTATGCAGCAAAGTGAAATTCCCAATTTCCTCAATATCAGTATCAAAATTTCATTAGACCCTCAAGAAAACTCTGGAGCAGAAGAAAAAAAGGTTTCAATTGTTAGAACAGCATGCAGTGCAATATTTAGGTCAGAATGCATTGGGCATGAGTTATACTTCAAATTAATAGAAAGTATCAATGATTTGTCCTTTAACCCTTCTAGGTTCCTCCATTGATTATACAATGGGCATTCTTGACATACTTCTGCAGAACAAAACCCATTTCACTTACCTCAACAAAACTTTTACTGCCCTTCAAAGTACTTCCTTCCAGCATCTATTCAAAGTTGCAGATGTCTGTACTAATTCTGGAAAGCACAGTGGTATTTCTGTTTGGGAATACTCTGAATGAATACATTTTGCAAGATCTTGCACCCTTGAAAAAGGCTTCACAGCTAGTTCCTTTTTAATTTTTTGGAAACCAAAAATCGCATGGTGCAAAATTGAGTGAATATGCAGGATGGAGTAGCTGCTTAATTTTTTTTCCTGTTCCGAATAGGCCATAACTTACGGGTTTTATGAGCACACTGGCATTGTTGAGAAGGAGAATCCTTGACACAACTGTTGACAGACACTGCTCCTTCATCGCAACCATTTTGAGCAAAACAATGTTGGTGTAGTATTGGCAATTTATAGTCAGTTTTTCAGGTGCCCATAACTACCACTCCTTGGGAATTGAAAAAAATTGTGAACATCCTCTTGAGCCAAAAGTCTTGGAGGATTTGGGGACAGGATTCATCTTCCACAAACTCATAGTTTTTGATCTTTCAGGGAGTTGTATAGTAATAAAACCACATCTTACTGCCTGTGACAATGTTAAAGCATTGCCAGCATCTTCTTGCACGAGTTGACTCTAGCCCCTTTTTTTGCTGTTCTGTCAATTTGGGTGATACCATTTGTCAGAGATCTTTCAGAACTTTAAATGTTGTTGAATAATTGTTTCTACATTGCCAATTGATACACTGACATCTAAACTTACTACCTGAACAATGATGTTTGGGTTTCCTTAATGAGTTCATGAACAATAGTGATGATTCTCTCGTTCATGGCCTCCTTCGGTTTTCCTGCAGGAGGGAGGCCTTCGAAGCTCTGATATCCTATTCTGAATTTGCACATCCAGTCTATAACAGTACCATATAAATAGGCATTTTAACTGTGACACCACGATTTCGGTTTTTAAAAAGTATGTTTCATGTGTTGTGGATTGATAGGGACCCTGGATGGCTAAACCTTTGAAGGTCTGCATTGATTATACATGCTGACAGAATCCAAAATGAGAGCCTTGAAACAGCTATAAATGTTTTTAGTACAGAATGAAATTTCAATTTTTACGAAAAAAATAGTTGTTTGAAAATTTTCTTATGTTTATCTTGTAAAAATATATAAATTGAGCTTGAAAAACAATACATTTTCTTGCAAATTGCACTTTTCTATTTGGTGTATATTTTATTAAGCTATGATATAATTTGTTAAACTGACCTGATAGCTGTTTCTTAGACGTGATTTCATTTTTTTGTATTGAAGCAACCTCCCCACGAGCTTGATCTTGAACCATTGCAAACTCCTTTTCTCCCAAAGTTGCAAAATTTTTCTCAAAATTAACCAAAAAATTGTTATTTTTAAAATCTGAAAATTTGGGAAGCAATTACTAAGTATGTAGTCATTTTTTTGTTGTTGTACTCTCTTTTTTTGCTTTAAACCTGTTTCAGTATTCCTAAAATTTTTTTATCATTTGTGCCAGCATTCAATCCTTATCTCTTGGCACTGAAATGAAACCACAAATTTGTAATTCTGCTGCATAAATCAAGACACTGCCCAGCAAGATGCAGATACCACTAATTTGTGCTATGTGTGGCACTTGTACAATGTGATCCATACAGCATCATCCTGATTTCATCAACATTGGGTATCTTCAATTCTTTCAGTAGGTATTTTATTTTTATCATTAAACCTTCGCTTTTGTTTTTATAGATATAACTCTACAGAAATAAAATCAAAATATATCACTGATTTTTGGTGTTATGATACATTGACTTTTTTTATGAGAGGAAGTCTTGCAGCTTGTTGCTGCTGATATTTTAGCATTGCTTTAGGATGTTTAATCTTTTTATTGTTTCTTGGTTCTCTGGTAAAATAAAACAACTTTTATCGATTCATGAGAATGAGGTGTTGGATAGAGAAGCATAATGGATTTCCTTTGGCATGGAAATCAGTCCTATGGTTGGGAGGGCAGTTTCCTCAAGATGCTTTAGAATCGACTCCTTCTCTGTTACTATGTTGAGGTTTTTTTTAATCCTCTTCTCTTGGTAAAACTTTATTTGAAAAATTATTAGTTTCTATTGAATGGTTTTAAAAATACACCCCCCCCCTCACTCTAAAATAAAAGTTCTTGGTTATGCTTCTGAGAATATTGAAATTTTTTGCCCTTAGTACACTAACTTTTTGGCATTTTGACAACATTCCAATGAAGTACCACCCAAGAAACCAACAGGAAAAAATACAGTGAAGAATGTATTCCACTTCCATAAACAGGATGGAAAAATCCCATGAATTGTGAACAGTGCAAAGTCATGTTGTGCAAATAAAAACAGGTTTAAGATATTACAATGAAAAAAGTAAAAAATAAGTCTGAAGTTTAGTTTTAGGTGTTTTTTTTATTATATTATTCAGAAAGAAAGTTCCTTTACATTGGTTTAGTTACATTGGTGTATTTTTTAAGCCTTAACCCTTCCAGTGTCTGGTCTAAAAAACTGTTTTACATCCTGAGGCTAAGCCATTTTCTCCCTATGCTCAGCTATAAAGAAATTTAACTTTGACTTTTTTGAAAATAACTAATGAAAGGAATTATGGAATGTTATATGCCAAATTAATCAGCATTAACCCTTCCAGGGTCCAGCTTGAAAAACTGATTTACATTCAGGGTCCAGCTATTTTTTCATTCTGATCAGCCAAAAAAAATGTACTTTAGAACTTTTTTTTTACCAAATAACTATTGAGGAATTATAGCATGTTATATGCCAAATTAATCAGCATTTAATTCTGGATTTTTCTGAAAATTAAATATTTAGCAAAAAAAGATGAGCAGCTTTAATAGAACTTTTTTTAGTCACATAGTAAAACAAGTGCATCTGGCAACACAAATAAAAATTTATATAAAAAAAAAACTAATAGAACTGATTCAATGCACATGAATAGAATGGCTATATATACTGCTGGTCATTAAAAGTGCAACACCAGAAAAGATGAGATATCAAAGCCATATTTAGTGAATACATAACTTATGTTTCAAGGATCAAATGATTACAAATACAACTCAGTTAGACTTGTGGAATGCAAAGAAATCAGTATCTTATGTAGCCACCATGAGCAGCAATAACCGCTGCTACACAGTCCGGCATTGAGAAGATGAGACGTCAGATATGTGTTCACGTTGATGTGATTAATGTCAGTCCATGCAGTTTTGATAAATAGCCAAAGTTCATCTGTTGTAGCAGCTGCTGGTGTCTGATGTGCTAGTCGTCGTCAGATCATGGACCAGACATGTTCAATTGGAGACATATCTGGTGAATGTGCAGGCCAAGGCAGAAGTGTCACATGGTGGCTATCCAGGAATTTTTGGATGATGCATGTGGTAAGGCATTGTTCTGTTAGTAAATGGCACCAGAGAGCCCCTGAAAGTAAGGTGCAACCACAGGCTCCAATACCTCAGTGATGTAACGCTGGCTATTCAAAGTACTGGCAATGTGTATGAGGCACGTGCGTGAGTGGAGTCCAATGGCTTTGGGTTTGGTTGTTTTACCTCTGAGCGGTACTTTTTTGCACACCATGGGTTAAATGGCCAGGTCACATGGACCCTGAAGGCTCAGAGAAAGTTGTGGGAGGGGACCCACTGGAACAGCTGTTGGGAGAAAGATAGTAGCCTCCACCGTGTTCTTTAACATGCACAGGGTATGGCTCTCCCGCATACGGGGCTATGGCTTAACGACCCATCCGAAGGACAGCAGCCTTACCAAGCCCATCGTCCCCTACTGACTCTGGGCAGGGTGGGTGGAGTCCAATGGCATCCCATACCATAACACTAGGGGCCAGACCTGTATGGCGCTGCATCATGTATGTCTCACTGAGCCTGTTGCCACAGTACTGCCAAATACAGATTCATCCATCATGGTGCTGCATACTAAAGTGGGATTCGTCTGAAAAGACGTGATGCCATTCACACATCCATGCATGACATTTTTGTCACCATTGCAGTCACATACGCCTGTGTTGTTAGAGTCAGTGGTAGCCAAAGCAATGGCCACCTAGCAAAGATGCCCTGATGCTGCAAACAATGTTGAACTGTATGTGCAAACACTGGTTTATGTGCAGCACACCCTAACTGTTGAGCTAAGGTGTTTGATGTCATTGTACGATGATACAAAACCATGCGCATGAGATGTCTGTTCTCTCGTTCATTTGTGTGACAGGGCTGTTGAAGATCCTTCACATCGGTGAGTTCATTCTTCCTCTATCCACTGAAGCCATATTCTCGTCACTGTAGAAGCATTCTGTTCAACATGAGCACTGATGTCTCAGTATGATAATCCGCCTTCCCATAATCCCACAATTCTCCCTCAATCAAAGTCAGAAACCTGGTCATATGGATGCCGTGTTCTTTGATGGGGCATACTTTATCCTTTAGTGCACAAGAACTGCAAGCAAACACAATTCCAGTGCTTTACACTGGCTCTTTGTAATCTCTTCTTATACCACTTCCAGGGTATAAGAAGTATCATGTATGACTTACTGTCATACATGATATATGTATGTGCTGCACTTTGAATCATTTACGTGTTCTCCCATGGGTTACATATCTTGCATGTTTCGGGACAATCTGGCGAGTTCTTCATGGTGTTGCACTTTTATTGGCCAGTGGTGTATTTCTAAAATAGATTTCTCCTGTTTGTAATTTTTTTCTTGGTACCACATTTTGAGAAAAGTTGAGACTTCTAACCAATTGTGTTGAGTCGGGAAAAACAAATCAACTTTAGAATAAAAAGAAATCAACAGAAAAGATCATTTATATATCAAATTAAATACAGTATAATTACGAATTTTATGAAAATAAATAATATAAAAAATTTACAAGCATATTGATTTTAATAGCCTTTTTCAATATGATAGGGTGAAAAAAAATCGCACTCTACAATTAAGGCATAATTTTGGAAAACCCGATGAATAAAAATAGTTAAATTATATATTAATCAAAAAGAAATTTTCTTACAAATAATATAATATTCAACCTGAAATGATTATTATTTTTTTTAATGATTCTTTTCAGTATCGTATATTTTAGACATGGCCAGTGTTATACAAAATGGCTTGGACTTCTCACATTCACGGGATTTTGTGAACTGGTTACAAAAGAGAAAAAACTTCCTTGGTGACTTTTTTTACTACATATATATTTAATTCCATGATTAATTACTGTACAACTAAAATTTAAGCCCAGAGTAGCACTTCACAATACCTTAGAGTCGCAAATTCTTTGAACTGGACTGTTCTTACATTAAATTTCTAATGCTATCGTCTAACATCAACCTTTTCCTCATAAAGGTGATGTGGAAAAAATAAACCGTATTTACCGGTTCAGATCTTATCACTGTGGAAAACCCGGTGGCACAAGTACAGATTGGCATAGCTTGTTTCTGTTGACGGTATAAGTCCAACAGTTGTTCACAATGTCAGGAGACATCAGATTTTTTGCTGTTTTTGCTGCTGTTGCACTTTTTCAGTCCTTGTTATTGGTAACTGCTTTCAAGACATTCTAGCTCACTGACATCTTCTGTATACCAGTCCTTTCACATTAAAGCATAGTGGTTGCCTCAATTGAAGTTCACACTTTATATGCTAAGATGACATTATGACTCGGTGACTGTTAGCACATCCTCCCAACTTAAATGATTGAAACATTCTTTAAAAGATTTAAAAGAACTCTAAAAACATGGGTCCCTCCCACCTCGCTATGCATTTCACCAGTACTCTCTCACTGGTGTCATCAGGCAATTATTAAGCGGTCATGTGCTTTCTTATACCCATCTCTCACTGATATCAGATTAATCTTACACATGTGATTTGCGCTGCTGCTCGTGCAACAGGAGATTCCACGCCGCTGGTAGGGGTGGAATCTCCGTGTTGTATAGCTGATGTTGATTAACGTATATTAACATATTTTCTGTGCTATTGAGTTGAAATTTTATCTGCAGAGTTGCCAAAGTTTTATATTTAATTTCATCTATTTTGATTTTATTTTCTAACACTGTGTGCAAATGCAGTTGATGGATTTTTATTTTTAATATCTGTATAGTGTTCATTCATTCTCTGTTCGTAGGTGCAATACGTTTTACCAATGTAATTATTTTTCCCTTATTTTCCCCCGTTTTACCAACTTAATTTATTTTTTGGATCAGATATTTTTATTTCATACCACTTTGCTTTCATATCCAAGACCTCATTCATTTTCAGAAAACTAAAAGTTTAAAATTTTTTTAGTAAAAACCCAAGAAATAATAAAAGAAAAATTACATATAACCTAATGGGATGTTAAATATAATATTTCAGAACCACTTTTAAACTGGTCATTCGATGTAGCATAATTCAGAAAGACCAATAAATCAGCTAACTAAAATATCAGAAATTTACGAAAATAAATCTGCAGAAATGAATTTGCTTCTATATCCACTACTTCAGTTATTTTCAGAAAATGATATCAGATCAAAGTTTTACTGAAAAAGTAATAAATAATAAAATAAAAATTAACATATAACCTAATGCAATGTTAAATAAAATATCCACACCATCTGATGTAGCATAATTATGAAAAATCAATACTTATCGATCAGTGAAAAGATCAATAATTTGCGAAAATAAATCTACTGAAATGAAAACTAAAGTTTAAATATAAAATGGTAAATACTAACTTTACAAAGGGTACCCAGTATGCTGGACCAAAACTGTAAACAATCCATTATGGAGCCACTTATATGGATATGTCAGTCACTTGCCTCTTGTGCAGTGAGCCATAACGTAATTAAGTGCAGCTGCACCCAGTCTTGGAACCTAAGAAATATTTTTTTCACCTCCAGTTTTTATTTTAAGAGTGGGAAAGATCCATAGAATGCTGGGAAAAATGATAAAAAAAAATAATTCTGGGAATACTGGAATAGGTTTATGGCAGAAAAGAGTATAAAACAGAAAAAAAAATGTATGTTATTTCATGATATATGCTGTACATATGAGTTTAAAAGCTCATAGGTCTCAAGTTATGAGGAGTGCAAAGTTGTTACAATCCAAATTATATTTGTAACTGATTAGGTTACAAAGTATTAGATTAGATTTACCCCTTAACACCTTAGCAATAAATTTTCTAGTCGTAAATATATCATTATATAACTACAAAGTAACAAGAAATACAAACATAATTACCAGTTGTTCATAGGCTGGTTATCTACTTGGTACTTTCGCTTCATTTGATGTCATTAATACATATTCACAGTGACAAGTCCAAACTCAATTGCTGGTACATCGGCTGATATTACTGAGAACATCGTATGTTGCTAATGATGTTAAATTATATAAAGCAACCAGTCCTCAAAAGATATAAGCATATTATGATGTCATATCGATATAGTAATCATATATAAAATTCAATTCCTATATAAGATGTTATACTCCTTGCAGTTTTGAGTATGTTGAATCATTTCATTTGTCATAGGAGTTGCTATTCAGTCACTTCTTTAATTAAAAGTCAGAGAAGTTATCAAGAACTGAAGAGTTACAGCTTATGTAGTATAATTACATTGCATTTCCTTATGTATGATGGAATTCTTATTGCCAGTTGATTGGTACAGAGTTCAGATGGGAAAGAACTGTTGCGCAATCCTGAAATCTTGGGAACTGAGTTATATTCATAAACATTTAAAATTGTCATGAAGCCAACAAACTTTAACAAAAATTGTTTAAAACATAATTACCACTGCCCAGATGTCAATGGCAGGAGTCATGCCGGTGCTCAGCTGATGATAGAGCAGTGTGTTTCACCGTTGTTTCTGCTATATGGCGTCTTCAGGCTCTGTTGGTGATCGAGTGTAAAGCTCGCTAAATACCCGCCTCTTCATGATCAGATGTTATTACATATGGTTTTGTGCTGCTTTTGGTTGGTGATATCTAATACTTCATAACCTAATCGGTTACAAATATAATTTGGATTGTAACAACTTTGCACTCCTCATAACTTGAGTACTTGAGTACTCATAACTTGAGCAACTTTGCACTCCTCGTAACTTAAACTTTTTAAATGTACAGCGTATATTGGGAAATAATATACTTATATTAAGCCAGCTGTGTTATTCATTATTTTAAAAAAATGGCGGTATGTACTTTGTAATTACTTCCAAAATATGCAGTTTTAAAAAATTGCAGTTTTTTTTTGTTAATTTTTTGGAGTTTTTCAAAAATTTAAGGAAAAACTTGTTCGTAATAGCTTAAATCAGAAGGTTGCTTCATCAAAGAAGAACATTAACAAGCAAATTGGCAATACCATTTAGTGCTTCTAAGAAATGGCAATCAGATGGCTTTATCAAATTATTTATGTTGTAGTTTAATAAAATATATATCAAATTTAAAATGAAAATATTTTTTTTCAAGCTTGAATTATCTATTTTTAAAAGATGTATCTAAGAAAAATTTTAAACAGCAATTTAAAAAAAAAAGTCGAAATTTCATGCGTTGTACAAAATATGGCTATTGACGGTGTTGAGGGCTGTCAATAGACATCTTTTGTACAACACAGACTTAACCCTTTCCGGGCCCCCCTCGAACATAGACGTAGACAGAATCCGAAATGAAAGTTGACCTCTCATTTCAGATTCTGTGAAATTTTATGAAAAATTTTTTAAATTTGCAAGCAATGTTAATTTTAATAAAATGTTTTTATAGTTGATAAAGTGAAAATATAGATCAGACTATACAATTAAAATTTAATATTGGAAAACATGATGAATAAAAACAGTTCTGAAAAATCCATCTATATTGTCAGAGTGGACAGGTTTAAAAGATATCAAACACTTTTAAAAACCATTCAATATAAACATATTCATAATTTTTTAAATGAAATTTTGCCAAAGGGTGGGGGTGAAGTAAAACATTCTCATTGAGTATAAGGGGGAGGGGGAACTCTTGCCGAAATTGCCCACCCACATTAGGACGGATTTCTGTCCCAAGGAGTTCCCTTTTACTTCTGTATCCAAGACCTCATTCATTTTCAGAAAATGATACAAAATAAAAGTTTTTTACTGGAAAATAAAGAAATAATAGAAAAGTTAACTTTTAACCTAATGTGATGTTAAATACCTGCAAAAACTTGTAAGCAATGTAGCATAACTTTGAAAGATTGATAATAATCTATCAATGGATCAGCCGACCAAAAGATCGATAATTTACAGAAATCTACAGAAATGAAGGTTTAAATGTAAAAGTATGTATACTAACTGGATGCATGGTGACATTCTACAGTGTATAATTCAATAATACTGGCTGTAAACAGTTGCACTATGTAGCCACTTGACAGCACATGAAAGCAATTAAACTAGGTCACAATACCTGCTACTCTGCTGTGAAGCTGGTACAGCTTCACAATAACAAGCTCTGGCCTTGTCTGGTTAAGAATGCACTTGTTACTTATGGCTTCAATTTGGAGAGTGGGAACGATGCATAAAATGCTGGGATAAATGATAAAAAATAATTCTGGGAATATCGAAATATGTTTTAAGGCATTCAAAAGGCAAATTATATTTTTTTTAAATTGAATTTTTTTTTTGCAATAGAAATGGACACAGACATCCTCAGCATATCATTTCGTATTCTGTCAGTGTATATAAATGACCTGGACATGAGAAGGGTTAAAATGCTAATTTTTTTTTCTTCTCTAACAGATCATTGTGACTGTAAAAGAATTATATTTTAATAGTAAGTGGTGTAAGATTGTAAAGTTGTAAAAAGTAAAATTGTTATGAACTCTTTTGCTTTCTTGGACCAAAAATTTTTAATTCCTTACCTTTATAAGGAATGAATTGAATGCCTATCACTTTAAGTGTCTACCGAGGTGTTGTCTTTAAAATCTAGCAGTATAAAGCACTTTCTCACTATTTTAAAACCATCTAATTTTTTGTTTCTAAAAAGTGTCAGTATATTCACTGTTGCTTTGAAGATAAAATTTATTACTCATTATTTTAATCCAGGTGAGCTATTACTCTTAGATTATAAATATCACTTGAGAAACAAATTTATGCGTATTTTGTTCATCTGCATAAATGTACAAATATATATATATTCTTTGAAATAGGGAAAGGCCGCCATCTGTTGGATGGGACATTAAGCCATAGCCCCATGTGCGGGAGAGCCATAACCTGTGCACGTTAAAGAACTTGCTGGATGGCCTTGATGGGAGGCTACCTTCTGTCTCCCAACAGCTGTTCCAGTGGGTCCCCTCCCCCAACCTTCTCTGAGCCTTAGGGGTCCATGTGACCTGGCCATTTAGCCCATGGTGTGCAAAAAAAGTGCCGCTCAGAGGTAAAACAACTGAAAAAATCTTTGAAATAATTAGTTGAAAAAAATTGTTGTCCTGAGTGGGAATTTGAACCCACGCCTCCCAGAAGCATGCTGGGTGTCTTGACCGCTGGATCACTAGAAACTAGTCAGGATGCTGGACCATTAGTGGTTAGGATGCACTGGCATGCTACTGGGAGGTGTGGGTTCGATTCCCACTCAGGAGAACAATATTTTTTTAACTAATTATTTCAAGTGTTTCTTGTCTACAGGACATTTTCCTGTGATATTTTATTACTTATGTTCGTTTTTCATCTGGATGAATGTACAAAAATAAGCATATAAAGTTAATAACAATAAATTAATACTATCATATATGTGTAAGACTTTTTCAGAATGGATACTTCTCTAATTCTGGATTGAGATCCCAAAAACTGCTATATTTGTTTTTAGTGTATGAAACTTGGGTTTAAAAAAAAAATAAGAATTGTGTTAGAAAAATTTCTGATGTTATTTTATTGAAAAAATATCTATATAAAACAATCTTGAAAAATAATGCTTACATTTTCCATTTGGTGTATATTTTATTAATCTACAATATAAATAATTTGTTAACCCTTCATGGGTTTCGCCTGAAAAACAGGTTTGCATCCGGAGGCACAACTATTTTTACGCTGTGATCCGCCAAAAAGAGATTTTTGGTGTGATCAGCCAATTAGAGATTTTTGCCAAATAATTAATGAATGTTATGTTATTATGGAATAAGCATTTAATTCAGGATTTTCCTGGAAATGAAATATTTTACAAAAAAAAGTTTTAAATTTTTATATGGTTATGTAGTAAAAAAATTCATCTGGCAATGAAAATAAAAATATATGCAAAAATATATCCATCAGATGGGATGTTTAGCTGTGGCCCCATGTATGAGAGAGCCATACCCTGTGCATGTTAAAGAACATGTTGGATGGCCTTGATGGGAGGCTACCATCTGTCTCTGAACAGTGTCCAGTGGGTTCCCTCTCCCAAACCTTCTCTGAACCTTTGGAGTCCTTGTGACCTGGCCATTTAGCCCATTGTGTGGAAATATGTGCCCCTCAGAGGTAAAACAACCCAACCAACTAATTGTTTTAAAATTTTGGGTTTTAAGCATTAGGAAAAATCTTCAAACTTGCCAACTATTGTTAAACTTTTCATAGTAGTGTGAATATCCAAGTATCTTAGTACTTTCCATAGTGCCAATATTTGTGGCATTTCCCTTTTCACCATTTTCAGCCCAGCTCTTATTGTTAATATGGTCTTCAGAATATCCACACAGTTTTCATTCCTTTTTTTTTCTCATCAAAGAATCTAGTGGCAAAGTGCGATTTTTTTTTTTTTTTTTTAATAGGGAAAACAATTAACAAAAGTATTGCTCAAATTAATTAGAGCACGATTCAGGTACTGTATTTCCAAATTATTGAACTAGAATGCCACTATTGTATGCATTTGTTTTTGAAATGCAAGTGTTACCTATAAGTGTTACCAAAATCAAGTAACCTGAAAATAATTTGATATTTTGGAATCATTCAAACAGAACACTTACAATAAGTAAATTTCCAAATCACTAAGGATAGATAGTTCTACATTTTTTAACCCTTCCAAGGTCTCCGATGAACATAGATGTTGACAGAAACAGAAATGTGAGACCAAAGACAAACATAGATGTCTTTTGTACAACAAAAAAAACTTTAATTTTTAAAATATAGAACTTGCAGTTTGAAAGTTTTCTTACATATAACTTTTAAAATATGTAATTCAAACTTGAAAAATAATTTTTTGTTTGATGCATATTTTATTAAACTACAATATAAATAATTTTAGAGCCATCTGATTGCCATATTTTAGAAGTGCTATATGGTTTTGCTGATTTGTTTGTTAATGTTACTCAGTATTGAAACAACCACCTGATTTAAGCTCACAAGTTTGATTTGAACTAGTATCAACAAATTTTTCCTTAAAGTTTTGATATCTCCTGAAAATTAATAAACAAACTTCTATTTTTAAAAATGGAAGATTTTGGAAGTAATTGTGAAGTACTTATCTCTGTTTTCCCCCACCTGTTTTAACTCTTTTCTGCCCTAAACCAATATCACTATTCCTAGAATTTTTATCCCAGCAATCTATGCATGATTCCCACTCTTGAAATCGAAACTGTAAGGTGCACTGTCATGGTAAGGCAAGGTTGTTATTGTAAAATTGCTAGCAGCTTCACTGGAGATGAGAGAGCCAGGTGCCATAACTTAGTTAATTGCTGGAGGGGTGGTAGTGGTTCTGTGGGTAGTGCATCAGACTTGTAATCTGCATTTCCAGGTTCAAGTCTCAGCTAGGCCAGCATTGAGATTTATCACTGCAAAACTCCCTGCCCTGCCCATGGTCTGTAAGCCTTGCCCCCATGTGTGGGAGAGCTGTACCCTGTGCATGTTAAAGAGCACACTGGATGGTCTTAATGGGAGGCTATCATCTGTCCCCAACAACTGTTCCATCACTCTCCATTCCATAGAAGTGTACCTTATTACAATGGTTCCACTGGTAAAAGGAAGAAAAATGCAGAACCAAGAATCACTACCAATAAAAAAATGAAAAGAACTATAGGTAAGGAAGTGGGAACACCAAAAGGACAATGGGGAAAATGAAATCTAAAACAGCAATAGCAGAAAATGCAATTAATAATAGTATACCACACTGTGATTAAATGAAAATAATTGATACACAACATATGGAACCAGTAAAAATACAGAGTAAAATAGAAATTTGTGTAGATACAATGTGTGACAAAGAAAATCAACAGCCAAACCACCAGCAGTTTTAAAATTGATAACTTACTCTTCCATGGGCCAGCCTGCAAAACCGGAATACACTCAGAGGCTCAGTTATTTTTCCAATATGTTCAACCAGAAAAATTTTAGAACTGTTTTTCCAAGTAACTAATGAATAGCAAAAGGTCATGTTATGCACAAAAATAACAAATTAATTCTGAATTTTGTTAAAATGGTTCCTAATCAAAATAAGAAAAATTTCTCTATATTACTCTGAAGTCAAGTAAAAGGTTCTTGTAAGACAGGCTTAATTCAAGAAAACCTAATGAACAACTAGAACAGCATGTTACCTCTGGTGAATATGGCATGCTTGTTTGCAAAAAGAATGAGGTTTATTTTCCACCTTTAAGTACCCTCTAACAGTGGACTTTCAAACTAGTGGATGATTGGGAAAATGCAAATTGCACCTCCACTTAGAGCAGAGGTTCTCAAGTGTGACCACCAGAAAATGTTAATAATTGAAATAAAACTAGGATAACTTATGCACATGGTGAATATGGAAATGAGATTTTTTCATTTTCCGAATTTTGCATCCCTTAACAGTAGTAATTTCTATTAATTGGCAATTGGAAAATATAAATAGTAATATTATTTGCTTTATAAAATGCAAAATGCATGTATCATTTATCCCTTAAGAAAATCGAACTTTTTCATTTTAACTCAGAGTTAAGTGGCAAATCATCTAGTTTATATAAAATAATTTATTAGTATATTAAAATATTGAAAATTTTGAAATTAAGTACTAAATTTATAAAAATAAGGAGCAACAGGTCAAATTTTAAGGAACTGTAATTTAATAATTAAAAAAGAAGACTGAATTATTACTTTCTTCATCAACACATTCTGTCAGCAGAATTTTTAATTTCTAGCATAAATATATAATTAGTAATATTTCTTCAAGTTTTACATTTTTTACATTTATAACCCTCTAATGCTGGTAAATTAAGGCCATTTCGAGGATTTGTATTCTATGAATCATCATATTTCAGTAATACCTATCAAACTAAAAAGAATTTTTCATTAATCTCTCAAAACAAAAGTTGCATTTTCCCACCCACTCTAGGGATGAAGAGACAAATTTTTGTTGCCAATGGAAACTGCTTGATCATCATCACACTCCGCCATTAAAATATGGAATTTCTAGCCCAGATAGCTTGCAATAATAGTTTAAAATAAAAAAAAAAATCACCATAAGACATAATTAAAGCTTTTGGGAAATTCTAAAAGTTTGAATCTATGATAGTTTATCAATACCTATATCCATTCCAAAAACATTTTCAATTTATCTCTAGAAACAATTTTTTGCTTAAAACAAAAAAATTGCTTTTGCCCACTCTGTCTAGGATAACGGTGAAAATCATTGTCAGCGTAAACTTCACGATAGTCGCATTTGACAGCCAAAATTTCTAATGTAAAGCTGTTGGGCGAGAAGTAAAACAACCCCATCAAGCCCAAATTTTCATAAAAGTCATGCCTCTGGGATAAAAATATCCGTTTATTAAAGATTTCAAGGTGCTGAACATACATATGACAATGAAAGTACAAAATTGGCTATTATTTCTGAGAAATCGGCAATAGTTTCTTATATAATAGAGTAATATGTACATATGACATGTATCGGTGAAACTTCACTTCTACTTCCAACATAGCTTCTACAGCTGCTCAGGATAATCTCTGGCGAGCATCCAACAGTAGTCAGCCAATATTGAAGTGGACCAGTTTATCTGGTATCGTTTCTCCATTGCAATGTCCTGGTGAAAACGTTCACTGTGCTCATCACTAGCCATGCTGCAGTTGTTGGGGGGGGGGGGGGAATCTTAAGTGTGAATGGAGAAAGGACATATTGCAGCCAAGTTTGTGATACAGAGACAACATGTCCTTAACCAGTCTCTTGTCGTTGTTTGCCCTGACATTCCCGAGGAATTTAGTTGACACCAGACGAAACGCGTCCCTTTCTCATCACCCTGAAGCAGGTTGTCGAACATCTGGTCTCTGAACAGCTCACAGATCTGAGGACCCACAAAAATTTCCTCTTTAATTTTTGTTTCGCTGAGTCGAGGGAATTTGTCAGCCAAGTACTTGAAAGCTGATGCAGTCTGGTCCATGGCTTTTATGAAGTTTTTCATCACACAGAGTTTGATGTGTAGGGATGGTAGCAGGATTTTGTGTGTTTCTGCCAGTGCTGAGTGTTCCATATTCTTCTCTCTGACCTTCAGAGATTTCCTCTGAGGCCAGATTCTCTACATATAGTGCAAAGTCTTTGCTCGGCTGTCCCATTCATATAAGAAACAGCAGTACTTCATATATTCTAGCTGCAGACCCATCAACAGAGCCAGTACCTTCAAATCACAACAGAGATGACAGCCATATTTGTTGTATTGAAGACAGTTCAACAGCTGTTTTAGGTTGTCGTAGGTTTCTTTCACATAGTCAGCGTGTCTGATCGGAATAGATGGAAGTCTATTTCCATTATGCAGCAACACCGCCTTGAGACTCAATTTTGAGGAGTCTATGAATAGTCGCCATTCTTGAGGGTCATGTTTAATTCTGAGGGCATTCATCAGGCCATCTAATTCAGAGCAGAATACAAGATCATTTTCCTTTCTGAAGTAAGGTGCAAACTGCTCATGATGAGTTTGAAAGGAAGTCACTCGGACATTTTCCTTGAGAAGATTCCATTGTTTAATTCTTGATCCAAGTTACTGTGCTTTGGCCTTTGACTAGATCGCGAACAAGATCGTTCATTTCTTCTTCAGTGAGAATGTGTGGTGCAGATGTATGGATCATCATTAGACACCGAAGACTGCGGAGAACCCGATGTTGGAATCGAACATCGAATTTAGTTTAAACCTCTCATCTTCTGAATCGATGGAAAATTCTTTTGGAGGTTTGGGAATGGGAAGGCCTCTGCCATGCAGAACTGGTCAAAGAGCAGATTGAATATTCGGCTATGCTATTGTCCATATCTTTTTCCTTGTGGACAATACATGGACTGCACTACATCTGTAGGGATAATGCCAAAATCTCCAATACCTAGGTCGAGGGCAAGACAACACCATATAGATGCAGCTCACCCCACAACTACCTATGGCAAGCAGTACTATAGAAGTAAAGTTCATCTATCGGTAAAAACCTAGATTTAATCAATGCCCCGGTTAGCCACAAACAAGGATATATAGATCCAAGTTGCCTCGGCTCCCATGGTGGGAACTCTTAGTCCAGCCTCCCCAGACCTCTCCATCGGGGCCCCGTCCGACCAAGGGTACCCCCCAATACCAGTCAGCAGAACCCTCAACTTCACCAAGGACTAGTTGTTCCATCTGGACCACGTCTGACCAGATACTCCCCAATACCCGTTGGCAGAGCCCTCAGCTTCGCAAAGGCCCTGTAGCCCCCCCACCACAACAAGATGGTTCCCTCTCGGGGGGGGGGGGGGAAACCGTAGGAATAGCAAATGGCATCACCATGGTTTTGCCTTTCAGCCACTTCAGAAGATTTCTTGCAATATGTACTGCAGCATTTGTGCGAGGCCCAGGCCTTGTCCTGGTCTTGCATCCAAAATAAAATTCATATGCTGCTTTTATATTGGAATGGTGGCCCTTTTCTGGCTTGCAAACATCACTTCCCCGCAAATGTAACAAAATGTACTGCACTATTAACAAGGTTACGAGGCATCACTATTGCTGGATTAAAACTACAAGGATCACTTGTGTTGTATTTATGACTCAGGTGTAAATGGGAGTCGCTTGAAAGACTTGTTCACCCTATGAGACGTCACTTACAACTAACGATTGCATCATCTTTTGTCTGCGATCATAAAGTCGTGATGTTATGACTCAACTACATTGCATCAAACAATGATGCAATACCTCTGCTGGTTGTGTATGTTGGGCTGATGCAATACAACACAATGTGTTCTATGTACTCAATGTGGACTGAGACATTTATACATGACCATCTCTGTCTCTCCTAAACAAGAGCCAATCAACAAATTTTGTCATTTACTTTTCTTCACCTCGAAATTAGTAAAGATTGCCTTTTTTCATTTCAAAGCCTTTTTATGTGTTGCCCAGTGTAATTGATCCTTTACACGTTTATTAAGCGTCTCTGTAATGCTTTCTATTAAGACTAGTAGGGTATTATTTAGGAACATTCCCGCAGTTCTTTCTTTCCGAGATAAGCTCAAGTGCCTTATCACTCAAATAATTTTGCCTCCTCTGCACTATTTTTCCTAAAATAGTACTGTTAGTTTCCAAAAAAGCCTGTTTAAAACAGTCCCATTCTTCCTCAATATCGGTAGTAAATGAACCACGACTGTGATAATGATTATATAGTAACCTATCGTGGTAAGCTTTAGCTATAACTGGGTCTTTCAGAGCTTGAGAATTAAAGTAAATTTTTTAACCTTAGCACAACACATTTTAAATTGCAAAACACTTTTAACAAGGTAATGGTCAGATCCAATTTTGGCTTCCTTATATGACTTGGTATTCATAATAAAACTAGCTCATATGCTGTTAATTAATATACAGGGTGATTCAAAAGGTCTTAGACAAACTGTAAAGGTAGGTCAGGAATGCAAAAACAAACCATTTTTACACAGGAACATATAACCGCAAACACCACGAGAGTGTGCTAAGAGGTACAGGAAGAATCGAAAGTAAGGTATAACATGTTTATTAGACAACATATTTACAATTTCAGAGGAAGTGCTCAAAGTTCTTTCCATCCGCAGTAATACATGTCTCACAATGTTGACACATGGATAGGCGAACATGCTCAAAAATGCCAGGCCTCTCGCGGACACATGCTGTTGCCTCAATGACTTGCGACGAGGTCATCGTTGGAGGCTACGGGGGTTTCGTACACAAGATCTTTGAGGTAACCCCAGAGGAAGAAATCAGTGGGGGATAAGTCAGGTGATTTTGGTGGCCAAGGGACAGGTCTGCCCTGGCCAATCCATCATGCACGAAAGGTGCTGTTGAGATACTTGGGCACAACCAAGGTGAAATGTGCAGGCGTCCTGTCGTGCTGACACCACATGCGTCCATGCACAGATACAGGAACATCATGCAGTAGTTCCGGCAAGACCTCCTCCTGGAATATCCGAAAACTATGCCCGTCTAGTCGTGATGGAAGAAGGTATGGCCTAAGCAAACAGTCTCCAACAATGCCCGCCCAAACATTTGTGGTGAACTGGTGTTGTGCAGCATGGGTGTGTGTGTCATGTGCTAACACATGCAAATTATGAACATTAACAACAGCCTCACATGAGAAGGTAGCTTCATCGGTGAAGAGAACCAGCACTGCAAATTCCTGCTCTGCAACACATTTTTGCAAAAACCAACGTGTGAATTCCAGACGTGGGTGGTCATCTCCTTCTTCCAATGACTGGACCCGTTGCATGTGAAAAGGGTGTAACAACTCCTCATGTAATATTTGTAACACGCTAGGTTGAGGTACACAAATGTGATGTGAAATAGCCCATGTACTTGGATTGCGTTCAATTTCATGCAAGATCGCTTCCATGACAGGTGTTTGCGTTGTTCGGTCCTGGCCACAATGGCTGTGTACTTCAAAAGATCCAGTTTCACATAATCTATGGTGCAAACGCACAAACATTTGGTGATTGGCCATGCATCTGTTTGGGAACCGTTCATGATACAATCGCACTGTGGCTCGCCAGTTTCCATTCGCTGCCCCATAAACTAAGTGCATATCTGCCATCTCAGTATTACTGTAATCATGCATCTTACTCCCGCAATGTCAACAACTTGAATGATGATGACTTGTGCTGCCCAACTCAATTTCTGGCAAATAACGCTCTCTAACACACTCAGGTGGTGTTTGTGGCTTTATGTTCCTATGTAAAAATGGTTTGTTTTTGTTTTCCTGACATACCTTTACAGTTTGTCTAAGACCTTTTGAATCACCCTGTATAATCAATCATATTATTATGCAGCCCATCTGGTGAGACCATGTGTACTTATGTATGTCGTAGTGTTTGTAATAGATGTTAGTTATTCTCTAATCATTAAGTTTACTTACATGCAGGAGACATTGTGCATTGCAGTTACCAATACCAAAAAGGTCTATCACCCCTCCCCAGAGTCAGTACCAACTTTGGCATTGAAGTCGCTTAGAACAAGGGTAATATCTCCTTTCTTGACAGAATTCAAAATATCCTGAAGTTGTCCGTAAAACCTAACCTTCTCATCCGCATCCTCAGTGGGGACATAACAGCAGATAACATTCAAGTCTTTAATGCTTGTCAGAAATATAGCTGTAAGAAACCGTATATTAATGCACTCGTATCCTAGAAGAGTATCACTAGCTAGCATATCTACTAAGAAGCAAACCTATATCTTTTGGAGATGCTTTTTATCTGACTTTTATCTGTCCATGTGGTCTCTTGCAAGCCAAGAAAAAGCCTAAATTATAATGGCGGAATTCTTATGTGAGGACATCAAGCGAATAATCTTTATGCAGAGTCCTCACATTCCAATTACCTATGGTGAGAAAATGGTTAAGAGGATGTTTAAAGAAGCTGTTTATTGAGAGAGTGAATGGCAACAATATCTAACAGCTCCCTAAACACAGACATGGAGCAAAGAATCATTCCCCCACTACTAAAGGCTGAAGCCATCTTCACTGGAAGACTTCCTCTAATATAGGATTTGATGATGCCTGTAGAAGCAAGAATTCAGATGCCTCGATGACCTCTGCTCAGGATTATCCACCAGCTGATAAAACATCCTGTGAATCTATTCCCTTGGGGATGTCAACCCACAAACAGAAGACTTTCTCTCCACAGATGCACACCAGTGCAGCAAATTGAGGATCCATGATCAAGCTCAGTGCCATAATTCTGTTCAGTTTGGTATGAATTGGTTCAGCACCAGGACTCTGTGTGGTTGATCACTCCTCAGCAGGCTGGAATGAAAAGTAGCCATAGTTGGCCAGATCAATAGACCACACTTATCTGGCAGCTCTCCCCTTCCACAAGAACTTTTGAAAGGTACTGCCTGCACCGCGAGAAGGTGCGGGGCCAGATATTAGGTATCAGACTTGGCTGGTTCTATGCTCATCACGGGATTGGTGCATACTCTCCTATCAGTGATTGCCTAGCTACCGTTTGCCACGGATATATTTCTCATATTCAAAGTTGAATAATATTTTGAAATACGTCTGTAAATAAGCCATGATTCTATTATTGTTTCCATAAATAGTGGTACAATTCTAAATGTCCACTTCAGACTCCACCCATATATATATTACAGTGTGATTTTAAGTCAGGTTCTTTTTGAGTTTACTAGTTTTCCAGCAAAGATAAACTTTTTCTTTTGTTCTTTATCATTTTGTGTTATAGTATTCCTTGAAATTTGACTACAAGTGCTATGTGGTGCTATATATTCTATATCGGACGCAATTTCCTTCAGAACCTTCAGTCTGGCCATCAGCGCTAGGTATTTTGCCACCCCATTTTCAAAGTCTGATGTTAGATATTAATGATTCATTTAGCTGAATTTAATGTCATTTTTAAAATCAGTTGAAAAACATTTATAAATGGTTTTGTGAAAAAAAAAAAAAACGTTTTGCTGGCATTGTGGGATTCGAACCTCCGTCTCTTCAGATACATGCCAGATGTAATGCTCCAAACAAATGCAAAATACTTGAAGTTTTATGCTCCGGATAGCTTAGACGGGCGCCAGGCAATAATTAACAAATTGCCAAAAGTAGAATAAGTTGATAATAAGTTGATTTAGGATTCAAATACCAGCGAGCATTAATGAGTAAGAATCAAACTGATTGTCAAGTAAATTTAAATATAATTCAAAAATCCTTAATTCGCGTTGCTCAAGAGAAAAAAACTGTACAGACTCAAAAGGTTTTAAAATAACAAAACAGATTTATTTCCAAAATAGTTCAACTTACCAAGACATCAATGAAGAAGACACAACTCCAACTCCTGTGCTACACGCACTGTGCTTAGTGCTTCTGCACTAGCTCACCTCTGTGACTCGCAGGTCACCGGTTTTTGACATGAGCCGGCGCATGCCGGGAAAGACATTTACATACTATGACGAATGACGCAAGCTATGACGCAAGAGGGGGCGTGTCCTTTGCACGCGCTTTAGCGGTTGAAGTCAGAAGATCGGAGTTGCGCATGCGCAACTCCTAACATCTTGGAAACGAGTGCTGTGATGCCAAAAAGGAAATAAAAATCCCCAAAATGATAAATATAACGTAAATTAAACAAAACTGGTTCAGGTAAAGCAAAAGTGAACGATGGGGCATCACACAGAGTATTCTACTGATGAATTTATAATGCAGCTATGATCATTAGCTTGTTTGAAAATTTGATTCCCTTAAAAAATGCCGCTTTGGTGCAGTTGCATGTGTGGTAGTGCTGCCCTTGGTAATCATCAGCAGAAAGATCAAAGTTGTCGCACTTGGTTTCCAATTCAAAGCCAGTATCACTTTCTTTGATTGGTAGGCATAAATTTAGTTACAGTTTTGCCAGCAATTTTATAAAATAACTTTGTTGAAATTTCAGCCACCTTATATGAATCAACTCATAATAAATAGGCACTTTAGCGTCGATTTAAATATTAGGAAAATTTGTCTTGAGCCGGGTGGGATACGAACCCACGACCTCCTGATAACATGTCAGGTGCTCTGGACCACAGCTACCGGCCGCCGATCAAGATCTCCTCTAACTAGCGCTATGAACATTCCTTTTATGTTTCATATAAGTGCTGTTCAGGCAATATTTCTAGCCAGAAGCGGCATTTATATTAGCCAATAGATGGAAGCATGTATGACAAATATGCAGATATAAATAATTAATCAGATAGGCTCGACATATTTCAAATCATAAAGTGCCAATTTATTATGAGTTGATTTGAAATACATCGAGCCTATTTCATTAATTATTTATATCTGCATACGTGTCGTACATGCTTCGATCTATTGGCTAATATAAATGCCGCTTGTGGCTAGAAATATTGCCTGAACAGCGCTTATATGAAACATAAAGGAATGTTCATAGCGCTTGTTAGAGGAGATCTTGATCGGCGGCTGGTAGCTCAGTGGTCCAGAGCACCTGACGTGTTTATCAGGAGGTCGTGGATTCGTATCACACCCGGCTCAAGACAATTTTCCCTCTAATATTTAAATCGACGCTAACAGTGCCTATTTATTATGAGTTGATTTGAAATACGTCGAGCCTATTTCATTAATTATTTATACCTTATATGAATCCTGTACTGAATGAAAAAATCATTTTTATGTATTCTGATTTTTCCATGTCTATTTCATGAGTGTGCCAGTTGTACACTGGTATTCAAACATATTTACAAGAAGCACTTGTGTTTTGGAACAATAACTGAATTTTCTATATGAAGTAGAGGATTTGTTTGACATCTAGATAGTCAGAATTACGACCACTCAATTTCGTCTATACTTTATCTCACCATAACTGTGCATTGTCATGGTTTCATCCCCAGAAAATATTTCTCTCACCCAAAAGTTAAATGCAAAATGTCTATTCATTGATAACACTCTGAATCAATAATGTGGGTGGCTCAGTCAGTACCATGCTAGGTTCATAATCTGCAGTCCCAGGTTCGAGTCCCAGCTGGGTCAGCATTGAGACTTATCTCTGCAAAACTCCCTGCCCACCCTTGGTCAGTAGGTGACACTCATTGATTTGGAAAGGCTGCCGTATGTTGGATGGGACGTTAAGCTGTGTGCTGGAGAGCCATATCCTGTGCGTGTTAAAGAACATGGTGGATGGCCTTTACTGGAGGCTACCTCCATCTGTCTACTACCATCTGTCTACTAACAGCTGTTACAGTGGGTCACCTCTCTCAATCTTCTCTAAGCCTTCGGGGTCCTTGTGTCCCAGCCATTTAGCTCGTGTGCAAAAAAATGCCGCTGGAGGTAAAAGAACCCAACTCATCAATAATGCACTACTATAACCATAACTTTCAACTCTCCATATAGTAGGCAACAACACATTCCCAGAGATTTTGGACAATTGTGATGGGTTTGATCCTGACTCGCTGTAGCTAGGAACCTGATCTCTAAATACTATGTAGCACGAACTAAGGGGCTACAACACCAAATTCAGGACCCAGCAGTAGAGTACCTGCGAATTCATGGGGAGCTAAAAACTACTGCTAGTGACGTCATTGTGGATGTGAGCGAGGCCGACGAGAAAGACAGGCCACGACACTGTGGAATATCACGTGATCAACTTAGTCTGAGGTGCTTATTCTACAGTCGCTTGCTTCGTTCATCGTGAAATTGGGACTGCAATAGTTTTTGTCTTCAAACTACATTTGGATTACCCCAAAGAGGTAAGCATTTCTCCTTATTATTATTTGTAGCATGAAATATTTCCTGCAGTTAGTGGTTTGATAAAAAATAATTATTTAGTGCTTGAAAAGTGTTTTGAGTGCATTGCTCTCTTAGACCTAGTTTCAACGTGTTGAATGATGGTGTGATCTAAAACAAAATTATAATAGATTTCTTTGATTAAGTTAGAAACTTTTTTGGCTGCCCTTATATAACTTATCGCTGTTTTGATTGAAAAAATTGAAGGAATTAAACTGTTAGTAATATACGTAATTTTTTTATAGAATGAAAAATTGAAATTGCCGGTATCGAAATATGATCCACTACAATAGTTATTTTTGAATCCCCTGATTTATTTTTTTAAGTATTAAACTGCAAATAAATTTTCCAATGTTTTGTATAGTAAAAACTATTTTTTCTAATATATGCTTTAAATTAACAGGTAACATCGTAGATTCCTTTGCTGAAATTAACATTTAGAATTATTTCAGAGCAGAACTTAAATGTCCTTTAAATTTTTATATTTGAATAGTGCCATCGAAATAGCACAGTTGTGATATGAAATGCTATCAATAATCAAATGTAAAATTTGTGAATACTAAACACAACTGTTCAGTAACTTTTATATATGTTACTTGCATAGATATGATCATAAAATCTGATCTGAGCATAAGGACCTCTGGTACTAATTGAGAATATTTTAAATGCAGAAATTGCAAAAACTTATTCTTTCATTGCTAATAACAGCATATTTTAATTTATCAGTGATATTTTGCTATTAAATTCATGCCTCTTATCACTGGTTTATCAAATTACAGTTTTTTTAATGCTCTGGTAAGAGTCGCATTTTAAAGTGGCAGTGCAATTATACATAAATACTACTAATGTGTTATACAATTATTATATGAGTTGAGAAATGAGCAATTGCTTTTTAAAACTTAAGTAACATTTTGTTATGTGATTTTGCTTTGAGAGTAGCTACCAGATCTCTTGAGTAAATCATTTCTCTTTTGCACTGAGTTTTCTGATACAGCCATGATATGGCCCTATATTTACCTACCTTTCTGTATCACCTTAGAGGTATTTTATAGTCACCATACTAATTATTGTCTGAGAAATCAATATTGAATTTTTCTGTGGCCTTCATTAGATTATTAGGGGAATAGCCAATTAATGTATCCTGTTTTTCGAATCATGTAAACAAAGCTTTGCTATAGAGTGATAGAATGTTTTGTTTAATAAACAGTTGGTCAATCATGATTTTTAATTCCTGCTGACAAGCTTTTTTTTTAAATGTTAAGACTTGGTAAATTCCCTGCCTGGTACATGAGTTAATAATATTGACCAAATTCATAACTGACCTGTTTCTAATTGAAAATGATTTTGACTATTTTAACAGCACTGATAAAGCAGTATAAACAGAAATGTTACTTGTGCAGTGCAGTTAATAAATGATGCTTGTGTTGTTGTTTTTATTTGTTTGATAACTATGTTTTTTTTTTGTTTCTATGAATAACACCATATGAGACCTGCAAAATGTACAATGTATTACATTAATTCACAAATTTTTATCACTAAAAAAATTTCACTTATTATATAGAGCTGCACACTTTCCATTCTCTTGCATACCATAAATATTAAGATTATGTATTACATTAGTTCCCAAATTTTTATCATTAACAAGAATTTCAATCATTATATAGAGCTACAGACTTTTAATTCTCTTACATACCATGACTATTAAATATTAAGATAATTAGTGAATGATTTGTAGTAATATTCACACTGGTCCCTTGCAATTCATAGGTGAGGAAATTAATCATGCCTAGACGCTGTAGTGTTACTGGATGCCGGTCCAACTATGATGGTCATCAGCTTTCAAGTAAAGTATTGTATCCATCCAGCATTCAGAAACAAAATGTTAATTTAGCTATTAAACTTATTAATGAAAATAATGTTGCAGCTTTGAAGTGTGTCGCTAAAGATCATCCAAATTTTGTTCATTGGTGTTGAAGATACATGCACATTTTTAACAATCTTTATAAAATGGTGGAAAATAGTAAATTGTAAAAGTGTGTATGAGGCAGAAAGGTTTAATGATGCTGACAGAATGCCTATTAGAAAAACTACAGGTGTTCAAGTTAAATATTTGCAAGACTTTTCTTTATGGTTAAAAAACTGGCGTCAGTCTTTTCCTGTAACAGAAACTCTTACAGCCCTAACTTTTCAGTCACTTATTATTACTACTGATGCATTTATTAAACTAATACCGTATATGTTTGAACATTATCGTATAGATTATATTCTGTTAGGTAAATTTCAAAATGATCTAGAAGGTCGTTTTGGATTGTATCGTCAGATGTCTGGTGCTAACTATTATATAAGCTATGTTCAGTTGCTAGAAAGTGAACGTAGACTTCGTTTTAAGAGTAACATTCTAATTAGTGGTAACAGTGTGAATGTCCCTCTGAAATCTTTGCTGCCACATGTAGAGGAGAAAGTTGTTAATGTAAATATTTTGCAATATTCAGATATTTTAGAAAATTATTTCTCTATAGATGATTGTGTGCCCAAAAATACCATTCCTGTAATAACATATATTGGTGGATATGCAACAAGAAAAGAACTGAGATTGAAAAAGTGTGATGTATGTTCCTTTTGGCTGCAATTAGACAAGTCAATAGATACTGTAGATGAGCCACATGATCTTATTAAAGAATTAGATCATGAAAAATTAATAATTCCTCAGAAAGCGTATTTATTGCCATTTCTGTTGTATGGTATATTTTGGAGCAGATAATTTTACATCATCATAACAATTTCTATCTTGTGATGGCCAGCTTTCCATATTACACAAATTGTCAAGTATTCTTTTATTTCAACAAGATTTGCCATTTAGTGATGATTGTGATTGCAGTAGAACTTTAGGACAGTGCTTAGAAAGTATATGTTTACTGGCATCAAAAGTAATGTTAAATAATTACTCAAATTTCAGAAATGATCAAATACATAAAAAAAAAATGCTCTGAAAAAAAATAAAGAAATTGTGTCCATGAGTAAAAAGCATATATTATAGTTGTTAGATAAATAGGTGAAGTGTTAATGAAGGAGAAAAAAATTTAAACAATTTTCACCACTAACTGAAAGGTTCTTCTGCAAATGATGACAAGGGGTATTTACTTCCTTTTCAGTGGTTAAAAACAGGCATATTCTTACTGGTTGAGTTTTTTTGCATTATTTTATATTTTTACTGAATATATGTATGGGTTGGCTCATTTGGTAACATAGAAGAGCATGTCAATTTCACTCTGAAATTCCAGGTTGAATATTTACTCTGCCTCTATTCAGATTTTCTTCACTGAACTCTGAGGGAGATATTGATTGGCTTGGAAAGGCTGCTTTCTATTCTATGAGATATTAAGCCATGGCTCTGTGAGAGGGAGAATCATATCCTGCATATGTTATGAAAGATGCTGAATCTCTGGTTTCTGTCATATTTTGTAACTGCTATCCAATGGATCCATTTTAATTAGGGAAGGGGTCATTGTGACCTGGCTTTTGGTCATTGTGTGGACAAAATGCTGTTGTGAGGTGAAATAACCCAGCATCTAATGTGTGTAATGGGTTTGGTTGCAATAATATGTTTTGCTCTAATGTATTGAACTTTATTAATATTAGCAGATTACCTGTCATTGCTTGGTCTTTTGAATGCCCTCATTTGCCACAAAGAAGCTTGTGTCCCACTCGTGCCATTTACTCATTTATGAAACAGTGGTTTCATCATTGGAAAACTAATTAACTGAATTTTTTTTCGACTTTATTGATGCAAATGTTTTACATGAAAGGCGATTATCATTTCTTTTACAACATGGTTTTCAGTAACATTGTGCGCTTAGTGATCGTGTATAAAAATTTCTAAAGATGTGAGGCTGATGTTCCTTCCATTATAATAAAAATATAAATACCTCTTCAAACAACTGCTTCCCACAGAGGTCTGACAGGAGCCTGCCAGTGTAATATGCCTTAGAGGTCAGAGGAAGGTGTGACCTCAGCAGAAAGGCACAATACAAACATCCATGCCTTACCTGGGACTTCAACCCATGTCCCTTTGATCACAAACACGATACAATTTGTTTGGCCTAGTTTTGAAGTTGAGAGCATGAATTATTTGATATTTTAACTACTCATATTTAATACTTTTGCAAATTGCTATAAATGTGTGGATGATCAGGTTAATTACTGAATGCTAGCATTTTTCATTTCATAAACTGGGTTCGAGCCCGGGTAAGGCATGGATGTGCATGTTGTTTTTCTGCTGAGGTCCTGCCATCCGCTCAGACCTTCTACTATGGCATGTAAACGGACAGGCTCCTGTCAGACCTCTGTGGCAAGCAGTTGCTTGAGGGGGTACTTTTTTATTTTTAAGAGGCAAAACTAGAAATTGTCGAGTCCATGTTTGATATTCTTTGCACAAACAATTCTCTTGGCAATCTTTTTTGTTTTTTAGCTAATAAGTTTTATACGTTGAAGGGAAAAGTAGTTTAGACATAAATATGCTATCAGCACTTGTTTGAACTGCAAAATTTGTACTTGTATTCTTATTCATAATATATATATTTCATATATCTAGATAGAGTAACTATGTATCCATAGGAACAGGTTTTATCAGTCTTTAGAGTATATCATGTCGATCACAATTTTTGAAATTGAAAATGTCAATAAAAGGATGATTATTTATTATTTTATGTAGGTCAGATAATGGATGTTACTAATTAATGGCTTAGTCAGATTGAAATCCAATATGCAAAAGATATTGTTGAACCCAAAACCAGTTATTTTTGTTTCTAATTTAATTAATTTCTTCTAAATTTAAAACCCTTTAATTTTTGGTTATTCTATGGAAAAAAAAATATTTTCATGTTGTTTTTATGTCCATGAAATTGCAGATAATGTCATTAAAGCTTAAATTCAAAAATAGTATGGTAACATTAAAATTTAATTAATCAGATATTAATTTATATTGCTGAATACTTGTAGTGAGAGTGGACTTTCAGTTTATAACCATTTTCTAATGAAAATTAAAGTTTTATTTACAAAATCATTCTAAAGGTTTATAAAAAAATCTACAGTGCAACACATACACCACTTTTTAATTTTCAGTAAAGTAACATGCTATGTATATATTAGAATACTGCTATGTGTCTACCAGTTGTTTTTTATTAACCTCTGAATGGCACTTCCTTTCATACAATGGGCTAAATGGCCAGTTCCCAAGGGCTGATAGTTTAGGAGAGGCAGCACACTGGAGAGGTGGTAGCCTCCCATCAAGGCTATCCAGAGTGTTCTTTAACATACACAGGGTATGGGGCCCATGGCTTAATGTCTCATTCTACAGATGGTGTCTTTTCCAAACCCACCAGTGTCCCCTATTGACAGATAAGATCCCAGATGGGATTCAAACCTGGGAACAGCAGATTATGAATCTGGCGTTCTACCGACTGAGCCACCCCTGCCACAGTGCCAGCAAGAGTTTTACTGGATTTTCACACGACAATACAGCTCTATGAGGTTGAGACAGTATTTATGGACTGTATTTTAACTATTATATGTATGAATATATAATGCTTGCTTTTTCTGGCTGTGATTGCTAGCTAGAGATTTTCGAAAAGAAATATATGTTGATATATATAAGCATTGATATATATGAGCACATAATACATTTCTATAATTATAAAGAAGAAAAAAAGTTGGTTGTGGATTCAATATTATCTTTTGCATATTGGTATCCAGTTCCCAGGTTTGAATTCCCTAGTCAAGTCGCTCAAAAAAAATTATATCATTTGGCAATTTTTGTACCTTGAACTTAATATGCCATTTACAATAATCTATTTTGACTTTGCAAACAGCAAAAAAATGCTAAGACAGAGAATTAATTATTAAATATGTTAAGACAGAGAAGATCTCTGTCTTAACATATTTATTACCTGACCCTATGCAGTAAATAAATTATGCATGATTAACTAATGTGTTCTCCCATTGTTATGCTTCAGGCTCATACATGTATTTGAAAGATGTAAAATTCATATTCTCTTTAATTCATTTTCTCCTATTCACCTGAAAATACATAACCTTTAGAACCTTTAATATACCTTTTTAAAGAGTTATGAAAGCTGAATTTTACCGATATTCTGTGAAGGAAAAATGACACTAATTTTTATACCGTTTTAAACTGTTGTAACCAGTTTTGGGTTCAACATTATCTCAGATATAGGTGTCCAATCTGACTAGTCATCAATTTATAACACCAATTATTTGCTCTAAATAAAATAATCATCCTTTTACTGACATTTTCAATTTGAAGAAATATTATCTATATTGCTTATTTCAGATGCTTCATGAGAATTAGGTTGTATTGATCATTTTCAATATTAAATGACTGATCAGTTAATAAAATTTTGTAACTTCATAAATATGACTTTAAAAATAATGTCAACCTAGTCAAGTGTTTGCTTTTGAGTTGCTTATGTTGTTTATTATCATTAGAAATTCGGTAAGAAATTTAAACAAATTTATTGAGTGCCAAGAATGTTGGCAAAATTTAGTGTCTGAAAATTACTTTTGCAGTATATTATGTTCTTTCAGAAGCTGTGATGTGTTATGTGAGTGCAAAATTAATGAATTTTAGGATATCTTTCATGTTCTAAGTTATGTATGAGTCTTTTAGGAAGAGATACATAATTTTCATTAAAATCAATTTACTAGATAAATGTTTTATAATGAACTGATATTACATGATCTAATATATTTCTTGTCACATCTTCATTGGGCATCTTTTGTGAGTTGAAACAAAAAAAGTGTAGTGAAATATTTACTTAAATATATTCCGAAACTGTGAATATACACTAGTATATTGTTAAAATCAATATGCCAAAAATCTTAATTTTTTTATGAGTTTTGTAATTTTACTGTATCATATTCTAAAATATTACTGCTGAATACAGTACAAGTTTTATTCAAATCTGTATATTCCTCACTGTATTTGCATTATGTTGCCTCAGGGACATTATGCCCATGTTTGCACTGAAAATAATTTGTTGTAAACTACCTCAAATGAAGAATAAAGATGAAAAATATGTTCATTCCTATCAAATATGCTGTTTCTGTTCGTTAAACTGTCCTATTAAATGTGGCAATCAGAAGTGCTAAGCAGTCACTTTATTAGGTACACTTCTGTCAATAGGGCACAGCAATTTTTTCATTGTGCTTTTCATAGGAAAATGCAATTGAAAATAAACCATTAAATCTAGGTTTTTTAGAAATATCAGGTTCAGTATTAAATAGTTATGAAGGTAGAAATATTTAACTTAGCTCGTTCAAAATTGATGGAAATTAGTATGTGAACTACTAAAATGTATTCATACTTTTCACAGTATTTACTAAAGTTTAATTTACCGGTTATTGCTTCCATTTCAACTGTTTACGCGACAGCAGTTATATAAAGTGGAATAACTGTTATTAAATATTCCATAATTAAATACCAAACGTGCAATGTAGCTACTGTCAGAATTTTCCCTAATAATTTTAAGAAGTTATTGCGCTGTGAAATCTCGATTACTGCTTGCATATCATGGAAATTTATCTAATAAGTGACCACTGAAAGTATATATTTTTTAAATTATATTTAGGTCGGGCGATTTCTTTTCCAAAAGATTAAAAAAAATGTACTCAATAAGTAAATATTAAGGATACCGCAACTGGTAAGTAAATGAAAACCAGTGGTGTTATTCTGAATCAATGCCTTGCAGTTGTTAAATGTTTAAAAAAAAATATAAAAGAATTTAAAAATTATATATATTTGTACATACATATCACAAACCACCCGTTTAAATACACCTGGTTTTCTGATTTTGCTCTTTTTCTAAACACTATAAAATTATGCCTTTAATTTTTTTAAGGAAACTGCTGATATTTTAAGAATTATCACAAATTAGATTAAATGGGGTATGAAGAAAAAAAAAAATAGGTTTCTTGTAAATTTCAGCTAGTTTTTAGATTAATTATCAAATTTAAATTCGCTTATATAAAAGGCTAAACAAAAAAGTGGAAAAAGAATACAGCCATTATTTATTCTACACAAGGAATTTTTCATGTGTGGTTTAATGTCGATACGAAAAGAAGCGAAATAAAATTGCAAAAACGAGATACAAGGTTCTGTGCGAACGAATCGAGTGGCGTTTGCAGCTACCGGACTAAGTTGATCACGTGACGGTTGAGGATCGCCTCAGTGTCATGGCCTGTCTTTCTCGTCGGCCTCGGGATGTGAGCGAGTGATCGGAGTCCAAATAATGCAGGGCAATTCTATTAGTATCACAAAATGACAACAATTTTATAATGAATACAAGCATCTTGGAAAGAAGCAAAATCAGTTGATTACTATCGTATGACAATCGGCCATTATTGCAAAGTCAAATATTAAGTGGTGGAGATCAGCAGATGTTACTACCGTGTGGAAACGTGGATGAATATTGTATATTTCTTAAACCATCATTTATAGATATGATTGAAGCAAAGTAATGTATAAATATTAGGCACAAATTATTTGTTGCCATTTTGCAACGTTATGAGTAAAGGATTAAATATTTTTTGCTGCCGGCCTTCGAGGACATAAATTTTTCAAAATTTTCAGACCTGGGTGGTGGTATAACCCCTTTTCAGGGCTTTGAATATCATTTTCTAAGGAAATCCACGAAAAGAGGACTTCAGTGCATTAACAAATTCTAATTCTATATCTTGTGGAAAATTTCTAATTCTACACTATTGAATATTTAGTCAAATGTTTTGAATTTGGTAGTGTTCTAAAATGTGCAGATGATCAGGTGAAGTTTCGCAGTTTCTTTTTATATTTGATATTTCCTGTTGCATTGAAAATATATAAGTGTTAAATTTTTATTCTAGTTTCCTTTTCTCATTGGTGGCTCTCTACTACATGAATAAGATATCAACAAAAATGCATGGTGGAGCACCTGCCATTTCAGTTGTAAATGCTGTACCTGAAAAGAGGAAGAAAAAGTGACCAGATGAATAGAATTAATACTAAGTTTGCACATTTGAAGATTTATGCCTAAACGCTGCTCTATAACTTTTTTTATAATAAAGTATTTTTTATTACTTTGTACATTTTTAAGTGTGTTTTTCCCATCTAATTTAGAAACTATAAGTAAGTAATATACACTGAGATGCCAGTTCATTAGGTACACCATCCCTCGTCACATAAATGGTTCATTCTAATGTGTCAGTGACCGCAGTGTGTGATATAAATTAAGCAGGCTAGCTTTCGAGCGTCAGAATGGGCAAAAATGAGCAACCTTCGCGACTGAATGGTGCATGATTGTGCTTTGCGTGCCGGTTCTAGCATCTCCCAATCGGCGGTCCTGGGCTTTTCACTCACTTTCAAGGGTGCAAAAAACTACCAGTAATTGGTGATCCTATGGGTGAAAACAGCTTATGGATCAGAGGGACCAAAGAAGATTTCTGCGAATGTTCAAGTGAACAGACAGACCACAACCAGGCAAATCACAGCTAAATTAAACATTGGTGTGCACAAGGTAATCTCCGAAGTACCAGGTAACGGAATTTGTCACGAATGGGTTAAAACAGCTGCGACGATATCGAGAGCCGATGTCTGCGAAGAACATGAAAGTGCATCTCCAGTGGACAGGAGCATCGACACGACCATCGAGGTTCCTTTTGCATTGTGTTGATGGAAGGATCAGAATTTGGCACATGCAACATGAGGTAGTGGAGCCATCTTGTGTTGGGTCTATAGTGCAGCCGGTGGTGGTGTGAGGAATGTTTTCCTGGCAAATATTAGGTCTCCTGATACCCATCGAGAGACATCGGAATGCCGTGGCATATTTGAATATCGTTGCTGCATAAGTTCATCCCTTCATGACTACAGTTTTTCCTCACTCTGATGGACACGTTCAGCATGATAATGCACTTGGTCACAAAGCACATCATCACCGAATTGCCCCAGGAATATGCAGACTAGTTTTCCTTGCTTTATTGGCCTGCACTGTCCCCAGATCTAAACCATGTCTTGTGTTTTTGGTACGAGGTGCTAAGGGCTGTTCGCAGTAAGATTGCACCAACTCTGCACCTTGTTACACGCCCCGACAAATTCTGGCTGTTATGAATGTCAAAGGAGGCAAAATACGCTACTAGGTAGGTTTACGCAATAAACTAGCATCATAGTGTATATTTAAGGAAATTTCAAACGAATAATCAAATTGTACAGTACCCAAATTCAAATTTCTGGCAAAATGGATTTATTTATAAAAGATGTCTTCGACAAATAATACCTATAAAAACGTAGCAGAATTAACTGTTTAATGCAGCAATGAACATGCAGCCTTCCTGGGTAATTTATTTCCCATTGTTTTTTACTAGGAGTGAATATTTGCATATTCATTTTGCAGAATTTTATTTTGTTATGGGTTGGGTTGTTTTACCTCTGAGCGGCACTTTTTGCACTCCATGGGCTAAATGGCCAGGTCACATGGACCCCGAAGGCTCAGAGAAGGTTGGGGGAGGGGACCCACTGGAACAGCTGTTGGGAGACAGATGGTAGCCTCCCGTCAAGGCCATCCAGCGTGTTCTTTAACGTGCACAGGGTATGGCTCTCCCGCACACGGGGCCACGGCTTAACGTCCCATCCGACGGACGGTGGCCTTTCCAAGCCCATCGGTGTCCCCTACTGACCGTGGGCAGGGCGGGGAATTTTGCGGAGATAAATCTCAACGCTGACCCAGCTAGGACTCGAACCTGGGAACTACATATTACGAGCCTGGCGCGCTACCGACTGAGCCACCCCCGCCCCATTTTGTTATGGAAAATATGGCTTATTTTAAGAGTTCATATGGAGAACAGGGGCATAGCTAGAGAGGGGGAGCTCCCCCCAAAGTAAATCATAGTTGGCAAAATTCGAAACAACTTTGCAAAATCCAAGTGAGTTCTGAAAATCTGGATTTTTTTTTGGAAAATTTAGGAAAGTTAACAAAATCTAATGTTATCAAAATCGAGGAAATTTGGCAAAATTTGAAGCCACTTAGTAAAATACAGGCAAGTTGTCAAAATTTTGGTGAGTTTGCAAAATTCGGGTGAAATTTAAAAATTCGGATTTTCTCTAAAATTATGGCTAGTTGGCAAAAATTGGGATTGTTTTGTGAAGTTAAGGAGAGTTGGCAAAATTGGAAACCTCTTGGTATAATACAGGGGAGTTGTGAAAATTGGGCTTGTTTTTGTGAAATTAAGGAGAGGATAAAAATCTAAGTGACTTGGCCGATTCAGTGGGCAGATGTAAAAATTTGGATTTTTTTCTGTTAAATTACGGCCATTTGGCCAAATCCAGGGGAGCTGGCAGAATATCGGTAGTTGGCAAAATTCGATTCTGCTTGGTAAAATGCAGGCGAGTTGTGAAAATTGGGATTGGTTCCTGTGAAAATAAGGAAAGTTGGCAAAATAGAGACAACTTGGCAATATCTAGGGGAATTGTGAAATGTAAGAACTTTGTTTTTTTTTTCTTACGTCAAGCTGGCAAAATTCGTAGCCACTTTGTAAAATGCAGGTGAGTTGTGAAAAGGCTCTCTCTCCACCGGAGCGAAATTCTGACAGACAATGTGTGTAAAAGTCTTATTTCCGAAGTGGGCAAAATTTGATATCGGAGTTGAAAAATTTCCTTTCTCTCCCTCCCCCAACTGTAGTCCTTTGCTGTACCCGTGATGGAGAGGTAGACGAAGACTACAGCCCCTCGTTCAGGAAAATTACCATATGCAGAAGGAATTCAGCAGAAGTCTCGAATCATGGTGTAACATCGGATATTGAATCCGAGTCAAACACCACGTGAAAACATAGTTCAACAACAGTAATTCATTTTCCAGTAGTGGAGTGATTATAATGCTTTCTGCTAATTGTGTATGTGTAATCAGTGGTAGTTTACATCTAGTGAAACCCTAGGATAGGCCTGGGCGAACCGTTTTAGCTGCTGAAGGGCCATATGGGAAACTGAAAATTGAAGGGCATAAATACATATCTAGTGCAAAAAAATTAAAGTGAAACAATTTCATTAAAATTATTTTTGAGTACTGGAATCCCTCGCTTCATGCTGTTAATTGCTTCCGGCAAAACGGCGCGAACGCCAATATTTCCATAAAAATTCCATAATTTGGTAAGTTCCGGTCATTGCCACAGGCTGTTTCGATAGTTATACCATTAGTAGTATGGTTAAAACTTCAAAAAAACTTTTGAAATGTTGGCTATTTACTGAGCTGCACTATCGACTGAGGCGAGGGTGGCTCAGTCGGTAGAGCGCCAGGCTCGTAATCTGTAGTTCCCAGGTGCGAGTCCCAGCTGGGTCAGCGTTGAGATTTATCTCCGCAAAATTCCCCGCCTTGTCCACGGTCAGGAGACACCGATGCGCTTGGAAAGGCCACTGTCCATGGGATGTTAGTGTGCGGGAGAGGCATACCCCGTGCACGTTAAAGAACACTCTTGGATGACCTTGATGGGAGGCACACTGGAACAGCTCCCTACAGTTGTTCCAGTATGTCCCCTCCCCCAACCTTCTCTGATCCTTCAGGGTCCTTGTGACCTGTCCATTTAGCCCATTGTGTGCAAAAAAAGTGCCGCTCAGAGGTAAAACTACCAACTAACTTAGCCTATTATCATTACTATCTACTAACTCATCACTGACCGACTCCGTGACCTAACAGTATTGCATGCAGCGTACAACTGACACATGTATACACCAATCAGTCAAAACATTAAAACCATCTGCCTAATATGATGTAGGTTCTCTCGCTGCCAAAAGAGCTCTTGCCCGATGAGGCATAGATTCAACGAGATGTTGGTAGGTGTCTTAATTAACAGCAAATGAGCCAGTTCAATTAGGAACACCAGATCATACAAGGGACCCAACCTTCTCTTAGCTTTCGGGGTCCATGTGAACTGGTCATTTAGTCTGTTGTGTGCAAAAAAGTGCCGCTCAAAGGTAAAACAACCCAACGCACTAGCGACTTCTTCCTGGATTGATGTGGAGATTAGAACGCATTTTAAATCTATTTAACCACCCTTCATCGCAGTAAATGATTCAATATATTTTTCAGGCAGAGTCTTTTTCTAGATCATATAGGCTCAATCTTCATATAAGACTTTAATAATATTTAAACCTAACGGAATTTTCCATATATGCGAACTGTCGTGCGGCAATGGTCTACCTACCCGACCGCGTAATTTTGTTCTGAAGACTGTCATTAGCTACAGCTGCTGCATTTGGCCATCGTACGCCAATTCTAGAAAGGTCCTGTTTGACTTGCCCATTGCATACTAGGTCTACCTTTTCATGAGGCCTTTAGGCACACTGCTCATAACCTTATTCGCCAATCTGCAGCTATGCATACGAGCAATATGGCCAAACCAATGCAGTCTTTGCACAATATGTTGCTAAAAAGGAGGTTCTGACTCCTAACCTCATCGTTCTTACAAAGTATAACCATCTAATGTCTGCGTAAACATCTAGAATCAAAAGCATGAAGTTTCGTGTTATCCTGCTTACAAAGAATTGATATTTTGCTAAAATAACTACCTTAGAAAGAACCAGCTATTTACACCTAGAAAAATTAGGCTGTATTACACCTATTCACACTCCATAAATTTTTAAAAGTCCCAGCAGCAATTCTTATTCTGTTTTATCTTGTGCCACACATCACCCGTACCTGTTGCATAGTTCCCAAGATAAACTGGGTCACTTGCTCAAGGGTGAAACCATTCAAATTAACTGAACTACAACCTGTCTGATAAATTTTCATCAGTTTAGTTTTCTCTCTGTTTTTCACCAAACCTACTCTACTACCAGTATCACCAAAAGGTATAATGAAAGAATTCATATCATCATCATTTGCCAAAAGGGCCAAATCATAAGCGTAATATAAATCAGAAATTTTCTGTCTTTTTAGATCATTTAAGCCCAAAATCTTGCCCTTGCAATGAATTCCGCAAAACATAATCAAATTAAGGGGAAAAGGAGACAAAATGCACCCTTGTGTAACTTCACGAGCAATACTAAACCAATCGCTATAAGCATTACCAACTCTCTTCTATAAAGCTTGTAATCACACAACTGAACTAAAACTAAACATTTCTCAAGAATCTGATCGAGTGAAAATATTTGATCGATAACCCTACCACTTCTGAATCCACACTGTTTATCACGCAATTATTGCATCAACCGAATTCTTAAATCTATTGCGCACAACCAAGCAAAGAATTTTAAATGGAAACAATCCAGTGTTTAGATATTTTCGGACCAAAGTCATATCCTGGCCCCCTGCATACTAAATTACTGCATCATCATCATTATCATCATCAAGTAGCCATGGGCTACGAAGGTCCAACCAAACTGTGCAATTTACTTTTCCAAGCAAGTCTATCCTGAGCTACATCTACTGCATCTGGCCACTGCACACCAATTCTAACAAGGTCCTGTTTGACATTGTCTGCCCACTGCATCCTAGGTCTCCCCCTCCTTCTGAGGCCTCCAGGCACACTGTTCATAACCCTATTCGCCAATCTATAATTATCCATACGGGCAACATGGCCAAACCAGCGGAGTCTCTCTCTGCACAATATGCTGCTTAAAGGAGGTTGCAGACTCCTTTGCCTAACCTCATCATTAGTTACAAAGTTAAACCACCTAATACCCAAGATACTACGTAAGCATCTAGTTTCCTGTTGTTTACAAAGTGTCCAAGTTTCACTGCCATAACTAACCCTAGAAAGAACCACACTATTATACAGTCTAATTTTAGTCTTTAGGTGTATACACCTATTTCTCCACACTCTCCATAGATTCTTAAAAGTCCCGGCAGCAATCCCTATTCGTCTGTTAATCTCATGCCGCACATCACCATTATCTGTTACATAGCTCCCAGGATAATTAAACTGTGACACCTGCTCAAGACTGTAACCATTCAGATTAACTGAATCACAGCCTGCCTGACCAATTTTCATCACTTTAGTTTTCTCTCTGTTTATAACCAAACCTACTCTACTACCAGTCTCATCAACACCTCGAATGAAAGAGTTCATCTCATCAACATCATTTGCCAAAAGGGCTAAATCATCAGCATAATCTAATTCAGAAATTTTCGTATCTCCAGTCCATTTAAGGCCAAAATCTTTCCCTTGAAGTGATTTCCGCATAACATAATTAATAACCAAGCTAAAGAGAAAAGGAGACAAAATGCACCCTTGTCGAACACCAGAAGTAATGCTAAACCAATTCCTACAAGCCTTACCAACTCTCACACACGACTCAGTGTTATTATAGAGAGCTTTCATTATGTTAACTAACTTGTCTGGTATACCATATGATTTCACAATCAACCACAAATTATGACGATCAACAGAGTCGAAAGCCTTTTTGAAATCAACAAAGCTAGCAACCAAAGGTTTCTGAAACTCTAAACATTTCTCAAGAATCTGCCTAAGTGAAAATATCTGATCCACACATCCCCTACCACTTCTGAATCCACATTGCTCATCACGCAACAGACTGTCAACCAGATTCTTAATTCTATTAAGCACAATCATGGAAAGAACTTTACCTGGAACAGACAGTAGGCTAATACCCCTATAGTTATCACAAGAACTGCGATTACCTTTTTTGAAAATAGGGATAACAATAGCTCTGGTAAAATCTTTAGGAACCATGCCTTTATCATAAAAGATATTTAGAATTTCAGTCATCCAAGTGGTAACCGAAACATTTCCAGCTCTAAGCATTTCTGCAGTAATTTCATCTACCCCTGGGGATTTATGAAGTTTAAGTTTAGAAACAGCGAAAATAACTTCAGATTGCGTTATAGGGCCAACATTAAAGCCACCAATGCATCTATCATCATTGCAAACAATAGGAATAGAACTAACCGCATTGTTCAGAATATCACTGAAATGCTCAGCCCACCTAGCCATGACAAAATCCTCACCTGCTATAACCTTGTTTATCCTTTAATCCCTGTATACCTGTCCGTTTTCTACCACACAAAACATTAACTATCTGGTACAGCTCTCTGCTGTTGTGCTGTCTAACTGCTTCCTCGGCTTTGTCAGCCAAACCATCAAGCCAAAGATTCTTATCAGCAGCTGACTGATCTTTTACACGTTTATTAAGTTCTCTGTAATGCTTTCTATTAGGACTAGTAGGGTATTGATTAAGGACATTCCTGCAGTTCTTTCTTTCCGAAATAAGCTCAAGTGCCTTATCACTCAGATAATTCTGTCTCTTCTGCTCCTTTTTTCCTAAAAGAGTGCTGTTAGTGTCCAAAAAAGCCTGTTTAAAATTATCCCATTCTTCCTCAACTTCAGTAGTAAGCATACCATGACTGTCATAATGACTAAGTAACCTATCATGGTAAGCTCTGGCTATAACTGGGTCTTTCAGAGCTTCAGTATTAAAAGCAAATTTTTTAACCCTAGCACAACACTTTTTATGTTTAAGTTGCATGACACTTTTAACAAGGTAATGGTCAGATCCAATTTCAACTCCCCTATACGCCCTGGTATTCGTAACAGAACTAGCCCATTTGCTGTTAATTAAGATATAATCAATTATATTCCTATGCAGCCCATCAGGTGAAACCCATGTGTACTTATGTATGTCGCGGTGTTTGTAATATGTGTTAGTTATTCTGAAACCATTGAGTTTACTTACCTGTAGGAGACGTTGCCCATTGCCATTGCAGCTACCAATACCAAAAGGGCCAATCATCCGTCCCCAAAGGTCAGAGTCAGTACCAACTTTGGCATTGAAGTCACCAAGAACAAGGGTAATATCTCCTTTCTTGACAGAATTCAAAATATCCTGAAGTTGTTCATAAAACCTATCCTTCTCATCCTCATCGGCATCCTCAGTGGGGGCATAACAGCAGATAACATTTAGGTCTTTAACGCTTGTCTGAAATTTTGCTGTAAGAAACCTTTCATTAATGCACTCATATCCTAGAAGAGCATCACTAGCGTGTCTGCTGAGAAGCAGACCCACGTCTTGGTGATGCTTATTGTCGTCCCTCCCTGAAAAGAGAAATTTAAGATTATTTTTCAGAATCTGACCTTTATCTGTCCATCTGGTCTCTTGCAAGCCGAGAATATCTAAATTATAATGGTGGAATTCTTGTGTGAGGACATCAAGAGAAAAAGCTCTGTGCATAGTCCTCACATTCCAACTACCTATGGAGAGAAAATGGTTAGTGGGATGTTTAAAGAAACTATGTTTATTGAGAGAGGGAAAGCCGACAATATCAAATAGCCCCCTAATCGCAGACATGGGGCAAAGACCCGTTCCCCCACCACTAAAGGCTGAAGCCATCTACACTGGAAGACTTCCTCCAATGTAGAATTTGACGATGCCAATAGAAGCAAAGAGTTCAGGTGCCTGCGATGACCTCTGCCCAGGATTATCCACCAGCTGATAAACATATCCTGTGAATCTATTCACTTGGGGCTGTCAACCCACAAACAAACAGAAAACTCAGCGGAAGATTTTCCCTCCACAGAAGCACACCAGTGCAGCAAAATCAGTATCCATAATCAAGCTCAGAGCCATATATCTGTCTAGTCCAATGGCTTTATATGGTCAGCACCAGGACCCTGTGTGGTTGGCCACTCCTCGGCAGGGTAGAAAAAAAAGAAAAGTAGCCATAGTTGTCCAGATCAGTAGGCCACACAAATCTGGCAACCCTCCCATTCCGTTCACTTCCACTAGAGAGTATTTCTTTTGAAAGGTCTAACGGTCTGCACCACGAGACGGCGGGGTCGGACATTAGGTGCTAGGCCTGGCCGGTTCTATGCATCATCACAGGGGATTGGTGCATAGCTCTCCTTCCAGTGACTACCTAGCTACCATTTACAGACCAAATTACTGCATAGGAATAAAAAATAGATAAAATTCATAATTGGCGATATCATAACTAATATATTTTGTATCAAAATACTTTTATTAAGCTTAAAACTTTTTTTAACAACAGAATTACATTTAATTTCGAATTTTCGACTCTCTGGAATCCTTATTTCACCATAATTTAATTTTGATACATTTTCCTATTCTACGTGCAAAATTTCAGGAGCATTCGATTTTTTCTCTAGGATACGGGTTCTCAACGTACGCGGTAAAATTTTTTTTGGTGCGCCGTGAGAGTTCAAAAGTCGCCAGATATATGTTATATATATATGTTTTATTTTATTCCCATTTTTATACTATGTAGTTTTATCTGTACAAGAGGTACATATGCATAAAAGGTTGAGAACCACTGCTCTAGGGCGATGATTTGTAACAGTTTTCAGTACGATAATTGTACACCTTTTAGCACACCTTTTGTAACAAATGTAATATTTCAGAATGTAGAGATTTTCATGAATAAATTCGTTTCTTTGAAGCAGTTTTTACATCTGATTTTGACAAAATATCAAATTCTTCAATTTCTGCTTCAAATTCGTCGACATTTAAATCATTTATAGGATTCTGCAATATTTACAATATAATTTTTACACTTTTTCGTTATTAAACAACAGAGATTTTTTGTTTATGCCCTTATAAACGACTTTTGGCGATATCAAAAATTATTTTATCATCGGAAAAACAGCAAAAAATTACTTTGAACTCTTCTGCAGCTTCTGATTTTACATTTTTATGAAGCATCCATCGAGGTACGACCTCCATGGAAGCACCAAATTTCCATCCAAAAAACAGCTTTCTGGTAATTTGTCTTTTGATCTCTTTTTATGTCTTATTGAATAAAATTTTTCTAGCTTCGCTTTTAATGTCATCGAAGATATCACTGATATTTTGAATAAACACAATTAAGCTCTTACACAATAACAGAGCTATTTGGAATGATTTTGTAGACCTGGGGCTATATACAGTAAATGAGATTTTTAGTTCTAGTAATAAAAGTACATTTTGATGACATATTGGTCCAACGAGCTCTCTTGTTCCGATAGTTAAAAATATTTTCCAGTCACTGGTCCCTTGAGTCAATTGCGTTTTTAGTTAGGAAAATAATTTCCATGTATAACAGTATGCCTTCTTGTTAGTTATAGTCAGTGGTGAAAGATTTTATTCTTTACCGGTACGCTTCATTCTATAGCTACATACATATGAATGGAAAATCACTCGCAGGCGGTCACCTCAGTGAAATCGTCTGACAGGGGAAATAGAGTGAAATGTTTGGTGGGGAAAGTACAAGTGCCCCAGTAATTTCTATTTCTCCCCATGTTTTCCTCAAATAGCTAATAATTTAAGAGTTTTTAATGTGAAATAAATATTAATATACTTAAATACTTATCGATTTCGTTTTTGAAAAAAAAATAAAGAGATGTAAAATTAGATTTCTTACTTGCAGTACACTTACCTGCATCTAGTGTAATATTCTTAAGTTGATTTATTAAAATTAAAAGCAAATTTTTGAGAAAAAAATAAACCTGTCACATATATTTTTCATCACTCAATTTGCATAATCTAAACTCGGATCCCAAATTTAAGCATTGTTTAGAATGACAGAATATATCGGAGATTCAGAGTAACTTTTAAATTGAAGAAATATTTTGACGTTTTTGTTCAACTAGCTGGGAAGTATTCACTCTTAACCTAGCGTTGATATCAGTGGTTATCACAGATATAAATATTATTTATTTTGAGTTAGGTGGAATACGAAATCACGACCTCCTAATAATATGCCAGGTGCTCTAGCCACTGAGGCACCGGCTGCCGATGATAATTTTCTGTAATTGATCTTGAACTTTCTTACTTGCAGTACACAACTCTCTTTTCAAAGTAGGCTCTTGATGTGCGACAGGTAGCTCAGCGGTCAGAACAACTGGCATGTTATCAAGAGGTCGTTGGATTCGTATCCCATCTGGTTCAAGACATTTCCCCCTTCGTTTTATACGTCTTTAAAAATCGTTTTGAAAAATGCATGAAATATAACTAAATTTAATAATTTTTTTGTCTATTATTACCTTACTAGCATTCTGAAGGGGTGAACATAGCTTCCTTGTCCCCTCATTTCCAGGATATTTATATTCATTTATTAAATTCGAACTTAAGCAGTTTTCAATTTCTTTTTTGAAAGCTCTCCTGCTTTCTTTTTCTACTTCCTTTCAAGTGTTTGTAGAAAGCCATATTTTAATACCGTGAAATGTAAAACATAAAAGTACATATGTTAGACATTTTATAATGAAATGGCCACGACATCTTATGTTCATTTAGCAGCGATAATGCTGGAGAAGTGCAAATAATGAATTATGTAAGTTTGCATAGGTAAGTCGATTTCTTGTATATGGTACCGTGTGAAAATGACAACGTTGATATTTCTGGAAACTTTACTGTCTTTATCTCGAGATTTAAAGTGGGGCCGGTACACGAAGTCGGGGGCAATGAATATTCATATTCTCCATACCGCATAACATCCCATAAACCGACTTATGGACACAATATTTGTTTTGTTCATTGTCATTGGAATGTATTCATTATTAAGATTAGGTGCCTATTGGATTAAATTGTTTGTCGAACTATGCTGTTTTTAATAACAAAATGTGGTACTATTGTATTTTCCAAGTGCCATCGAATTAGCTTTTATGTTAGAAGGTAATGTATGTAAGATTTGGAAAAATAAGCTATATTTTAAAGGAAACAATAAAATACCTTGATTAGAAAACAAAAGTTGTACATTTCTAATGAGTATTGTTACGACAGAAGGAATCTGGCAACCGAAAGCAAAAAGTTTCAGCCAACGAATAAGAACTTTGGGAGAATTTGGAGAAGGAGAGTGGAGCGTTAACGGTCGTTGTATTGTAACGGTCGGTGAGTTCGAAAATGGACGGTGAGCTGTTCTGAGACAGTGCGCGTAAGTATCAAGAAGTAACTTGATGTGTTGTGTATACGCGGAAGGATAAAAGTGGGATCTTTTATCGTTAAGTATCAAGAAGTAACTTGATGTGTTGTGTATACGCGGAAGTATAAAAGTGGGAACTTTTATGGCTAACTTCGAATGTCTACACGGACTGTCTTTTTGTTCGGCTATTGTGTGAAAAGTTATTAGCACAGGACGAGAATTGGTTTACGAGTGAAGATCTTCGGGTGACCTGGTAAATCAAGTAAAAGGTAGTATTTAGTAAAATACACAGAGCTGATATTGTGTGCTCTACGCAGGAAGATTGATGACTTGTGCATGTTAATAGTTGATTTGTTGATAAGATACTTCATCCATATTTCCTTTGTAACAATTTACCTTGTATTGAATTTGGTTTTGAAATATAGCTTTTAATACTCACGCTCAGTGGCTATCCATTTTTGTAATCCGCAACAGTATTATGAATTGGAAAAATCGTTTAGATATGCACCTAAAAATGTTTGATCAAAAAGAGGAAAAATTAGCTATATTCAGTATATGATTATTTTTGTATGATCCATCAGTGCTTTTGCATTTAATAGTGTATAGTTAGGAGCCTCCAGTTGAACTGCTGTAAAACTAAACAAGCGTATACGGAAGTTTTAGTTGATATTTATTCGATAGATTTGAGCTGGCCGAAATGAGAGAATACATTTTTTTAACACTTCTAAATCTGCACTAAAATTCAAGTGGTCAAAAATTATAGTTGACAAAGTGATCGGGGAGCAAGATTTAATGACAAAATGTATTTCAGAATGCCACGTGGTATAATAGCCACCTATGATAGTGGCCTTGTAAAAAGAGCTCTGTGCGGATGGCAAAAACTCTATCCGCAAATCTTGATTAGCATCCGCATATATTGTCTACTTAATAAACGTCGGGATTTTGCAAATACTTGAGGTCTGATGTAAGCTTGCGAGTAAAAGGAAACCAGTCTAATGGTTTATTATCGATTAACGAGAAGAACGCATATTTCCTCTGGCACATATGGGGATCTCCTTTTCAAAGAGTAAAGATTTGGCTTACCTTCTTTTTCACTCTTTAAAAGTTTTAATTTGAGCTAATGGATGATGGGAAAATGCAAATAGTAGTATTTTAATAGTAATTACACAACATACAATGTATTTGTCTTTTATTTCTTAAATATAGAAAGCTTCTTTTTTCACACCCCTCTGAGAAAAGGGCTGATTATAGATGTCGGTGAAATATCTCGACACTCGATTACTGAAATTTCAAATTTCTACCATAAACAGATCGCTTGCAGCGTTTGTTAAGTTTCGGTGTTTCCATATTTAGTGATCTCTAACAATATAAATTAAAACTGCCGAAGTATTTAAAATATGCGACATAATATTTCATTAGTAACAATCCAACTAAAAAAATGATTTTTCCAATTATCTCTTAAAACAATTGCGTTTCCTAACACCTGGGTATAAGGGGTCAAACTCATTGTTGTCAATACAAACTTCATATTCCAACACTGTAATTTCTACCATAAATACATAATTTGCAATTTTCGATTTTTTCAATGTTAGAGGGTGCAGTTATAGCTTTTGGATTATTCGGTAAGTGCAAATCTTAATATTTCATCAATATATAGCCAACCCAAACAGAATTTTTAACATATCTAAAAACGAACACCTACTCTGAGCCCTTGGGGTTCTTGTGACCTGGCCATTTAGCCCACTGTGTGCAAAACGAGTATCGTTCATAGGTTAAACAACCCAACCTTTCACATTCCAGCAGGAAAATTTCTAGCATAAATATATCGTTTTTGATATTCAAATTCAAATTTATTGTAACATGAAATACATGAGTTCAATAAACACAAAATATACAGCACTCTGTCCAATGCATTTTAAATGCAATACTTTATAAAGACCATCGAAACAGTAAAAGCTCAAAACTAAAAACGATCAATAAATTATATATGAACAACCAAGGAATTATCAGCTCTTCCAGGTTATAAAAAAGATTATTTATTTTATCAAAGAAAATAAGAAAATAAATAAAAAATTAAAAGACACGTGTGATGTGGGTATGCAGTTTCTCCAAATATCAGTTTCTACACAAATAATATAAAAAATTATATAATCACAGTAAAATACATTCAATATGTCTAACTTTGACAAATACGCACACAAATATTTCTTAAAAGTTGTTAAACGTTTTTTGTTTCTTATTGTATACTCTAGTGAATTAAAAAATTTAGGCACAATGAAATAAAAAATTTTATGAAAATTTCCCTTTTCGTTTTTTCTATATGAAATTGTAAACCCAAAACTCGAGTTAAAATTAAGCTTTTTAATCGGAATTAAGTCTTGTTTTTTATACAAAAAGATGGTTGAAAAATATAAATATAATTTTTTTAGTGGTAATGTATTTATTATATAACATGTGAGTCTCAGTAGAATAATTGTAATTAAGGATGCGAACTATCTTATTTTAAACACAAATTAATGGTAATAAGTTTGATTTATATTCACCACCCCAACAAGAAATTCCATAAATTAAGGTAGTTGCACCTATGCGAAATAAATGTCCCGGAGGAAATTATGATTAACGTATCGCTTTAAGTAATAGATTTTATATAATATTCTGTTTAGTTTTGAAGAGAGTGAGCGAGTGAATATGTTTTTTCCATTTTAAATTAGATTCGATTGTTAATCCTAAATAATTATAGCTATCAGTCATATCGATAGCATCACAATTACAGCATTCTGTATTTAAACAGTTGAATTCATGAAATGTAATAGTATTTCCAAATGTATATAATGAAGTTAATGAAAAATAAATGTATTTTTTTAATACTTAATTCTAGTGTATCATTAATAAACCATTTTTAATAATTCCTAAATTCTTATTATTAATTTTTCTATTTAATACTTGGTTATTTTCTGCTTCAAAGACTATGGATGTATCATCTTCAAAAGAGATGATTTGTCCAGCAATTTTTAATTTACAGAAATCGTTGATATATATAAGAAAAAGTAAAGGATCAAACATAGAACCCTGTGGGACTCCACTGAAACCATATAATTTTAACTTATATAAAAGTGTTTTATGATTAATAGAATCACATGGTTTCGTGATGTCTAAAAACCCCAATAATCTTTTTACTATTATTAATAATCAATTCATTAAAATATATGTAAATTAATATTGATTACATATATTTAATGATATCGATTACATAAATTGTAATTAAATTTTATTAATGCATGAGATGTACTATAATTTTCACGGATTATTTATTAAAATAGGTTTTACCAAGAAATCAATAATATCTAAATAACTAATCACTCTTTTTATTATTTCACGGATTGTTATTTAAATAGGTTTTTTACCATGAAGTCAATACTATCTAAATAACCAATCACTCTTTTTTATAAAAATTTTTCAATGATTGTAGAGAAAATTGGTAAAATTGCAATTGGTCGATAATTATTATAATCATTTCTGTTTCCCCTTTTATAGATTGGTTTAATTATAAAATATTTCGAATCATCCATAAAGGTTCCTGTTTCCATTGATAAATAAAGAATATGAACCAATAAATCTAATTTGTATCTAGATATCATATTTAACATTTTTTCATTTAAGTTATCATATCCTCCAGCTTTATTTGTATCTAAGTTTGAAATTATTTTCAAAAACCTCTTCTGCATTTGTATTCATAAAATACATACAAGTTAAGACTGATTGTTGGTCAGACAAAATATCATTTGACTCTGACTGCAGATCTGCAGGCAAACTTTTATTTTTGTTAATATTAAAAAATTTATTAATTTCATTCACTGCAAAATTGTCTCTCCATTATCAGGAAATATATTAGCTGTTGATGTACCAGTTATATCATTAATTAGTTTCCATTGTCTTCATCAATCTTTGTTACAATTAGCAAATAAATTCCTATTTATTAATTCTTTGCATTTTTTATAGTATTTTTAAGGTTTTTATTGAAATCTATATATTCATTCATATATACAATTACCAGAGGATGCTTTTTTACTTTATATAGCTTTTCTTTTTTATCAGTACTATTCATAATTTCGATGCTATCCATTTTTTGTTAATACCTTTTACTTTTATCTATCAGACCATCAAGTTTATAATTACAATCCTGCATTGTTGTATAAACCATATTAATGAATTTTTAATAAACCAAATTAACATTTCTGCATTCAAAGATGTTATCTCATTCATAATCATTTATTTTATATTCTAGTTTTGAATAATTCACCCTAGGAGTACCATAGGAACTTTTATTATTGATATTCATTTAGTTTATTTTTTTCTGATTTTATAGTCATTAAGAATGGGTAATGATCTGTAATTTCAGTCATATATATTAGCATACTTATTTTCCAACATAGAATTAACATTTCTAATAAACATATGATCGATGCAAGTAGCTGATGTTGACGTGACGCTGGTCTCTTTAATGTATGATATAAACCCGTAGTTGGTCATTATATTTAAATATCTGTAAACTTCATTTTTTTTATTATTATTGAAATCCAGATTCATATCATGAATTATATATGTATACATTCTTATATTTTACTTTGTTTAAATAACATTCTAATTCGTGTAGAAAAGCTTTTACAGTGCAGTAAAGAGATCTATAAATGGAAATGAAGCATAAATCATTTAGTTTATCACATACCTATAAAATCTCAGCAGTGTTAATTTTTGGGCTAAGTTTATTTTCATCCATTGATAAATTATTTTTACAGTAAATTATAGTATCACCAGATTTATATTCTCTTCCGTTAATGAAACGGTTATATCCAAAATTTTTAAAATTATCTACTTAATTAATTATTAATGGTCTAATTAATTATTAATGGTTTAATGGTCTGTAAATGGTAGCTAGGTAGTCACTGGAAGGAGAGCTATGCACCAATCCCCTGTGATGATGCATAGAATGCCTAGAATAATATGATGCATAGAATGCCTAGCACCTGATGTCCGACACCGTCTTCTCGTTGTGCAGGCCTAGTACCTTTCAAAAGAGATACTCTCTTGTGGAAGTGAACGGAAGCGGAGGGTTGCCAGATTAGTGTGGCCTACTGATCTGGACAACTCTGGCTACTTTTCTTTTTTTTTTCTACCCTGCTGAGGAGTGGTCAATCACACAGGGTTTTGATGCTGACCATATAAACCTTCTGGACTGGAATGAAATAAGGCTCTGAGCTTCATTATGGATCCTGAATTTGCTGCACTGGTGGGCTTCTGTGAAGGGAAAATATTCCACTGCGTTTTCTGTTTGTTTGTGAACTGACAGCGCGAAGTGAATATATTCACAGGATATGATTTATCAGCTGGTGGATAATTCTGAGCAGAGGTCATCGCAGACACCTGAACTCTTGTTTCTACTGGCATCGTCAAATTCTGCATTGGAGGAAGTCTTCCAGTGCAAATGGCTTCAGTCTTTAGAGGTGGGGGAATGGGTCCATGTCTGCGATTAGGGGGCTGTTTGATATTTTCGGCATTCCCTCTCAATAAACGTAGTTTCTTTAAACATCCCCACTAACCGTTTTCTCTCCATAGGTAGTTGGAATGTGAGGACTCTGCAGAGAGCTTATTCTCTTGATGTCCTCACACAAGAATTCCACCTTTGTGATTTAGATATTCTCGGCTTGCAAGAGACCAGATGGACAGATAAAGGTCAGATTCTTCAAAAATAATCTTAAATTTCTATTTTCAGGGTGGGAAGAATATAAACATCACCAAGGCGTGGGTCTGCTTCTTAGCAGACACGCTAGTGATGCTCTTCTAGGATATGAGTACATTAATGAAAGGTTTCTTGCAGTAAAATTTCAGACAAGTGTTAAAGACTTGAATGTTATCTGCTGTTATGCCCCCATTGAGGATGCCGATGAGGATGAGAAGGATAGGTTTTATGGACAACTTCAGGATATTTTGAATTCTGTCAAGAAAGGAGATATTACCCTTGTTCTATGTGACTTTAATGCCAAAGCTGGTACTGACTCTGATCTATGGGGAGGAGTGATAGGCCCTTTTGGTATTGGTAGCTGCAATGTCAATGCGCAACATCTCCTATAAGTAAATAAACTCAATGGTTTGAGAATAACTAATAATTATTGCAAACACCGTGACATACATTACACATGGGTTTCACCAGATGGGCTATGAATATGATTGATTATATATTAATTAACAGCAGATGGGCTAGTTCTGTTACGAATACCAGGTCATATAGGGGAGCTGAAATTGGATCTGACCATTACCATGTTAAAATTGTCTCCAATTGAATCTTAAGAAATGTGCTACAGTTAAGAGAATTACTTTAAATACTGAAGCTCTGAAAAACCCAGTTATAGCTAAAGCTTACCATGATAGGTTACTTAGTCATTATGACAGTCATGGTTTGCTTACTACTGAAGTTGAGAAAGAATGGGGCCATTTTAAACAGGCTTTTTTGGAAACTATAACAGTACTCTTTTAGGAAAAAAAGGGCAGAGGAGGCAGAATTATTTGAGTGATAAGGCACTTGAGCTTATTTCAGGAAGAAAGAACTGCAGGAATGTCCTTAAACAATACCCTACTAGTTCTAATAGAAACCATTACAGAGAGCTTAATAAGCGTGTAAAAGATCAGTTAGCTGCTGATAAGAAAATTTGGCTTGATGGCTTGTCTGACAAAGCTGAGGAAGCAGTTAAACAGAACAACAGAGAGCTGTACCAGATAGTTAATGTTTCGTATGTTAGAAAACGAACAGGCATACAGGGATTGAAGGATAAACAAGGTAGGTTTATAGAAGGTGAGGATTCTGTCATGGCTAGGTGGGCTGACCATTTCAGTGATGTTCTAAACAATGTGGTTAGTTCTACTCATATTATTTGCAATGATGATAGATGCATTACTGGCTTTAATGTTGGCCCTATAACACAGTTTGAAGTTACTTTAGCTGTTTCTAAACTACATAAATCTCCAGGGGTAGATGAAATTACTACGGAAATGCTTAGAGCTGGGAATGTTTGTTACTACATGGATAACTGAAATTTTGAATAACTTTTATGATAAAAGCATGGTTTCTAAAGATTTTACCAGAGCTATTATTATCCCTATTTTGAAAAAAGGTGATCGCAGTTCTTGTGATAACTATAGGGGTATCAGCCTACTTTCTGTTCCAGGTAAAGTTCTTTGCATGATTGTGCTTAATACAATTAATAATCTGGTTGACAGGCAATTGCGTGATGAGCAATGTGGATTCACTAGTGGTAGGGAATGTGTAGATCAGATATTTTCACTCAGGCAGATTCTTGAGTAGTGTTTAGAGTTTCAAAAACATCACAATCACATCGAAATTTATATCAGTATCAGTAATCACATCGAAATTTATATCAGTAATTAAGTGAATGCTATCACTTAATTACTGATATAAATTTCGTGACCTTATTATTATCACTGACGTTATCTTTATTAACACTGAATTTAACATTTTCATTACTATATCCGTTATTAATCGTTAATGATCGCTTAGGTCTTCTTCTGTTCATTCTTCCATCTGTAAATTTTCCCACGTTCATTGTGTGAATATCAGAATCTCTCGCTCAATGGTGAATTCGCTTGGGTAAGCAAACGCTTTTTTCTCCATTTTGATTATCATTTAGAATTTTGATCCCCTATGCCGTCCCATGGCCGCGTGGTTAGCGCGCTTGGCTACTGATCTAAGGGACCTGGGTTCGAGCCCCGGGTAAGGCATGGCTGTTTGTGTCGTTTTTCTGCTGAGGTCCTGCCATCCTCACAGACCTTCTACTATGGCATATAAACTGACAGGCTCCTGTCAGACCTCTGTGGCAAGCAGCTGCTTGAGGGGGTATTTATTATTTATTTTATTTATTTTTATTCCCCTTGATGTTGCTGCTGGGGCTTTTACGAATCTATGGAGAGTGTGGAGAAATAGGCGTATACGCCTAAAGACTAAACTTTTTTCAAAATAGGGATAATAATAGATCTGGTAAAATCTTTAGACTGTATAATAGTTTGGCTCTTTCTAGGGTTAGTTATGGTAGTGAAACTTGGACACTTTGTAAACAAGATAACAGGAAACTAGATGCTTTTGATTCCAGATGCTTACGCAGTATCTTGGGCATTAGATGGTTCAACTTTCTAACTAATGATGAGGTTAGGCAAAGGAGTTTGCAACCTCTTTTAAGCAGCATATTGTGCAGAGAGAGACTCCTTTGGTTTGGCCATGTTACCCGTATGGATAATTATAGATTAGAGAATAGGGTCATGAACAGTGTGCCTAAAGGCTTCAGAAAGAGGGAGAGACTTAGGATGCAGTGGGCAGACAATGTCAAACATGACTTTGTTAGAATTGATGTGCAGTGGCCAGATGCAGCAGATATAGCTCAAGACAGATATGCTTAGAGAACTAAATTGCACGGTCTGATTGGACCTCTATAGCCCATGGCTGCTTGAGGATGATGATGATTCCCCTTGCCATGCCATGCTGCAATACCTATGATAGAACTCGAGTTTGCGTTTAAAACCACTTGTTTTCACTTCTTTCAAGCGGGGTGCGAGCAAATGTTATAGGGTTGTTGAAATTCAGAAGGAAATTTGCTACATTAGAACTTGAAATCCAACCTGTAAACGAATCCGCTTTTAGAAATTTGGAACCGTTTTTTCCTCTATTCCTCCTTAGAGTGCCATTTTGAATTTTCACATATTGACTGTACACTAGATTATTATAAAAAAAATTCGCATGTACATTTAAATTGTTATTTTTATTATTACTATAAAAACATATACTGATGCGACATACTATAAAAACATAACTGATGCGGCTGTTATTTTTATGTATTTGTTCTTTTTAATTTTATTTTTTCAATGAGAAAACGTTAAAAGCATATTCGAAAATGCAATGAATGAAGACAAAATTTGGTATCCTTTATTTTTATTTTTTTATATAGCTTAATGGCGTGCTTTGTGATTTTTCCCTCATAGACATATATAAAATTAAAAATAAGATGTGTAAGTTAAAAATGTGTCATTATATTTGATATTTATATAGAAATTTATGTTTGAATGAAGCTTATTCTATACACAAATGTTTTATTTCAGTCTTTTGAGTATTGTGTAACACAGCTTAGCGATCATACCCTATCGTCAGTGTTAAAATATTTCTAGCTCACCAGTTAATGGGACTCAATCTTCATATTTTTCATACTTTTATAGTAATAATAAAAATAATAATTTAAATGTACATGCGAAATTATGACTGAAATCTGAGAGACAGTGCAATAATAAGAGTGAAACAAGCAAAAACTAACGTTCAGACAACACGTGACGTTTCTGTTTTCTGTTGGGGTATATCAACTGCATTGAGATTTGTTAGGCAAATATCAATAATAAATTATCAGCCGATGAAAAGTAACAAAGAGAAAATTTCCCTTCTGTGACAGAGAAAGATAAAGAAAATGTCTTTACCAAATATGTGAAAAGTCAGGTGAGTGTTTTTGTTCTTTTTTAGGTTTCATACGAGCTCTACATATATCCGTTCTGGATATTAAATTTCTTCAGAGTGAAGCGCTTTCGAACTTAACCCTCTCTCCCCCCCCAACTTAATAAATGCTTAAAACCCTTTGAATAGTGCAGTTCGTTTTGAACAGCACTAATTAAAGGATTTTAAGCATTTATTAATTGGATATGTTTCATGTATGTATTTCAAATAAAAATATTACTACATGAAATTTAAATGAAGTCATTTCGTGCAATCAGTTAAATACACAAGTTTTATTCAGTAGTGCATTGACATTGTATAGAGATAACATATCGTTTGCTAAAGGAACTACAAGCCTGAGCTGAAGTATAAAATGTGCATCAAAATATTTTAATAAATATTCATCAATATAGAAATATACAATGTCTGAAAGCTCTCATTTTTATAAATAACTTGAAACAAAATTAGATTACGAGAACATTTAGAAAACGGAGAAATCAAATAATTAATCTTACTTTCTCAAATTACGGTTATTAAGCAAATATGTTAGCACATGATATTTGAATAAACACCAGAATCGTTACATTTGGTTATACAAAGTGTTTTGCTTCTCCTTTCGACAAAAAAACAAGTTTGTTTTTTATTTTGTGTGGTGTGCAATACATGCAAGGATTTTCCAGCCATATTGGATTTTCACAAGAAGAAATAAACTGTTCGATATAGAAAATGCCACACCACGAAGTATTTGTCGGAGCGCCATGCAAATAGGTGGGTACGTGTTGTTATGTAAATGAGTGCAGTTGCAAACCAATTACGTGATAGGTGAGGGAGATGACAGTGCAAAACGGCTCAACGTAGCTAAGTTTGGTCGTCCTTACCTGGGGGACCATTGCATCAGTGATCTCGATGGCGAAAGCATATATAAGGAGTGAGAATGCCTGGGCAACATCATCGGGAATCCTACCATCACACAAACACCTTTACCACAGGCTTCATAATAGGGCTATATACGGCTGGTTGGTCCCTGCATCGATTGGCAGAGGAAACTCATCGGGAAGCAACAACTATCATTCGGATTTGGCGACACTGTTGGGGGTTGGTAACGTATGTCACCGTAGAGGAACTGGTGCATGTAGGCAGACCTCTGAATGCCTCGATTGCCGCATTCGACGGAAGCCATAGCAGCCCCACAATCCACAGTGGACAACATTTGATGCAGGTGTGCAGGCAGCTATGGACATCCCAGTGTCGACACGAACTGTGAATCGCAGATTGAAGCAGGTTTGTGCTCTCACTAGCATTGCGAAAACTGCCACTCACCGCAGCACATCGACGCGCATGGTTGCAGTGGTGCCATACCAGACATGCATGGGAGGACGAATGGAACCATGTCGTATTCAGCGAAAAGTCTTGCTTCTGTCTCAGCATCGACTATTACCGATTGAGAGGCTGGAGACGTGGTCACCTGGCTGATCTTGCTGCCTTCCGTGAGCATTGTATGGCTCCTCAGCCTGGTGTCATGGTTTGGGGCGCTATCAGTTTCAACAACTGTTCACCGCTCGTATGCATATTGGGTAATAGTGGACAATGACAGCACGACAATACACTGATGATGTGCTGCAGCCTGTTTTTTTGCTGTATCTTTATGGTATCCCTGATGCCCAGTTTCACCACGATAATGCCACCTGCACACTGCCAACATCAGCAGACAGTGCCTACAAGGTGTCCAGGTGCTGCCTTGGCCAGTGTGATATCCATACTTCTCGCCAATAGAGAACGTGGACCATATAGAGTGTGGGACGTCATTGGCAGACGACTTCACTCCTCTGCACGAACCTTGCGCAATGTTGATGAATTATGGGCACAGCTCAACGACCTATGGTTCACAATAACCTCAGCACACCATTTGAGACTTTTCCACTCGATGCCACGCTGTGTTGTCGAATCTATAGCCCAGCATGGTGGTCATACGACCTACTGACGTAGGCCACATTATACTGTCTCTTCCATCGCATTCACTGTCTGTGTTATTCATATAATCCCTCAGAAATTGAATCACTTCTTTCCCACCTACTTGTCTACATGTGTGGTAAATTTCGTCTTATTTTGTGCAATCCTTCATGTTGTGGCATTTTCTATGTCTAGCAGAGTACGTTGAGTAATTCGCAGTACAGTCTGTCGATGTTGGCGAGGATGCAGTTCGCCTGCCATTTCAGTCATCATACTCTTTAATAGAGAAAGCATATTTATTTATTTTTATTCCTGCTGATTGATTACATGTATTTCAGAAACAGATTGGTAAGTTCTTGAAGTGTACTAGAGTCGTACTTCTTGCGAATGCCAATGTTGTCTAAGGTACGATATGACTTGCTTTAGAGTAATCCAAACGCAGCTATAACACCTAAAAACCCAAGATGGACCTATTCATACTCCACTCCAGTGTTTTCATTATAAAGAAACGATATGTTAACAAAAATAAAGCACTTTCAGGATTCAAAAGGACAAGCTTTTAAGGCAGTCGCTTTAATCGTGATAATATAGCAAAGCAAGTAAAAGTTCTCTTTTATTAAATTCAAAATAATAGAACATTTATGATTCATATTTGAGTATTTTAAAAGTGCTTTCATGGCATCCTTCTTTGTAAACATTACTAATGAGAAAGAAAATTAAATTAAAAAAACTGTGCTAAATAAAAGCTTCTAATACTTCTAATAATAAATTACGTAAAAAAGGCTTAAAATATTCGAACTGTTACTAAACAGGCATTGTCAAGTGACTTTCACAAGATATTTATCGATAGTTACTACAACAAACTATACTTTTGTCGATATTTAAGTATCCAAAATTTTCTAGTTTGTAGTATTTGAATTAAAATTCGTTTCTTAATTTAAGAAAAGAATTTTCCTCTCTCTTTTATATCGTTGAATTCAGCATTTCAGATTGAAATAAATTTAAACCGAATTCATTATTTATTTACTTATCATAATTGGAGCCTTCACAAAACATACAACTATGTTCAAAATGTTTCTTGCCTACATCACATATTTTATATGTTATATACTTATACTAATTGGGTGCATTGAGCCTTTTTCGTATATGGGCTTACTTTTGACTTCAAGGCAACGTTTATTCAGTGAATTGTATTAACAAATCATTTACAAAAGATTATCTACTACTACCTAGTAATTTAGAAATATGGAATTAATTTGTCTGATAGTCGTTGATAAGGAAACAGAATAACTGTTTTTGATGAGAGAATTAAAACTAAAGAAACAGAGAAAGGACTGTAAATCTTAAAGATTGATAACTGAAATACTGAGGGAAATAAATTAATCAAATAACGTTAAATTTTGCTAGAGTACAGGATGGTGTAAGAAAATCTTAATATGAGAGTTAATTATTTGAAATTTTAGAATAAACTGAAATCATTTAAATTGTATCACTGATAATGAAAAACGTAGGCTTTATTTGTGGCATTATTTGACTCATGTAAAAAGTGATTTTTCGCTCCTATTCTCAATTGTTGAAACTAAATTAATATCACCACCACCAAAAATAACTATTGGTTGAGTTTAGCATTCGATGAGACTAGTTTCGATAGATTACACAACAGTACAATGAGGTCTCTCAAGGCTCTCCTTCCCAGTATATGACTAAGCTACGAGAAACAGGGTATTAGGAATACCGTGCGTGATTTAGGAAGACCTTGGAAGTTTTTTCCTTAAAAATTTCTAAAGAATTCCTAAAACATTTGTCTGTCTGAAACTAGTCGCTGTCAATGAGAGATGTTACTAATTTCTTTCCTAAATTTAGGAGAAACAGTTTTCGGCAATCACGTTATTTCTTCTCCCATTCTGGGTATTTCAGAGGACAAACTACAAACTATTGACAGCTGCGATATCCAACATATTGTAAAATTTCTTCCCTATCCAACGATTTCCTTTTTCCGCTTGTATATTAATCATTTTGTCCTTGGTATCAACTGCACATTTAGTGTCTTTGTAATGCAGAGCAATTTCTGGTTCGAAAGTTGTCCCCTCCTAATATTTTGTTATTATCACAGTTTTACATTTATCTGGAACATTATGAGACTTAAGTGTGTTCTTCTGTAATTAAACTTTCTGGAGAATTTCTCCCTTGATCAATGAGATAGAGCTGCAAAGGAATATAAGTTTTTTCTTTCTCTCTTCCCCACAGAGTCTTTCTTCTCAAGAAGTGCATTGGCTAATGAGAAACTAGTAAAATAATTGTTTATAGTTGGCCGAGTGGTTAGCGCGCTTGACTACTGATCTAAGGGACCTGGGTTCGAACCCCGGATAAGGTATGGACGTTTGTGTTGTTTTTCTGCTGAGGTCCTGCTTTCCTCTCAGACCTTCTACTATGGCATATAAACTGACAGGCTCCTGTCACACCTCTGTGGCAAGCAGCTGCTTGAGGGGGTATTTATTTTTTTATATTTTAATGCCATACAGGAAGATGTAATCCACCAAATCAAGAACAACTTCTAATTGTTTGCTAGAACCCACACTTTCAGACCATAATTATCTGGCTTACTCTTCACGTAAACACAAAATGAGGATCTGGCTCGAAATGGGATCATTTCTTCATGTACTAGCAGGTTTTGAATACATTCCAATTGTGTTCCAATGAGTTTCAAACTTATCGTATCTTGAAATTCGTCTTAAGAGGTACAAATCTGTTATTGGACATTGTTGGTGGAAACATTGGCCTGCAGTAAGCCTCATCGTTTGTCTACAACATATCTACTGTCTTCTTAATTGCTCTTAGAGTCCCTTGAGAGAAAAGCAGTCTAATATACGTCAACTGTATCAGTTCGAGCCCATTCTTTCTTCTTATTCAGATATCTTTAGTCCATCTAACAAATGGCATGTTTTTTTCTTTTTTTTAATATGTTGTTCCGTTTTTTTATAGTTTCTGACGCAAGTATTGAAATTATTTCCCTGGATTCAAATGATTTGAAAGTTCTCCTCTTCAGTTGATGATGCAGAAATATAAGATGCCAAACCACCATTATTTATATGAAGTTACATGAAGTTTTTTTGTAGGATTCTGTGTTATATATGATATCTGATTTACAAATCATAAAATGAGTTTTGTTCACCGTGATATTGATAATCCTAGCACATTCGTTTCCTACTGTTCGTATTTCATCACGCACTTCTTCCAGTTCAGTTGCATCACCTTCCGATTCTGAAACTATCTGAATACTCATCGTATCCTTTGAGAACAGTTTCTGTTACTTTATCTGATATTTTCCTACTGTACTCCTTTCCATAACATTTACCTCGGAACTCAAACTTTCTCACGAATACTAATCTTGAAACTGAATATTAAAATTAATAGTGCAATATATTTACAGAAAGAGTCTCGACTGACGGGAACTAAGAGCTTACTGAGAAAATTTCTTCGTGAAAGAAAGCGTGATAAATATCTATTCATTTTTCATGACTAAGGTAATGCAATATGACTCTTATATGATTCGTATAACAACCACATAGAAGAGTTCATAATCACGGTATAATGTACCGAACGATGTAGCAGTAATCTGAGTTTTAGTAAAGATATCCTTAGAGAGTCAAGGAGGGGATACCTCGACAAATAAAAATAAAATATTAAAGGAACGGATAAAGCAAAATTCACAACGAGACAGATACCTCAAACATCATCGATCAGAAAAATTTATCCGCTTAAAATGCGTAAAACTACAGTTGGGTTGCATGTGCACCAGCCTCTTGACCGTATGAAGATTAAATGAACGGTTTTATTAATTTATCACAGGAAAATACTAATCAAATATAAATATAAAATAGTTATATGTAATAAATATATGAAGTAAATAATAAGTATTTCTATTATATTAGTACATTTACTCTTTATATTAAATATATTGTGATAATAAAATGGAGTTTGATTTTAAAAGTTTTAAAATTACTTCTATTGCAGTATATAAATGTATTTCGCTTAGGGTATAGCACTACTTGCTTCATTGGTGAAATCATAACTTCGAGATCAACGATGTGGAATCGTGTTAATGAAACAAGCTGGGAAAAAAGCTTTGCGGAGAAAGGTTTTTCACTGCGCATACTTTCGAGGAAGAAGGGAAAACGAAGAAGAAAATCGAAATATGCGGTGGGAACCAGTCGTATTTTGCCTCGTTCATGAATGTTGTGAGATTATAATAGGATTATGCGACACTTTTGGAAACGATGCTTTAGGAGTGTTATCTAGGATTCGTTGGTGTGGGAGTTTGTGTGTTGTGAGATATTTTGGTGTGAGTTTCAAAACTACGGATGAATTAGAGTAATTAGAATACGTTGGAAAAGGCAGACTAATAGAAAATAAAAAATGAAACAGAAAGTATGTGAGCAACTCGCATTTCATAAATCTATTAATATTTCATTTTAGTTTATTTCGGATATGATTATCTGTCATTATTCTGAGCTGTTGACATATATAAAAAGATGGTGTTCCCTTCATTTCTATTCTTCTGTACGTAGCCATTTTAATTTGCTAATTTTTGGCTGTTATGGGAAAGCATCAGCATGTTATTTTCGCTTTGTTATCGTAAACTCAGTGTTTTAAAGTTCTTTCCAGTATCTTTTATTTTTCCATACATTTTGATGATGTAAAACCCTAGAAACAGAAATCTACCCTGATTAATAATAAATATTAATTTGCAAATTGTTTTGATGCGTAGTGCAAGCAAACTGCTACAGTCTTGTGCTCCGACGACAAATGTTATGCACTAATCACAGAAACTATTAATCAACGAGAAAACAAACAAAGCGACAAAAGATGTCAGTAGAGAATTACGTATATACAATATATGCTTTTTATGATACATATATATACAGTATATATGTATCTCCATCGCCATGTTCTTATATTGTGGATAAAGGCAACGTTTGCAAAGCACAAAAATTAATCAGGAATGTCTTTAATTTCACACATGTTCTTTGGCCCATGGGATAAGTGTACGACTTGAAAAAAAGTCAATAAGCAAACATGTGCAGTGAAATAGTAGAATGTCACTTCACTTGACTTTTACCCATATTGTACACAAAAGCGTAGATGACGAAACCCATAACTGCCGCTGCCAAAACTGCAAACATGAAATAGAGTCTCTGAGTGTACATGTTGAAGACTTCATCTTCTTCAGACTGTGTAAGAAGTTTGCGAGGGGGAGAGTTGATCACTGGGTAATGATCATCGCTGAATGACAGAGACCGAGACACGGTGAACCTTTTCGACCTACCACTGGTGGCACTAGCAGCATTGGTGGCGTCGGCTTCAGGTCCGTACAAAACTGACATTGACCTCGACCTGAGAGCAGGAGCCCGAACTCTTCCGATGCCTGAGGTTGTCGCTCCATGATTAGGAGAACCTGTAGCAAGACCTCTGAGTCTAGGAGGACCTCCCAGAGGAGCACCATTTGCGGGATGAGATCCAGTCGGGCGATCCCTGGTTGGTTGACCTTTCCGATGAAAAAATCTCCGCATTTCTCCCTCTTTGTCTTTACACGTGAAGAACCGAGGAAAGTCCACAAGTCTAACGATGTGTAGGAGAAGTGCACGCGATCTGTTCATAGAGAAAAAAAGAAAATCGATTAGTGCAAGTTGATAGGAAACTCTGTATGCTAAATAATTAAATGTGATAATTTTGCTGATTTTACGACAATAATTCTCAACTGATGGTCTATATATCTTTTGAGGTTTATGAGTTATTTCTCGGATCTCTAGCATTTGTTTTACAAAAAGTAAGTGCTACAAAGTAATTTCAATTTATTACAGTTGACTAATAAGCCTGCAAAGACAATCCACCGGTCATATTGCTGATATTAGATCGCAATGTAAAAGTCGTTAGAATTTGACACTGATTGATCAAGTTTCAATTCATCTTATTTTTATTTCGTAAAACTGAAAACTGAGATATTGAATTACAGTGCAGTATGATTACTACGAATGTCAGAGGACCAGTTAACATTTCCTGTTGTCAAAATTTTGCTTTAACAGTATATTGTTGAATACATCTCATTCTTGACTCGTAACGTTATTCATAGACTACGTCGCATTTTGGAACAGAAGATCAAAAAAAGATTGAATGAGACGTTTCTTTAATCATTAAAGAACTGGGATCCCCCATCCAGCATTCATTATGAATGTTATTCCCGTTCAAGGGGTTAACTAGGTCGAGAATCTGCACACAAAATTATTAACATGAATCTCAGGCGTCAAGTCTAAAATATACTGGTGTACTTATAGTAGGGTGACAGACATCCCCTTTTTCCAGGGACAATCCCTGGATGAAAAGTTATGTCTTTGACGAATAAATGTCTGCAAAATTTTTTAAATATTAAATTACAGTTAATGCAATTTAAAAAATAATACGGCCTTTATTTTTAACACGTAATGATAAGTTTAGACAAGTTTTCAAACAAGTCGTAGCTCGTTAACTTCGAAGGAATGCGTGCAAATCCAGAGACAGTGTCAAGGACCTTTTAAACGCAGTCTGTAAACTGTTCCTTTCAAGTCATTAGTAACTGTAACTTTCATTTAGATTGTGAATCCTAAGAAATTCGCAAATTTATGCCTCGAGTGTTCGAAAAAATTCGTCACTAAGTTATCGATCCTTGTAACCTTCGTCACGATGGAGTGTGTGAATAAAAGGTTTTCCCTCAAAAGATTTTGTTTTACGTTCTGCTCAACTGAATCAGGAAAGGAGGCAAAAATATCGAGTTAATAATGAAGGAATGACGACGTTAAAGAATCTAGGATATGGGAAGTTGCTGTAGGAAAACAAACATGGAAGTTTTGATTCCATGTGCATGGGTTGCTACGGTAACCCTAATTTTTATAAACTATACACCCGTTTCACTACAGTTATCTGGATTAAATTGGAAAAGCATATATATTATACGTGACGCAAAATTTAAAACTGCTTATTCTCCTATTCACATATTATTTTTATAGTTTCTCACCCAATACATGTCCGTAGTCTTCCTCTTTCTCTGTAGTAAAACTTTTTTTGCAAGTATTCGAAATCAAGTGTTGTCTCGACTTTTCTGTCTCACTCTTTCTGCATTCACAAACACAGCTAGAAATTTTTTTTTGAAATTTCTATTAGAGTTGTATATATGGTTTTCAAGTCTTCAAGAGATAGCTGGGATAGAACACCGTAAAACCATCTTGGGTAGGCCACTGCATCAATAAAAACGTTAATGATGGATGACATCAATGTGAAGATGATTTTGATCATCCTTAAAGAGGAGAACCATAAGAGATTAATTTAATATTTTTATTCTAAGTAGCTTCAACGTCTATACTCCCATCATTCGGCGAACATGTACAATTCGTATTTAATTTTATATCACAAAAAGTTATATATATATATATAGCATTAACTGCTTGACAAAAATATATGGTGGAATATTTAACCTAACTAGCGCAAGAAGGGTTCGGGTGTACGAAAAAGCTTTGGAGAGATGCTTGATATTGAATTAAACTTTATCAAACTGGAACGACGTTCCCAAATGTATACATATTCGTCGTTTTTTTTTAGCTATTTCCAAAACACATTATTTAGCGAAACTTTTCTGTAAAGAAAACAAACTTGGAAATGCATACCTGTCCTTTCCAGTTCAATTCAGCATTTTGCTCCTTTCCTACAATAATTTCCTATATTAATATCAGCATTATTACAATCTTTTTTAGTGGTACTTTAAAACTATTTGTGAAACGTTGTGTAATATATACAATACTTGGCATAAAAATGTAAACAGTTCCATGTTATCTCAATAGAAAATTACATTCAGGTATTCATAGCTTAATAGCATCTTCAATGCGTTTTTTAATGAAACGTATATCTAAAGATAAAGATCTCAGACAAATCCATCTAAATCTCAATTTTTAGCAATATTTGTTCAGTATTCAAATAGTAATGAATGTGGGAATATTTAACAGGCTACAAAAAATTAATCCCAAAATTTCATTAAAAGAGGTCAAAAGATCAGAGATCGTAGTTGACTGCAGTAGAATAACGGGTGCATTGCACCCGGTACTGATATCCATCTGTTTTAATGTTTTAATTAAATCATGGGATAAATTTTTTGTAGGATGTTAACTATTCCAGCTTCATAATTTGTAATTCTTTGAATACTGAACAAATATTGTTCGAAATCGAATTTAGATTAATTTCATTGAGATCTTTAATTTACCTTTAGACATATGTTTCGTTAAAAGTCATATTGAAGAAGTTATTAAGCTCTGAATATCTGAATGTGATTTTCTATTGAGATAACATGGGACTGTTTCCATTTTTCTGTCAAGTGCTTGTATATATTACACAATGTTTCACGGAATAATTTTTAAAATACAACTAGAAAGGAATGTAAAAATGCATCTAATACGTATATAGACGATTGTGAGTGATTGACTGACAGGGGATCATGCTAATTGCAGTTTTGAAGCAGAAATGGCAGAACTCTGAACATTTGGACTTACGAGTAATCCGGGTCGTAGATCTTGGAACAAAACCGAAATTTGACCTTCGAGGTGTCCTTCAAGATCAAATGGAGGTCATCTAGAGGTAAATGCTAGAAACGTGAAAGTTGGTGCCTTGGGTGTTTTGGGTGTAGATCTCAGAAATGTTACGAAATTTCGGATCCGGAGGGTTCTTTGAGGTCAAAGGTGAAATGTAGATCTATCAGTGTTAGAGAGCAAAAAAAGGTACTGGGGGTATTTCGAGTCGTAGATCTCAGAAAAATTATGCCAAATTTTGGATGCGAGGGTCCTACGAGAACAAAGATCATATTTCGATATTCTGAAATGCTGAAAATTGGGGAACAGGGCTAGTAGAACTCGGAAATGAGAGGAATTTTCAGATTCCGTATTGCGTTCAAGGTCAAATAGGGGTCGGAGCGACGGGCTAGAAATCAAGACATGCCGAAGGCACCAATTGATTTCTAGCATTAAATATATAGGTAATTATTGTAGGAAAGGAGCAAAATGCTGAATTGAATTGGAAAGGACAAGTACTCATTTCGAAGTTTGTTTTTTTACCGAAAAGTTTCGCTAAAACATGTGTTTTGGAAATAGCTAAAAAAATGACGAATGACTGGATCGTCGTTCCAGTTCGATAAAGTTCAATTCAATATCAAGCATCTCTCCAAAACTTTTTCGTATACCCAAACCCTTCTTGCGCTAGTTGAGTTAAATGCTCCACCGAATATTTTTGTCAAGCCGCCAATGTTATACATATATTTAACTTTTTGTGATATAAAATTAAATACGAATTGTACATGTTCGCTGAATGATGGGATTATAGATGTTGGAGCTACTTAGAATAAAAACATTAATCTTTTATGGTTCTCCTCTTTAAGGATGGTGAAAATCATCTTCACATTGATGTCATCCATCATTAACGTTTTTATTGATAAAGTGGCTTACCCAAGGCATGTTTACGGTGTTCTACCCCAGCTACCCATGGAATATTTGAAATCCATATATTTTCTAAGGCAATCTCCGAAATTCAGACATTCAATTTTGCTAGTCTACCTTATAATCATATCATATGAGTCTAGTTAATCATATAAATTCTCTCTTTACCCCATTAGAATTTTATAGGTATTCCGCTGCACTCGAAAAAAAAAATATTTTCTGTCCACTTTAATGGCTATAGCCCCTGACTACAGAATCTGTTGTTTTCTGGGTTTCTTTTGACAGACAACAATAACACGTTCTAATCAATGATCTTAAAACCTGCTTGGATTTAATATCTTCATATGGATGCTCTTTTTTCAAAAGGAAAACGGTATTTTGGTGTCCAAGCTCCCCTTCTACTATATTTCCTTGAGGAGAAACTACTTCTTCCCAGTTGCTCAGTTTCGAAATCCCTTAGGTGAAAGTTGCTAATGCCATGGCCCATTTAGGTGCAGCGGACATCAGAAAAAAATATGGAGTCGAAATTACGTTTGAATTTTAGTTTGGGAAAAAATGTAAAATGTGAGGAATACAATTTCATTCAATTTGGTTAAAAGAAAAGTTATCTCGTCTAGTTTATTATTATTTTCTTTTTAAATTCAAATTTCTACCTTCTTGTTGCATATTCTTACTCTCTTCAGAAATCGCTTTTCTCTAGTAGAGAGATATCTTTAGGTATAATTGTCTTCTGTTTAAAATTAAAGTTGCATAAATGCAACAGTTCTGCAGATATTATTTCAAAGTAGGAAAATGTTTTTGCTATATATAAAAAGCTGAAATTGAAATACCTAAAATTGTACTTTTTTTTGTTAAAAATGGACAAAAATGTATTTTGATTATGTATATTAGTAAGTGCAAGTTTAAAGAATTTGTCAGGCTTCAATTTAAAGTCTAACCTTTATTCGTATATTATTTGTTAATAACACTGGGCAATAAATTTTCATAAAAGTCATGCCTCCGAGATAAAAGTAGCCATTTCTTAAAGATTTCAAGGCGCTGAACACGAATATGACAATGAAAATGCAAAATTGGCTATGATTTCTGAGAAATCTGCAATAGTTTCTTATATAATAGAGTAATACCTACATATGACATGTATCGGTAAAACTCCACTTCTACTTCCGACGTCGCTTGTACAGCTGCTCAGGATCCTCTCTGGCGAGCATCCAACAGTAGTCAGCCAATATTGAAGTGGACCAGTTTCCCTGGTATCGTTTCTCCATCGTTGCAATGTCCTGGTGAAAACGTTTACCGTGCTCATCACTAACCATGCCGCAGTTGTCGGGGGGGGGGGAATCTAAGTGAGAATGGAGAAAGTGGATCTTTAAGGACATATTGCAGCCAAGTTTGTGATACAGAGACAACATGTCCTTAACCAGTCTCTTGTACTTGTTTGCCCTGACACTCCCGAGGAATTTAGTTGACACCAGACGAAGCGTGACTCAATTTCGAGGAGTCTATGAATAGTCGCCATTCTTGAGGGTCATGTTTGATTCCGAGGATATTCATCAGGCCATCTACATCGGAGCAGAACACAAGGTCATCTTCCTTTCTGAAGTAATTCGCAAACTGCTCATGACGAGTTCCAAACGAAGTCACTCGGACATTTTCCTTAAGAAGATTCCATTGTTCAAGTCTTGATCCAAGTAACTCTGCTTTGGCCTTAGACAGCTCCTGATCGCGAGCAAGATCGTTCATTTTTTCTTCTGTGAGAATGTGTGGTGCAGATGACACACCATGGCAGATGTATGGATCATCATTAGACACTGAAGGCTGCGGAGAACCCGACTCCAGTTCGCCTCTCTCCTCATCGTCTGAATCGATGGAAAATTCGTTTGGAGGTTCAGGAGCGGGAAGGTCTTCGCCTTGCAGAACTGGTCGGAGAGCAGATTGTATATTCGGGTACGCTATTGTCCACTTCTTTTTCCTTATGATACCTCTAGAAATAGGTGGAACCATGCAGAAGTAGCAGTCATTTGCGTGGTTGCTTGGCTCTCTCCAAATCATAGGAACAGTAAACGGAATCACCACTTTTTCGCCTTTCAGCCTCTTCAGAAGATTTCTTGCACACATATTGCAGCATATTGTGTGGGACCCAGGCCTTTGTCCTGGTCCCCGATCTTGCATCCCAAATAAAACTCATATGCCGCTTTCACTATTGGAGTGATGGCCCTTTTCTGGCTTGCAAACGTCACTTCCCTGCAAATGTAACAAATTGTAACTGGACTATTAACACAGTTACGAGGCATCACTATTGCTGGATTAAAACTTCAAAGATCACTTGTGTTGTACTTATGACTCAGGGGTAAATAGTAGTCGCTCAAAAGACTTGCTCACCCTACGAGACGTCGCTTACAACTAACTATTGCTTCACCTTTTGTCCGCGATCGTAAAGCCGTGATGTCATGACTCAACTACATTGCATCAGGCAATGATGCAATACTTCCGGAGGTTGTGTGTAGGGTTGAAGAATAATCGAAAAATTAAAAGCTGGTCTTTAATCGATCTGTCTTTTAAAAATCGGTTTTGACCAAAAAGTATAATAATTTTTAAAAGCCAAAATAAAAGGTACTGACTTTAACTTTTAACAAGCATAGTTTATTGTCTATTTTTCGGTCAAAAAATGCCAAAAAAGGAAAACATCATACGCATGCATATGAAAAAGAAAATGAGAACTTTGACGATTGACATATTTTATTTTAGCTAAAAATAATACATCATTTAGAAATTTGAAATTGAAAAAAATTAATTAAAAATCTAATATTTTATTTTAGCTAAAAATAATACATCATTCAGAAATTTGAAATTGAAAAAAATTAATTAAAAATCTATACTTAAAAAACAAAAATTAAACTTTTTGTAAAGAAAATTATAAAGAATAAAATTAAAATTTATCTCTATTATGGAAACAAAAACATTGAAATAAAATATTTTAATAAAAAGCATTTACCTAGCAAAAAATCGACTCTTCTTGTAAGAAAAGATATAAAATTAAATTTAGATTTTGTCGCTATGTTGAAAATGACATCTTAAGAAACCAAGGGCATTAAGGGCATTATCTGTCATTCTTGAATAATAAAAGAAAAGGCCAGCAGCAGAAAAGTGCACTTCTGACTCGATGGTTTGATATTTATTAGGAAAAAATCTAATGAATGTATGTACTGCGATTTTCTTTAGTGTTTGCCTGGATTGCCGTCCCATGGCCGAGTGGTTAGCGCGCTTGGCTACTGATCTAAGGGACCTGGGTTCGAGCCCCGGGTAAGGCATGGCTGTTCGTGTCGTTTTTCTGCTGAGGGCCTGCCATCCTCACAGACCTTCTACTATGGCATATAAACTGACAGGCTCCTGTCAGACCTCTGTGCCAAGCAGCTGCTTGAGGGAGTATTTATTATTTTTCTTATCATTTATTGCCTGGGTTATAAAAGGAATAAATCAGACGATTCATTTTTAAATTCCTCTGGATTAGTTAAGTATCTCAACAATGAAATGACATCCTTTTGTCGTCTTGATGAATAGCGTTTGATACGGCATTCTTTGAGATTAGCAGCAATAGGATTTTCCACATCGTCTAGTTTCTTAAGGGAAATTTTCATAAGCATGTCAGCTTTAAGTAAAGTTGCTTCTTCAGAGCATAGAACTTTCAAAACAAATTCAATCTTGACGAAGAGTTTCAGCGAGGTTATCTAACAAATTCCATTCCTCCTCAAAGACATTTTCTGTTGTCTGGTACAGCCTTAGGAATGCCTTAGGAATGCAGTTCTTTAGCTTTAAAAAACGTTCAATCATGGCAAGTAGACTATTCCATCGTGTCTTGCAGCTAAGATAAGCTTCGTTTCTTCTAATTGAATTCCTCCTTTACGAAATCTTGAAGCCTGTCATTATTCAAAGGAAATTTGCGAAACATTTGACAGATTTTTCTGAGTTTCTTAATTACTCTCACATTATCTGCATTAAGTTGCGGTGCATCATTTCTGTGAATATTTATCTCAAATATAGGATCCAAATATAGGCCTTTATTCATATCATCCTTATCTTCATTTAAGTCTTCATCATCATCTTCAATACCCTGCTTAGTCCTAATACAAAGCATCACAGGGAGCTTAATAAACGTGTAAAGGATCAGTTAACTGCTGATAAGAACCTTTGGCTTGATGGCTTGGCTGACAAAGCCGAGGAAGCAGTTAGACAGCACAACAGCAGAGAGCTGTACCAGGTAGTTAATGTTTTGTGTGGTAGAAAACGGACAGGTATACAGGGATTGAAGGATAAACAAGGTAAGGTTATAAAAGGTGAGGATTCTGTAATGCTGAGCATTTCAGTTATGTTCTAAACAATGTGGTTAGTTCTACTCCCATTATTTGTAAAGATGATAGATGTATTGGTGGCTTTAATGTTGGCCCTATAACACAATCTGAAGTTAGTTTGGCTATTTCTAAACTTAAACTTCATAAATCCCCAGGGGTTGAAGTAATTACTACGGAAATGCTTAGAGCTGGGAATGTTTCAGTTACCACTTGGATGACTGAAATTTTGAATATCTTTTATGATAAAGGCATGGTTCCTAAAGATTTTACCAGAGCTATTATTATCCCTATATTCAAAAAAGGTGATCGCAGTTCTTGTTTTAAATATAGGAGTTTCAGCCTACCTTCTGTTCCAGGTAAAGTTCTTTGCATGATTCTGCTTAATAGAATTAAGAATCTGGTTGACAGAAAATTGCGTGATGACCAATGTGGATTCAGAATATATATATGTATAGATCAGATATTTTCACTCAGGCAGAATCTTGAGAAGTGTTTAGAGTTTCAGAAACCTTTGGTTGCTAGCTTTGTTGATTTCAAAAAGGCTTTTGACTTTGTTGATCATCATAATTTTAGGTTGGTTATTGAGATCGTATGGCATACCAGACAATTCAGCTAACATAATGAAAGCTCTCTGTCATAACACTGAGTGTGTGTGAGAGAGAGAGAGTTGGTAAGGCTTGTAGAAATTGGTTTAGCATTACCTCGGTGTTCGACAAGGGTGCATTTTGTCTCCTTTTCTCTTTAGTTTGGTTATTGATTATGTAGTGCGAAATTCACTTCAAGGGAAAGATTTTGCCCTTAAATGGTCTGGAGATACTAAAATTTCTGATTTAGATTATGCTGATGATTTAGCCCTTTTGGCAAATGATGTTGATCAGATGAACTATTTCATTGGAGCTGTTGATAAGTCTGGTAGTAGATTAGGTTTGGTTATAAACAGAGAGAAAACTAAAGTGATGAAAATAGGTCAGGCAGGCTGTGATTCAGTTAATGTGAATGGTTACAGTCTTGAGCAGGTGTCACAGTTTAATTACCTTGCGAGCTATGTAATAGGTAATGGTGATGTGCGGCGTGAGATTAACAGACGAATAGGGATTGCTGCCGGGACTTTTAAGAATCTATGGAGAGTGTGGAGAAATAGGCGTATACACCTAAAGACTAAAATTAGACTGCATAATAGTTTGATTCTTTCTAGGGTTAGTTATGGTAGTGAAACTTGGACACTTTGTAAACAAGATAACAGGAAACTAGATACTTTTGATTCCAGATGCTTACGCAGTATCTTAGGCATTAGGTGGTTCAACTTTGTAACTAATGATGAGGTTAGGCAAAGGAGTTTGCAACCTCCTTTAAGCAGCATATTTTGCAGAGAGAGACTCCGTTGGTTTGGCCATGTTACCCGTATGGATAATTATAGATTAGCGAATAGGGTTATGAACAGTGTGCCTAAAGGTCTCAGAAAGAGGGAGAGACCTAGGATGCAGTGGGCAGACAATGTCAAACATGACTTTGTTAGAATTGGTGTGCAGTGGCCAGATGCGGCAGATATAGCTCAAGACAGATATGCTTGGAGAACTAAATTGCACGGTCTGATTGGACCTCCGTAGCCCATGGCTGCTTGAGGATGATGATGTTGATTTAAAATATAAAACTATTACCATTGCAATCTATTTCATAAAATGATGACTTGTTCACGTAAGCCTTCATTCTCTCACTCTCTCTCTCTCTATTATACAGTATATATTGAATAAATTGGAATGAAATAAATTTTATGTATGCGTTCGTTCATTATTTTTATGATTTTAAATTGTGTTCATTTTTCATTTTTTTTCTTTCTGCTTCTCCCTCTTTCTGTAAAAAACATTTATAAAGCAATTCAACATTACTGTAGTCTAATGAAAAATCAATTAAATAAAACGATTTTTTTGTTTTCGTTTTTCGATTTTTGTGGAAATTTTAAAAACCCTTTAAACCGTTTAAAACTAGTTGTGTATGCAATACCGCAATATGTTGCAATCTGAAGTTTAAAAACAGCGTTGCGAAATGGTTACCTTTGTACTCAATGCGGACTGAGTCGTTTATACATGACCATCTCTGTCTCTCCTAAACAAGAGCCAATCGACAAATTTTATTGTCCTTTTCGTTTTCAGCACCTCGAAATTAGTAAAGATTGGCTATTTTCATTTCAAAGCCTTTTTGTGTGTTTCCCAGCGTAGCTAAATATAAAATCTGAGATTGTACAGAAATCCAATGAGACGGTTCCAGCAGGACGGTTCCAAGTGAAGATCATGAATCAAAGAGGAAGTGGTGATGTTCGTGGTTCTGCATCTGAATCTAGATAATCTGTTTGAATTCGCCTTTTATTATTATTAGTTTCAGTTTATGTTAACACTGCACGATGGTCTGTAAGGAAATGATCATGATTTTGAGTGAGTCCATTACAATAATACAGAAGCAAATATAATGAAATTAGATATGAATTCACACTAAGGGAATATGTCTCTCCTCCTATTTAAAGAATGTCTTTATCTTACCTTCACCTGACGCCTTTTCCTCTTCTTAACTCGGACTTGTTTAAAATGCCTAGAATCATGCAAAAATCATAGACATACACGATATTATCAAAAGTATTCGGACACTTCCATAATATTTGAAGGAAAAACCGTATTCAAAATTTCCTAACATGAAAAAAAAAAACTTTTAGAGGAAAATATCATTTGATTTAAATTGAAGATCTCACTGAAAATTCTTTAAATCTCAGTTTGCAGCAATATTCCTTTATTATTTAAAAATTCTTGATATTCGAACATTTAAGAACAGACTCAGGCCAGATGCAGTAGCTGTAGCTCAGGACAGACATGTTTGGAGAAGTAAAATGCGCAGTCTGGTTTGATCTCCGTAGCCCATGGCTGAATGACGATTCTCTGTTTGTGTATGTGTAATAACCTCCTGTAAATAGCGAAAATGAATTCCTCCCCTTTTGAAATTTGAAGACTACGTATCAGAAATGAACTTTGCTAAAATAAGAGCTATTGCAGCTTTACTGTGAATTTTAAGGTAAAATTGAAAGTTTAATTAACGTTACGAAATGTCCCAAAACGTTTTAAAATGTTAATGTTTGAAAAAACTACATGTGATGCAACAATCTTTAACAATCCTCAGTTTTGTTCTTATAAATTTGATAATTAAAAAAAGTTTATAGTTAAAAACATAATTAATTTGCAGTTGGGTTGGGTTTGTTCTGAGCGGCACATTTTTGCAAAAAAATATGGTCTAAATGGCCAGTCACAAGGAACCCAGAGCTCACAGAACGTTAGGGGAAGGGGACCCACTAAACAGCTGTAAGGAGACAGATGGCCACCCGTCAAGGTCACCAGGGTCTTCTTTCAGCTGCCCTAAGTATGGCCAATACCTCCTAGAATGAAGTCCACCAACCTGTTTTTGACGTCTCACACACTAGGCCGGTGCCTACGACTAGGCTATCGCTGCTGATTATTTTCGCATATCGCTTCATTTGAATGAAGTTGAAAGGGAAATTATTGTCGATGGTTTCAAATGAACCAATTTTTAACGCAGATGCAATTTATCAATCTTTGAATAAAAATAATGCCTGGACGAAAATGCAAAAAACGGAAAAATATATCTGCCGAATTTTGCACTAAAGTAAAACAAACGTAGTAAAATTCAATCGCTGTATCCTCTTTGATAAACAATTTCAAAAAACAAGAAGGAACTTTTGGAATATTCTGATGTGAGACAGAAGTTATTCACAATTCCTCTTGTAATAACATTTTTTCACTGAAAACAAATAAACAAAATCTGAGGTACAAACAAAGTATCTTTCACGATTTCAAACAAACCAAAATTACTATAGTGTAAAAATTATCAACTATTGCAAATTTAAGTAATTTTTCATAAATATTTACATAAAAAATCTTCAGCGCGATTAGCAACTATACCTGGAAAAGAATACATAAAATTAGAAAAATGATTGATTTATTTATAACATATATGCTAAATCTCACTGAAGAAATACATGAAACTTCTAACGGTGAGGAGGTGAATATTAAAAATTGCAAAATATTTAGAAGTAAATCATTTAAATGATATGTACTAAACCAATTGAAGAAATGCATAAATCTCCTAGAGAAATCTCCTGAAAAAATATTGAGAATTTCGCAAAACTAGGAGAAAGTAAATTAATTCATATATAGTAAACCAACTGAAAAGATACATAAATCTCCCAAAGAGAAGTGGAAAAATATTAAATATTGCACATAATTGGCAGTGACTCAATTAATTTATATATTATAAACCTGATGCAGAAATGTGGAAAGCTTCTAAAGTGAGGAAATATTCGCATAAAATTACCCTGAGGGATTTAATGAAATCATATACTAATTCAAATGAAGAAATGTTTAAAACTCCTAAAGTTGAAGGAAAAAATTATAAAGAAATAGAAAATTAACAGGGGTAATGATTAATTTGTCATATATATATATTCAAATAACTTTACACATTACATATTTGCCTTTCTATGAGTGACGGAAATAAAAGTTAGTGAATAGAACACAAAATGAGCAAATTCAGTGATACATTTTTATCATATGCTTTGAACTAAATGAAGAAATGGTTCATTATATATAAGTCGACTCCCTCTTATCCGCCCTTACGGGACCGGACCCCTGGCCGGATGAACGAAAGGCTTCTTAATCTGAAAATTGTGTCAGAAAATAAATAAAAACGGCTGATGACAAAAATACTTAACTCTACTGTATTTTAATTAATAATTTGTTGTAAAATAATAAAAATTTACTCACACTCACTTGAAAAAGTCCGTGATTTTCTTTTGTTTCTTTGAACTTAACACTTTTTAACCTGCCAAGTGTTGCCATTTTTTAATAAATATTACATCAATTGCAGATGAAGCCTCTTGTTGTTCACTCTATCTTACTGCAACATCAAAAGCTACTTTTCCTTCAATATGGCTAACTTTACCTTCTCCCTCTTCTTCTTTATTCTCCGTTTCTTCTCCGTTCCCTTGACAGACTGCATTGATAATTTCGTCATCATTCAGTGTTTCATTTTCTAGCTGTTCACGCCTTTTAACCATTTTCCAATGTCATCTTCAAGTGTGTCACATCCAGACAGCAGTTTAAAGTCATTAAACAGCGAAATATTGTTATTATCCGTCATATCTTCGACAGGTGTAGGCTCATTCGATACTTTCGTGTTGTCGTCTTTGTACTTTCTACACAGTTTTCAACTTCGGGCCAAAGTTTTCTCCATGACTTCATAAACGTTGTACGAAGCATTTCTTCAAAAGCTCTTTCCAACATGTAGATCATACCCCTGATATTTATTGTTTTCAAAGCTTTTAAAAGTCCTATTCCGTCATTTTTGGTTCGCTGTAGAATTTCTGAAAGAAGCTTTCTCCTGTATTGCCTTTTTAAACTTACAAGCACGCTTTGATCCATTGGTTGTACTAAAGATGTTACATTAGGTGGTAAAAACATGGCTTTTATGTTGTCAGAAATGAGTTCGTTTGGGTGAGTTGGGGCATTGTCGAGAATGAGTAGCTCCTTTACAGGCATTTTAATATTTGTCAAGTGGTTTTTTACTTTTAGAACAAATTCTGTTAAGGACCGCTCTTTAAACAAATACGAGTCTATCCAAGCAGACTTTTGAGCTTTGTAGTAAACTGGCAGAGTAGCTGAATTTAAATGCTTGAATGCTCGGGGTTTTGCTGATTTCCTAATTAAAAAAGAGGAAGTTTGTGCATACTGCAGCATTTATATACACAGCCACAGTAATTCTTTCTTTGTTTGTTTTAAATCCTGATGCTGAAATTTCTTGTGCTGTCACAAACGTTTTTGTTCGAAGAAGTTTAAAATTTAAACCAGTCTCATATACATTGTAGATTTGTTCTGCGCATAGACCTTCTTCTTCAATAAGCACTAAAAGGTTTTCTTAAAATTCCTTTGCTGCTAAAGGATCAGCTGACAATTTCTCACCACAAACACCAAGGTAATGAACACCATGCTGTTTTTTCCAGCGAGAAAGTCATCCCTCGTTTGCTGGAAAATCTCCCCCATTATAGATTTTAGAATGAAGGATTAATGCTTTTTCTTTCAAGATTGGTGTTTCTTTTCGACGCTCTTGCATGAACCATAACCAAAATGCATCATGGACAATTTCATTTTTCGGCTTTTTAAGAGTGCACCGAGAAGAAAGCGTTTTTTCACATTCGAATTGAGTGCAAAAATCTTCTAAAGATTTTCTATTCCTTCTCCAGTCATTTACCGTGCTTTTAACAACACCTAGTTCATCACAAATATGCTTTACTTGATCACCTTTTTCAATACATTGTAACGCTTATCATTTCATCTCCATCGTAACGACATTATGCTTATGTTTGCACCCACTAATTTTGTACCACACAATAATTAATAGATCACAACACACTCCTGTATACGCACAGTATACTGTACACTGTAATATTCACAAAGAGGAACTGAAGCGAATATGTACTATACTATAAACAAAACACGCGCGACTTTTTACCTCTTCTTGGAACTGAAGCAAATAAACAAAACAATCGGCGTTCAGAATTGCTTCTGCTTCTTGGAACGACCGGTTAAAGCGGAGACCGGTTGAGCCGAGACCGGATAAGAGAGAGTCTACTGTATATGATATAATGGTTATTATATATATGATAGAATGGACAAAGGACCTGGCTGACAAAGCTGAGAAAGCAGTTAGACAGCACAACAGCAGAGAGCTGTACCAGATAGTTAATGTTTTGTGTGGTAGAAAACGAACAGGTATACAGGGATTGAAGGATAAACAAGGTAAGGTTATAGAAGGTGAGGATTCTGTCATGGCTAGGTGGGCTGAGCATTTCAGTGATGTTCTAAACAATGTGGTTAATTCTACTCCCATTGTTTGCAATGATGATAGATGCATTGTTGGCTTTAATGTTGGCCCTATAACACAATCTGAAGTTAGTTTGGCTATTTCTAAACTTAAACTTCATAAATCCCCAGGGGTGGATGAAATTACTACGGAAATGCTTAGAGCTTGGAATGTTTCAGTTACCATTTGGATGACTGAAATTTTGAATAACTTTTATGATAAAGGCATGGTTCCTAAAGATTTTACCAGAGCTATTATTATTCCTATTTTCAAAAAAGGTGATCGCAGTTCTTGTGATAACTATAGGGGTATCAGCCTACTCTCTGTTCCAGGTAAAGTTCTTTCCATGATTGTGCTTAATAGAATTAAGAATCTGGTTGACAGGCAATTGTGTGATGAGCAATGTGGATTCAGAAGTGGTAGGGGATGTGTAGATCAGATATTTTCACTTAGGCAGATTCTTGAGAAATGTTTAGAGTTTCAGAAACCTTTGGTTGCTAGCTTTGTTGATTTCAAAAAGGCTTTCGACTCTGTTGATCGTCATAATTTGTGGTTGATTGTGAGATCATATGGTATACCAGACAAGTTAGTTAACATAATGAAAGCTCTCTATAATAACACTGAGTCGTGTGTGAGAGTTGATAAGTCTTGTAGCAATTGGTTTAGCATTACTTCTGGTGTTCGACAAGGGTGCATTTTGTCTCCTTTTCTCTTTAGTTTGGTTGTTTATTATGTTATGCGAAATTCACTTCAAGGGAAAGCTTTTGGCCTTAAATGGGCTGGAGATACAAAAATTTCTGATTTAGATTATGCTGATGATTTAGCCCTTTTGGCAAATGATGTTGATGAGATGAACTCTTTCATTCGAGCTGTTGATGAGACTGGTAGTAGAGTAGGTTTGGTTATAAACAGAGAGAAAACTAAAGTGATGAAAATTGGTCAGGCAAGTTGTGATTCAGTTAATCTGAATGGTTGCAGTCTTGAGCAGGTGTCACAGTTTAATTACCTTGGGCTACGTAACTGATACTGGTGATGTGCGGCATGAGATTAACAGACGAATAGGTATTGCTGCCGGGACTTTTAAGAATCTATGGAGATTGTGGAGAAATAGGCGTATACACCTAAAGACTAAAATTAGACTGTATAATAGTTTAGTTCTTTCTAGGGTTAGTTATGGTAGTGAAACTTGGATGCTGTGTAAACAAGATAACAGGAAACTAGATGCTTTTGATTCTAGATGCTTACGCAGTATCTTGGGTATTAGGTGGTTTAACTTTGTAACTAATGATGAGGTTAGGCAAAGGAGTCTGCAACCTCCTTTAAGCAGCATATTGTGCAGAGAGAGACTCCGTTGGTTTGGCCATGTTGCCCGTATGGATAATTATAGATTGGCGAATAGGGTTATGAAGAGTGTGCCTAGAGGCATCAGAAGGAGGGGGAGACCTAGGATGCGGTGGGCTGACAATGTCAAACAGGACCTTGTTAGAATTGGTGTACAGTGGCCGGGATGCAGCAGATGTAGCTCAGGACAGATATGCTTGGAGAATTAAACTGCGCGGTCTGGTTGGACCTCCGTAGCCCATGGCTGCTTGAGGATGATGATGATGATGATGAGAATGGACAAGATTAGTGACTCAATTAAATCATATGAACGAACTAATTGTTGATATATCCAGAAAACATAACACAAAAGTTGAAGAATAGTGATTCAGATAAATGGTATACACTAACACAGAGACCACCAGATATGTCAATAAACAAGCATAGGAGGCACCTAAAAATGGTGATTTAGATAAATAATGTGGACTATGATGTTCCTTTCTAATTTAAAAAGTACCATACATCTAAAGATGTTTAAGAGTACTGATTTAGATTAAGTGTATGTATTAAATTTATTAATGAAAAGCTATATATAGTATATATAACTTTCTGGAAATGACGAAATGTCATTAAAGTAATAAACATAAGCATCAAAATGAAGTGATAGCATATATGCAAGAAATAAATGAACACAGTAAATCATATATATGGTAGACACTAAACCAAGTGATAACAGATACTACTTATGTCAATAAACAAACAAAGAATTGATTAATTAGTGATTAAAAATAGTGATTCCAATAAAACGTGCAAACTTTGGGAACTTGCACACAAATATAGTCTTTCCCTAGTTTTAAAAATATAACATCTAAAGATGCTCAAGATGCAGTTTATGCATTAAACTAAGTAATGATAACCTATATATATAAATGTTTTTGAAAAAGAAATATGCTATTATTAACATATGCATCAAAATGAAGTGACAGCATACACAATATAAATGCAGAAAATAAATGTTGAAGAATAGTAGTTGAGATTAGTGTTGAAACCCGGTGTTCAGCCGGTTTTTAAAATTTCCCCAAAAATAGAAAATCCGAAACAAAAAATTGTTGTTTTGATTGATTTTTTTTACTTGACTACAGTAATGTTGAATTTTTTATAAATGTTTTTTATAGAAAGAGAGAGAGAAGGAGAAAGAAAAAAAAATGAAAAATGAATGCAAATAATGTAAATTCAAATAATGAAGGAACGCATACATAAAAGTTTTTCCGTTCCAATTTTATATACCGTATATATAGAGAGAGTGAGAGAATGAAGGCCTACGTGATCAAGTCATCATTTTATGAAATAGATTGAAATTTTATATTTTAAATCATTATCATCATCCTCAAGCAGCCATGGACTACGGAGGTCCAACCATACCGTGCAATTTAGTTCTCCAACATGAGTCCTGAGCTACATCTGGCCACTGCACATCATTTCTAACAAAGTCATGTTTTACATTGTCTGCCTATTGCATCCTAGGTCTCCCCATCTTTCTGTGGCCTTTAGGCACACTGTTCATAACCCTATTCGCCAATCTATAATTATCCATACGGGCAATATGGCCAAACCAAAGGAGTCTCTCTCTGCACAGTATGCTGCTTAAAGGAGGTTGCCGACTCCTTTGCCTAATTTCATTATTATTTACAAAGTTGAACCATCTAATGCCCAAGATACTCCGTAAGCATCTGGTTTCCTGTTATCTTGCTTACAAAGCGTCCAAGTTTCACTACCATAACTAACCCTAGAAAGAACCAAATTATAATACAGTCTAATTATAGACTTCAGTTGTATACGCCTATTTCTCCACACTCTCCCTAGATTCTTAAAAGTCCCGGCAGCAATCCGTATTCGTCTGTTAATCTCATGCCGCACATCACCATTATCTGTTACATAGCTCCCAAGATAATTAAATTGTGGCACCTGCTGAAGACTGCAACCATTCAGATTAACTGAATCACAGCCTGCGTGACCTATTTTCATCACTTTAGTTTTCTCTCTGTTTATAACCAAACCTACTGTACCACTAGTCTCATCAATAGCTCCAATGAAATAGTTCATCTGATCAACATCATTTGCCAAAAGGGCTAAATCATCAGCATAATCTAAATCAGAAATTTTCGTATCTCCAGTCCATTTAAGGCCAAAATCTTTCCCTTGAAGTGAATTTCGCATAACATAATCAATAACCAAGCTAAAGAGAAAAGGAGACAAAATACACCCTTGTCGAACACCAGAGGTAATGCTAAACCAATTGCTACAAGCCTTAACAACTCTCACACATGACTCAGTGTTATTATAGAGAGCTTTCATTATGTTAACTAACTTGTCTGGTATACCATATGATCTCACAATCAACCACAAATTATGATGATCAACAGAGTCAAAAGCCTTTTTGAAATCAACAAAGCTAGCAACCAAAGGTTTCTGAAATTCTAAACATTTCTCAAGAATCTGCCTAAGTGACATCCCCTACCATTTCTGAATCCACATTGCTCATCACGCAATTGACTGTCAACCAGATTCTTAATTCTATTAAGCACAATCATGGAAAGAACTTTCCCTGAAACAGAGAGTAGGCTGATACCTCTATAGTTATCACAAAAACTGCGATCACCTTTTTTGAAAATAGGGATAACAACAGCTCTGGTAAAATCCTTAGGAACCATGCCTTTATCATAAAATATATTCAAAATTTCAGTCATCCAAGTGGTAACCGAAACTTTCCCTGCTCTAAGTATTTCAGTAGTAATTTCATCTACCCCTGGGGATTTATGAAGTCTAAGTTTAGAAACAGCCAAAATAACTTCAGACTGTGTTATAGGGCCAACATTAAAGCCACCAATGCATCTATCATCATTTCAAACAATGGGAGTAGAACTAACCATATTGTTCAGAACATCACTGAAATGCTCAGCTCACCTAGCCATGACAGAATCCTCCCCTTATATAACTTTACCTTGTTTATCCTGCAATCCTTGTATGCCTGTCCGTTTTCTACCACATAAAACATTAACTATCTGGTACAGCTCTCTGCTGTTGTGCCGTCTAACTGCTTCCTCAGTTTTGTCAGCCAAGCCATCAAGCCAAAGATTCTTATCAGCAGTTAACTGATCTTTTTCACGTTTATTAAGCTGTCTGTAATATTTTCTATTAGGACTAGTAGAGTATTGAAGATGATGATGAAGACTTAAATGATGATAGGTATGATGTATGATGTGAATCAAGGCCTATATTTGGATCCCGTGTTTGAGATAAATATTGACACAAATGAGGCACCACGACTTAGTGCAGATAATGTGAGAGTAATTAAGAAACTCAGAAAAATCTGTCGAATGTTTCCCAAATCTCCTTGAATAATGACAGGCTTCAAGATTTTGTAAAGGAGGAATTCAATGGGAAAGAAAAGAAGCTTATCTTAGACTGCAAGACACGGTGGAATAGTCTCTTTTCTATTATTGAACGTTTTCTAAAACTATGGAACTGCATTCCTAAGACTGTACACGTACGAGCTTCAACAGTAAATGTCTTTGAGGAGAAATGGAATTTGTTATATGACCTCGCTAAAACTCTTTGACCACTTATATTTGTTTTGGAGGTTCTATGTTCTGAAGAAGCAACTTTAGTTAAAACTGGCAGCTTATGAAAATTTGCCTTAAGAACTAGATAATAAGGAAAATACTATTGCTGTCAATCTTAAAGAATGCCTTATCAAACCATATTCATTAAGACGACAATGTTTATTAAAATATTTTTTATTAAAAAATTTTATTTCAATGTTTTTCCATAATAGAGATAAATTTTAATTTTATTCTTTATAATTTTTTAAAAAAAGTTTGATTTTTAATCAATTTTTTTTTCAATTCTAAATTGTCTGAATGATGTATTTTTTAGGCTAAAATAAAATATGTCAACTGTCTAAGTTCTCATTTTCTTTTTCATATGCATGCGTATGATGCTGCCTTTCTTTGGCATTTTTTTGACCAAAAAGTAGACGATAAACTATGCTTGTTAAGAGTTAAAGTCAGTACCTTTCATTTTGGCTTTTAAAAATTACTCTACTTTTCGGTCAAAACCGTTTTTTTTTTAAAAACAAATCGATTAAAAACCGGTTTTTAAATTTTCGATTATTCTTCAACCCTAGTTGAGATGTATTCGTAAACATTAAACCAAGTAATGACATACATGCATATAGACCTCTAGGTACGTCAATAAGCAAATAATTTACTACAATGATTCAGATAAATAGCACAGAGTAAGTGATAACAGAGAAAAATCATATAACAAATTACTCTGAGAAAAAGATAGGCAAAGATTCTTTGGTTCTTATACTAAATTTCCTATCAAAGACTAAGAAAATATAATTTTAAATTTACAATCAATGTAAAAAAAAATATATTCAACCACTTTCCAGAGAAACTTTTTGCCATTTTACCTAATTTATTTATATTTTAGATATTGCATTCCTGTGAAAGTAATGCGGAATAATTATTATGCTATTGTTTACAGTATGCAAATACAAATACCTTACACCTTACATTGTAATATCTTCAAAAACGTAAGTAGTTAAAACTCTGCATAACATTGTTTGATAATGTTAGGAATTTATCTATAGAAACCAATTTACATAATTCTGATATCTGCATGCATTATTCATAGTGTACGTTAGAAATACACCAAATGATTTATCTTAATGGCATTTAGCTATTTAAGTTCTTTTGCTTCATGATCCAAGGCTACATTATCCTTAGTTTAAAAAAAATATTTTTTTATAAGACAAATTATATACGTTTATTTCTACAAATCATATGAAAGCTCAGTGTGAAATTACTTAATAATTCATCTTACCTTTTATATAGAGAGTATCCTAAATTTTTGTTGTAACGTATTCCGAAGGTGGTTGACTTTCAGCTCTGGTATGGCTCTCTCTCTCTCTACTGAACACGGCGCCACGACTTAATGGTCTATATGACGGACGGTCTCCCCTTTTTGACCGAGGGCAGATTGAAGGTTATTGGAGATAATTCTCAACGCTGGCACAGTTGGGACTCGAATTGGGAAATTTTCGATTTTGAGCCTGACGCGCTACCAACTGATAAATACACTGGCTTACAAGGTTTTTATAACATGAACAATTGTAGCTGCCTTTAATTATTTTTCAGGTGCTGATTTCAGATCTGGCTTTAAAAAATGGCTAGCACGTCACGTTTTTATGTTATTGGTCGTTTTGACACGTATAAGATCTTCCTACACCAATACCTCCAGATAACTGAGAGGATACTAGATATTTAAATTTTTGTGGCTGGCAACACTGATTGCCAAGTGGGAGAAAACATGTAACAGAGGTCCTGTATAGTTAGAGGCTGGCCATTTCGGTGATTGACTGCCATTGGTAGATTGAGTCACGTGGTTTATTTCGTACCGTAAGATGAGTTAGTGTGTGGGTACCTAGTTAAAGTTTCTCAATTATTATAGTTTATACATTTTTACCACTTTTTTGTCTATTAAATATTCCATATTTTATCAATGCTTCATTGCGCTGCATTTCCGCTCATAAAAATAATTTAATGAATATTTTTTCCAAGAAACTCCGTCAGAAGATGGCAATCTGCTGCAAAAGTGAAACGAGCTAACTGAAAATCAAAAAAATAATTTTTTTAGATTCGTTTGGATAACGAGCTAATGTTTTCGTTTCGTCGTCGGTCTATGTCAATGTTTGTTCGTTTGTCTGTCCATCTGTCTTTCCACCTGTCAGTCCGTCTATAGACAATCAACATTTTTACTTTTACAGATAAAGGAAAAATTCTTTTTGGGTTGGATAGGCGTGGAAGAAATATTGCGATTCGCAATTTTGAAATCTTCGAATGGCTCTAATAGCGCCCTCTAGTGGTGGAAAAAGATGGAAAATGCTAAAAATTCAAACGAATATTGCAAGCAAGCTATTTACACTGCAAATCTGAAATTTTGGTAGTAGAGTGTTATGGTCAGAAGGTTTACAATGCAACAAGGCTTTGCCTCTTACTCCCAAGGGGGTGGGAAAATAAAACTTTTTTTATTTTAAGAAAGAAACAAAAAATTTTTTTTTGTTTTACAGGTACTAACAAATTATTGATATTTACATTTTTCAAATCCCCATCAGTTGGAATTTCCACTGTTAGAAAGAGCTAAAGGTGGTAAATAAAATCTCGGAAGGTGGCCTCTAGCGGCGGATGAAGCTGAAAAATACCAAATCTTTAAACGAATATTGCAAAAGATTTATTTATGGTAGAAACGTAAAATTTTGCTGAAAGAATGTAATGGTCAAGTGGTTTACACTAATAGTAATAATTTGTCCCATTATACCAAAGCAAAATGCAACTTTTCTGCTTTAAGAGATAAGTGAAAAACTTTTTTGTTGTACAGGTATTAATAAAATATTAATAATTTATTTTCCCAATTATGCAGTGGTTAGAATTCCACTGCCAGAAGATACTCAATGTGTAAAATAACTAGAAGAACGCATATCGCCTCTGGCGCATATGGAAATCTCTTTTACAAAGAGAATGAAGTTCTTTCTTTGTCTACTTTTTCACTCCTTAAATGTTAATTATGGATGTTTGTGTTGTATTTCTGCTGAAGTCCCGCCATCCTCGTGGACCTTCTACTATGGCGTATAAACTGACACGCTCCTGTCAGATCTCTGTGGGTAGCAGATGCTTGAAATAATATTTATTTTCATATTTTTCAATGTATGATGGGGTAAAAAGCACATAATAGTATTTTATTAGTAATTATCAACATGAAAAGTATTTGTCTTTTAGTTCTTAAATTTAAAAAGTTGCTTCTCTCCCACCCTTCTGAAAATAGTGGGCAGATCATTGTTGTCAGTGGAATTTCTACCACCGAAATTTCCACCATAAATAGATCATTTGAAACATTCGTTAAACGTTTTGTCGTTTGGATATTTGGTGATCTCTAACGATATAATTAAAACTACCTTTGAAAATGTGAATTATATATCATTAGTGTCAACTAAAATAGAGATTCCCAATTGTCTCTTTAAACAAAACCTTTCTGTTTCCTACCGACCATGGGCGTAGTGGCCAACTAAAATCTTCAACAGTGTCAAATTCCACAACAAAAATTTCAAATTTCTAGCATAACTACATCGTTTTCAATATTCGTTTCAAAATTTTCGATTGTTTTTCCACCGTTAGGAGCGCAATTATAGTTTTCGGGAGATTCGGAAAATACAAATTGTAATATTGTATCAATACCTGTCCAACCCAAAAAGAATTTTTAATTTATCTCTAAAAAGTTTCATTCCCCCCTGGGTCTAAAAGGTCAAGTTATTGTTGGCAATGTCAACTTCATAACCTTCATATCAACGCGAAAATTTCAAATTTCTAACGTAATTATATCGTTTGGAATATTTGTTTGAAATTTTGGAAATTTCAACTTTTTCCACCGTTAGAGGGCGCAATCATCACTTTTGGGAGATTCGAAAAATGCAAATCGTAATATATCATTAATACCTATCCAACACAAAAAGAATTCTTTATTTATCTGTATAAACAAAAAAGTCCGATGTCTACAGATGAACAGACGTCAAAGCTAAAATTATATCTTCTTTTTTTAAAAAAAAGTTCTAAAATTTACTTTTACTTTTTAGCCGTTTTCTAAAGTGCTTTCAGTTCTGAGCACTGAAATGTGTATCAAATATTACCCTACTCTTTTCCGGAATCCATAAGTATCCGTGCAATACCATTCAGCTTTGCACCCAAAAAATCCGAGCGACGACAAAACATGGCGTCCAAGTTTGAGATGACCAACCTCTACCTATATCGGGCCTCTAGTAACCTAATCTCAGACCGCCATTCTTGTTGTTTTCACTGTACGTTGAAGAGTGAATTTTGGCGTTTAAATGGCACAAAGGCAGCGTCGCGAATGTGTTAATGTGCCAGATAAGTTTTGTTACGTGTGTGGAAATTATATTTTGAAATCCCTAGGTCGCTCTTTGACAAGGATTGTAAAGAAAGCTTATAACTTGTATTTTGGATGTCATGTTGGAGATCACGACAAAAACATGGGCTCCCCAGGTGTGCTGCATTTAGCGCTTTTTGGCCTGAGGGAATGGTTGAAAGGTAAGATAAAATCCATGTTCTTTGCATTTTCAATAGTTTGGCGTGAGCTAACTAGTCACTTGCATGATTGCTATTTTTATTTAACTAAAGTGTCGGACTTTTTAAAAAAGAACAAAAGCAAAATATAATATCCAAATGTGCCTTCAGCCATAAGACCAATTCCTCATGGAGAAGATCTTCCTATACCACCTCCAACCAACTGGGAGGAGATGGATTCATATGCATCAGAGGAAGACGTTGAGGCACATACAGATTCTGATCCTACATACACCCCTAAAAGTTAGACGAGTCTCATCTGATTCAGCAAAATGAACTAAATAATTTTGTTCGAGAACTAGGACTTTCCAAACAAACTGAAGTTTTAGGTTCAAGACTTCAAGAGTGGAATCTTCTGGCCAAGGGTACCAGAGTTTCTCTGTTCAGAAAGAGAAATTTTGCTTTATCTGCTTCTAACGAGATGCAAGATGGTTTGTGTTTCTGCACAGATATTTCAGGGCTGATGAAAGAAATTGGAACAACTCACGACCCTAAGGAATGAGGTCTGTTTATAGATTCGTCAAAATTCAGCTTAAAAGCTGTCCCTTTGCGTAAAGGAAATCAAAAACCTTCCATTTCAGTGGCACACGCTGTGGGAATGAAGGAAACTTATGAAGGCATGAAAAAATACTCACTGCTATAAAATATGATCAGTTTAAGTGGACAATATGTGGTGACCTAAAAGTCATATCTCTCTTGCTCGGTCTTCAAGGAGGCTTCAAAAACTTTTGCTGTTTTCTTGTTTGTGGGACAGTAGGGCCAGAAAGGAACACTACAAAGCAAAAGACTGGGCCAAAACAGATGTTTTTATTCCTGGAAAGAGTAATGTGAGGTATATGACCCCTCTGATGCTCTGCTCCCACCACACCACATCAAACTGGAGCTTATAAAAAACTTTGCAAAGGCTATGGACAAAACTGGTAACGGGTTTTTGCACTTGAATGAAAAATTTCCAAAGCTAAGTGATGCCAAACTGAAAGAAGGGATCTTTGTTGGTCCTCAGATCAGGAAGCTACTGAATGATACTGTCTTCGAAGAAACACTGAATATGAAGGAGAGCGCTGCATGGAAATCCTTCACATCTGTGGTCCGGGGTTTTCTGGGGAATCACAAAGAGGAAAACTATGATCAGCTCAATCAAGATCTTCTCAAAAACTGAAAATCTTGGCTGCCGAATGTCTTTGAAGATCCATTTCTTGCACTCGCATCTCGACTTCTTTCTCAAGAACTTAGGAGCTGTCAGTGATGAGCAAGGGGGAAGATTTACACCAGGATATCTGAACCAAGGCAGGTCGGACCCAACAATGATGGGTGACTGCTGTTGGTTCTTGCAGAAGGAAGATTCCTCAGCACATAAAAGACAAAAATAAACTTCTTGTAAGTATAAAAGATCCTTACCCATGTTTTCTTATTTTGCATTTCAGTATTACTATATTTGTTACTTTATATTCACTGGTCTTTAACCATAATGTTTCTAATTTTTTTCGCTGTAATCATGTAATTAATTAATGAGCAATAAGTTGCAATTTAATAAAATAGTCACATTTATTTTCATTTCCCAGATATGCGTATTCATTGAAATTTGAAATACATCAATCCGTAATTTAAAAGAAAAACTGTACGAGCTGCAGATTTTTCACAGCCATATTTAAATTCAGCACCCCGTAATTAGTTAAAAACATCCCATTTGACCAATGTTGAAAAAAAAATAATTTCAATTGGTGTCTAGTGATATTAGCTAAGTCATTATTGCGAGCATTCCCCGCCCCCATAATTGTCACTTCAAAAAGAGCGGAATTTTCAAGAATTTTTAAACCAACATTCCAACAGAATAGTTAATGGTTATAATAGTTTTCAAAAAAGCATCCTCTATGTCAAATTTAATTCTTATAACTAATTGGATGGTAGTTTCACATAGCAAAAAGTTTGCCACTCCCAAACTGTTAGCTAATATTTATAGAAGCAATAATGACTTAGCTAATATTTGTTCGAGTGCCTCATCTGAAAAGGAGAATATTATTTCATTTATTTGAAATCAGAAAGAATGAGAATTGATTTGCCTGTGGCTCTCATCATAGTTGGATAGAGAACGGCAGAAACCAGATTTGCTTGAAGCATGCCGTTGCTATGGTAATGCAGTCTCACGTGCGTTCACGGAAGGAGGTCATTACACTACAAAGCTTGCAGCGCCACTGTTCAGCCTGACGGTGAAATATTTGCCAAAGAACAGAAAGCGTTCGAGTAGAAATCGAAAAGCGAGTATTGTTCATTAAGGTTCAGTGCTGCAGTTTTAAATAAAAAAATTTTTTTTGTAAAGTATAAGAAATGGTCAATAGATGTCATCTTTACGAAGAGTGGAATTATGATTTATTCGCCTGAAAACGCCTGAAAATTTGGAAAGTAGTCAAAGAGCATATTTTACTCACCCACGAATTTTGGATTTTGATTTTAACCTTACAAATGATAACAATTGAAGATCAGAATTGATTCAGAGCTACCCTTGTTCAGTTGAGTCCTAAAGAAATACATTTGGAAACTAGATGATATAAAAACTTTTTTTTGCATTAAAATTCTAGGAAAACTCTTTAGGAAAACCCTTTAGGTATGCTACAAATTTTATTCGCATTTTTATTTTCTTCATGAGTTGCTTTTTCTCATCTGATGGTTGCAATTTAAATTGTTTCTATATTGCTATACCTGTGAGATCTCAAAATCTCTTTTTATACTGTTAAACATTCAGTGAAATTAAAAACACTATTACTACTCACTACTAAATTTATTTACTAAATAAGTAATTAATATTACTAAATAAATTTAAGTAATATTAATTACTTATTTAAGGCATATAGGGTCATATATTCTTCACTTTAAGACAGGCAAACACAGCACAATAATAGCTGCTTTCTTGGTTATGATTATGGCAATCCCTTGGTGTGATTATGACAATCCCTTGGTTAGAAGCTGTGACGTCACGGTCAGAATGTCTTTAAACATTCTGCCCATCCTGGATCTTTGGACTTCGGATTCTATTATTTATTTCGTTCAGTAATAAGTGGTGATTCCACATAGGAGACTTGCAATGGTAAGAACATTTCAACCTAATAGGTACATAGTCAACTACTGTCACCTACTATTATTTTGTTAAACAACTCTTTAAATTTGGCATGAAAGGTTTCAAAGTGTGTCCAAAAAGTATTGAATGGATTTGCAGCTGCCGTGGAAGAAATTCCTTTTATTGCTTGCTATAATTGTTCAGTGTCTTATTCAAGGGAATCAAAATAATTTGAAGAAATATACATATTTATGAAATAGAAAACTTTCTGCTTACAAGAAAAAACAGTGAACACTTTCAGAAACTTTGGAAATATGTATATACATTATCCTCCAAAAAGTATTGGAAAACTTCCATTTGTAAAATTGCAAGCCACATTTAAATCTCTTGTGATGGACTCGTCTTCAGGTTCGGGGAGTGCTGGTCAAGGACGGCCATTTTAACACATCAATGAGTCTTCCAAACCGATTTAAGTCTATTGTGTTTCGTAGGCTTTACTTTTCAAGAAAAGAAATGACAACAGAAACACTTCCCATAGTGTTCACTCTCTCATTTTTGAAGAAATACTGGATTAGGTAGACTAATGAAACAAGCTTTGGATTTGATTGTCTTATCTCCATTGCGCAAAACAGAATGATCATCTCTATGGCAAATTATCCCAAAGATTGTCTGGAATCTATTATCACTGCCCAAATGCACGAAATAATGCAGTGAAAACAACGGGATATGGAAGAGAATTTTTTATCAGTAGGCTACATTGTCTACTAATAAGAAGAACTTGCTAATGATGTCAATGTTAGTTGTTCAACAATATTTGTGATTCGAGTAATCAAACAGACAATCATTGATCTCACTGATCAATTCTGGTTTGAAAAATCTAAAATGGATCTTTTAGTTTTCAGGTGGAATATTTTGCACATTAAATGAGAAAACACATCCAAGTAACTTCTATATTGACAACTATCGATATGCAGTTGACGAAAATCTCTCTCAGAAGTAGTCATCTTTGGCAATTTTAGTTCATTGTTTTCTCCATTCCAATGTTGAAGTGGAGGTTTTAGCAAAACAAAATTGTAAAATTTCAAGTAAGGAATACATTGAAAATGACTGTTGAAAGTAGTTCTGCTCTTTAGGTTTGGCTTAAAAAGAGAAGGAAAAGTTTGTAATTCATATGCACTATCAGCAGGGGGTCGAGAGCTAACACGGGATTTGGTGGAAAGTGTGTTCCTCTTGTATATGTGTATGCGTGTGTATCCTCAAGTAGATATTAAGGTTAAAAAGCAACAATCCATTTCCGAAAAAAATAACTATGTTTATTAAAAAAATAACATTTAATCTTAAATATCCAAACGATTTGATGAATGTGGCATAAAAATGAAGCATAAATATAAAATCTTGTTATAAAAAGAAGATATTTATAATAAGTAAACAACATATTCTGAAAGAAAGCATAAAAAAACTCAGGGACAAAATAAAACACAGAATTCTATTTTTTTATGGTTGGTACAAAAATAATACTAATATTTCTCAGGTTCTTATGAAATATTAACAAAGTTAATAAAACTAAAAAACAAAAATTAATATTTAATTTTACAATTGATTTATAATGGTACTTTTCAAAAATTTCGACTGGCAATTCAATAATGGCATCAAAACCTAACTTTCTTACCAAAGAGGCTTCACCAACAAATGTGTCCAAATTTATCAGGTGATGTACTCGGTTGGGTCACCTGAAGAATTGCCCGCAGGGCACTGCACCGATACTGGGCAAAAATATGGAAACATTCCCATGTTAAGTCAATAGAAAGCCAAAATCGAAAAACCCTAATTTCTACAATAAGCTGTTTATAGGAAAATAGGACTAGATAAATTTAAATCTCACTCCAATCTATGTAATTTTCGATTTTCAACAATATTTTTGGGTATTTAAAGAGTTACGAAAGCTGAAATAGTTAGCAGCAAAGTCAGACTTACGAAACTTGGGTAAAACGGATTTATTGAAGAACTATTTGCACAAATTTCTAAAACATTCATTTATTTTATTAACTGGTTTGAAATAATACTTTTTTTTAAAGTTTTAATTAACTTCTGAGGTTAATTCTTATGAACACCTCTGTTACTTAATATTCAAGCTTCTATAACTCTTTTAAGTACTGAACGGATATTGTTCAAAATCTAAATTTAGACAGTTTAATTGAGATCTTATATTTCTCTTCAGTCATATGTTTCCATAGAAGTATATTTAACCAGTTACCGAGCCTCGAATTTGATTCCCTATTGACATAAGATGAGGATGTTTCCATTGCCTGTAGACCCCTCCTCCCTCCCACCACATTATGTCGGGTCTGACTGTCAGATTGTATCATAAGAGAATTAGGAACAAAAGTCGTATTTAGAAGAAGGAGGATTCGTTATTTGCAGACGAAGTAAGATTTTTAAGTTTTGAATTATTGGGAAAGAGAAATAACAGAGAATTTCACTCTCGCAACTCTCACTTCCGTCTTTAAACGTGAGACTTACAAGAAAGAAATGAAATATAAGGAGCATATAAAAAATCGATAAAAAGAAAATGGTCAAGGTATCTAACAGCTCGAGAGTTATCACGGAGAAACTCAAAAAATGAACCGAAATTCCATGCTAAATAAGCAAGAAATCGAGTAGAATACGAATCTTAAATGTTCATTGACACGCATTTAGTTATATCAAAAAAATTTGAAGCTATTCTTGTTTGTTTAGTAAATAAGCATATTTATTCTCTCTATAGGTTTGGTTATAAACAGAGAAGACTAAAGTGATGAAAATTGGTCAGGTAGGTTGTGATTCAGTTCATCTGAATGATTGCAGTCTTGAGCAGGTGTCACAGTTTAATTACCTTAGGAGCTATGTAACAGATACTGGTGATATGCGGCATGAGATTAACAGATGAATACGGATTGCTGCCGGATGATTTGAGTTTCTCCTTGATAACTCTCGAGCTGTTAGATACCTTGACCATTTTCTTTATAGGGATTGCTGCCGGGACTTTTAAGAATCGATGGAGATTGTGGAGAAATAGACACCTAAAGACTAAAATTAGACTGTATAATAGTTTGGTTCTTTCTAGGATTAGTTATGGTAGTGAAACTTGGACGCTGTGTAAGCAAGATAACAGGAAACTAGATGCTTTTGATTCTAGTAGTATCTTGGATATTAGGTGGTTTAACTTTGTAACTAATAATGAAGTTAGGCAAAGGAGTCTGTAATCTCCTTTAAGCAGCATATTGTGCAGAGAGAGACTCCGCTGGTTTGGCCATGTTGCCTGTATGGATAATTATAGATTGACGAATAGAGTTATGAACAGTATGCCTAGAGGTCTTAGAAGGAGGGGAGACCTAGGATGTGGTGGGCAGACAATGTCAAACAGGACCTTGTTAGAATTGGTGTGCAGTGGCCGGATGCAGCAGATTACAGATACGCTTGGAGAATTAAACTGCAGGGTCTGGTTGGACCTCCGTAGCCCATGGCTGCATGAGGATGATGATGATGATCTGTATTTGGGGACGAGGGTTGATTCAGTTGATAGTGCGTCAGGCTCATTATTCGCAGTTCCCAAGTTCGAATCCCTCTTGGGCCAGCATTCAGATTTATCTCCGCTAAATCCCACTCTACCCTCGTAGGAAAGTCGTCCCCCAATAGGGAACACCTATGGTCTTGGAATGGCTGCTGTCCGTAGGATGGGATATAAAGTCGTGAACCAGCGTGCGGGAGATCTATACATATATATACAGAGTGCAGGAGATCCAGCGTGCGGGGATCCCTGTGCACATTAAAGAAGACGCTGTTACGAGACAGTCTGTCTGCTAACAGCTGTCCAAGGGTTTCCTTTCCCCAACTTTCTCTGAACCATTGAGGTCCTTGTAATATGGTCATTTAGCCCCATTGTGTGCAGAAAGCGCCCCTCAGAAGTAAAACAACCTAACTCATCTTCGCTGTTTGATATTAGCAGAGTGACAACTACAGCTTCAATGTGGTCATTAAGGGTAAGGGAAGTAATGCATTAAAACTAACCCTTGAATTAACCCCTGTACCGTGTAAACAAAACATAAGATAGTAATAACGATCGCTCGTTCTCTAAAAAACGATAAATCTTCCTCTGTTGAGTGAGACTAATGTTACTCATAATAAAAATACAGAACATCGTTTTCTTGTAATATCTTTACAACAAACTATTTATTTTACTTTCGCTTCCTCCAAACATGTTTCCATCTTAGTTCCAAGTTTTATTTTCGAAACGTGTGTATCTAATGGAAATAAATCTCAAGGTATTTCTGTTCTGCCTCTGGGTTATGTATGTTTATTGCCAGCCCCTCTAAATCATTAGGTGCCCGAAGCTATCTCGTCGTCCCTCATTCGCCGCATGATCCTCCTGATAACAGATGCGACTTCTCCAGCTGTAAAGGGATAACTACTTTTCTGTTTCAGGAGATTGGTTTCATTTCCTGCGTCGCATGAAAGAAGCAGACTGCGTTTGTTGTTGACGTGTGAGATGATCACCGGTAGATAGAGAAAAAGATGCCTTTCGTTGTGGACTCAATGCAATACGAAACGTTTTCATAGTTTAGTAAGACCCAGGACGAAGCTTCAAGGAAAGACTGGAAGCTGTAGTGTATCTATAGTAAAATGAAACAAATTTCTCTGGAAGGAAATATGCATATCCCTACTATGTATATAATCCTGTGAGGATGACATTGTCAAATTATTTTTATAACTAAAGAAATCAACTCAATTTTAATTTTTAAAATTTAAAAGTAGTTTACAGCACGTAGATAACTGATAATTCGAAATGGTAAACTAAAGAGGATAGGGAAAAATCATAGTTTCAATTTCGAAATTCGATTTTATTATAGGTAGAGAAATCTTTTGTTGAATTCACCAGTCCCTTACAAACTATATCTCCCTATTGAAGTGTAAAAATAAAAATAGTTTTAAATTCAAACTGAAGTTCTGTCACATGTACAATCTTGAATTTAAACGAAACATGGATATTAACACAGCCTATGAGAAACATGGCATTATGGGTTAAATATTTTGAAGTTTCGGACAACCAAAGTGTTAAATTAAGACTCTAAACGATAAACTATAAAAATAAAGAAAAGAGCACTTTGTTGAGTTGATTAAAAAATTAAAACTGAGTTGTTCTCTAAATCTATTTATTATACGTAGGGACTTGATTATAAAATGTAATACGGGATGGCACAGGGAAAACCGGTGTATAAAATATGGGATCCGGTAGTCAGGAATTTGGGTAAATACATGGCATCCAAATATGCTACAAAGAAAAATCTGAAAAAATGGACCCCTCTAGGCAATATTGTGATCATTGGTTCAAAAATCATTGTTCTCGAAAATAGCTTTCAAGATCACGAGATATAAAGAGTCAATGCATATACCTATATCTAAAGTTATGAATTTTTAAAGTATAGATTATTTCTCTCGAGCATTTCAAGCGGAAAATAAATGGTAAAAATTATGTCATATATTACATGATAGCATTAACTTACACTTCTTACACAAATTAATGAAGTCTGGTAAAGGTCTCAATATTCAGTGATCCCATGACTATGTTTAAGCAATTATTTTAAGGGTCGCTTGAAGCCCCATCAATTTCATACAGCTCTTAGACTCTTTAACAAAACGGGAGTTTTATGTGAATATCATTATAATTTATAAAATTATGCTGAAGTAATTTAATAAATGATATTGAGTCATTATTCTTTGAAAATTTAAATACGTAGAATATATGATGACAAATTAAAAATTTATTTAAATTTCAGCATTGTTTTGTTAATTCCTCAAAATGGATAGCTAACCACACAGATGTTTCGACGATGATTAATAAAATATCTTTTATTTCTTGATCACCCCTCATTTGTAAAAGTGAACTGAAGTTGGGAGCCACACTCTTGTATTTTATAATATATAACTACTAACTTAAATAGCGGAAAATGAATTAAAATGTTTGATATTTACAATATCAACATATATGTGAACTTTTGAAAAACTTCATGTTTGTTTAATACAGCGGTGGATTCCGAGGTGAAAATGATTAAAAAGTTGTACTTATGCTGTGTTTTGGATTTATGCTAAATTTCTGCCCCCTGGGCGTAATTGATTAAAATACATCCAATTTGGTATCCATATGCCATTTGATACGTTTTAATCTAACCCGAAGTTGAATTTAATCATTCTCTAGAAGAATTAAGAAAAACTTAAAAATAATGGTATGGTATACAATCAAAAAATAGTTGCAGATATTTTGAAATGATTGTTCTTGCATCTACAAAGCAAATTATTGAGCTAACAACAGGATTTGTTTACTTTTTCAACTTAATTTTTCTTGCCTTCATGTTGACAACATCGTTAATGATATTATCAATATTTATTTCTTGAATCACTTTCAACGCATGAAAATGATATGAGAAAGTTTTTGCTACGATTTATTTATACAGGGTGTCCCTGAACTCATGTCCCAAACGTGAGGGGATGATAGTACACACCAAACCCACCAATATTCGTCATAGATTATGAGGCCGCAAATGCAGCCCGGTGCCGGTAGGGGGCGCAGACGAGGCGGCACGGCTTAAAAGCGCTGGATCAAGAAATCACTATTGTTACTTTCGCCTCTGAAGACGCTGCGGATGAGTTTGCCGCTGATCCGAACCTGGACTTTCCCACGGACCAGCCCATCGCATTCAAGCGCCTCGGATTCCCCCGCAAAAAGGTCACCATCACAAAACTTCCATTTTTCATCTCAAATAGCGACATCGTGGACGCCCTCAAGCCATACGGCAATATATCAAGCATTGCAGACGAGTTCCTGAATCTCCCGGGATTGGAATCGATCCGGACGGGAACGAGGGTAGTCCACATGGAGATGAAGAAAATGGTACCTAACTTCCTCCACATTTCTACCTTTTCGGCCACAATAACCTACTCGGGCATGATCAGACTTTGCAAGTGGTGCAGGCTTCCTGGTCATCTCATAAAGGACTGTGCTGCCTTCGCCAAGAGGAACCATCCTCTTCTGACGCCACCTGCACCAAAATCTGTCACCATTTCTGACTCTACCTCGACCACCATCTCTTCGCAACAGCTGGCACCAACCTCCACTCTAAGAGAAGAAGTTCCGGTCCCTTCAACTGAAATTTCCGCTCCTGCAGAGTCAGCACCTCCCACCCCCACTCAACAAAAAAGAAAGCACCTTTCCTCTCCATCGGATTCTCCTTCTGCCTCTGAGTCTACTGTTCCTGCTCATCAGAAGAGAAAACAGCCAGCTCCTGACTCGCCTTCCTCTTTAATTGGTAATATACAAAATTTCATTATCGATAGATCCACCTCTCCCTCCATTATTCTAAATTCCGACCCCCCTGATTTTACTGAGACATTTGAGGACCTCCTTGATTTTCTAAAATTTCTTTCCAACCCTAAATTAGCTACTTCTGAATGGGAAATTCCCCCCCCCCCCCCACCTTAAAGCACTTAAAAGAACGCTATCAAAAGACGGTTTCATTTTGCCAAAGTTTCGAGACCTCTACCTCTCTGCTTTAGGCAAATGCCCGCAGAGAGACTGCTTTTCTATTTGGGACTTCCTCCAATTAGTTAAGAATCTCCTCCCTTTATTTAAATAATTCAATATTCTTCCGTTTTTAAATTATTTTCTATTCAAAATTCGTCATTTTCCTTCCCTTTGCTCTTTTAGCGATCAAAATTACAGCCTCCTCTCCTTTACTCACTCTCAGCCAATCCCAAAATTCCTTTTATCTCATTGGCTGAGTCCCCTCTTGCCCACTCGTCTCCGTTAGCGTCAAACCTAACAAATTTCCCGCTCCCGCTCTCAGCCAATGCCAAAATTTCTTCATTCCCATTGGGTGAGGCCTCAGCGCTCGATTTTCCACCGTCTCGCTACTCTGACGCTACTTTTTGGCTTAATTTCTCCCCCCCTTTTTTAATTATGGCTCCCCCGATCAAAATTTTAATGTTTATTCTCCTTAACACTAATTTATCACTAAATTATACCCTTTTCCGCCTTTTATTCTCTCTCTTTCCACGATTTATACGACACTTACCATCTTTGGAGCAAAATAAGATCTGCGCAATCTTTCGGCCTTTCCTTCCTCTCTTGCCTCTAATAAATTTAAAATACCAACTTTTAACACCTTCTCCCTCACTCTATCACCCACAGAAGACATTGGCTCGTGGTTCTGATGATAAGCAGGCCGAGGCTTGCTTTACAAATAGGACCAGCTTAAGAGGGATGTGCAAGAAGAAGAAGGCCAAACCCCAGCATTCTCAGCGTCGACCGGACACGAGATGGAGCAGTTTACAAACGCAGAGAAATCCGATATACACCTGATGTACGGCGTAGCCGAGGGCAATGGTAGACAGACGCAAAGACTCTACCGTGAGCGATAACCTATGCGCCGTGTGCCCGATCATAAAATGTTTGCGCGACTGCACCGCCAGCTGTCTGAGGCAGGCGATTCGCCTCCCGGAACCTGGGTGTGCATCGGAACAGTGTCTGGCGAGTACTGCATGAAGAAGGCCTACACTTGCAGCAAGTGCAGGCATTGACAACTGTTGATTATCCCTTGCACATGGATTTCGCCCAGTGGTTCCTGCAGCAAAGTGCCGCACATCCCGATTTCCCCGCGCATGTACTCTTTACGGATGAATAAACATTCTCACTTGAAGGCGTAGTGAATGTCCATAATGCGCATTTGTGGGTGGCCCAGAACCCCCATGGTACACGTCCAAATTCGAACCAGCAACGGTTCGTCGTCAATGTCTGGGCGGGGATCATGCATGACTACTTAATTGGACCCTACCTACTGCCGGATCACCTTGATGGGCGAACGTACCGTATTTTTCCGCAACAGGTTTTGCCGGAATTGCTTCAGGATGTTCCAGCCGCAATCCGCGCCCGTATGTGGTTCCAGCACGATGGGCACCTGCCCATTTCAGCATGGACGTGCGTCAGCATCTTCATACCACATTTGGGAACCAATGGATTGGGCACAGTGGTCCCATCCCGTGCCCCCCCCCCCCCCCCCCCTAGATCGCCCGATCTTTTTTGTATCGATTTCTTTCTGTGGGGACATTTGAAGAGTGTCGTGTACGAGATACCTGTGCAGTCCGCAGAGGATCTGATAGCCCGACTGTCCATCGCAGCCACCGATGTGCGCGACAAACCCCGTGTTTACAAGCAGGTACGCCAATCACTACTCCGCCTTTGTGCCGCCTGTATCAACGTTGGTGGGCGGACATTTGAGCATTTGTTGTAATGATCTGCAATAAATGTCACTCTGGAAACCTCTGTGTTTGTCCTTCATTTTCCGACTCCTCACTGCTTTTGCGGCCGCATATTCTATGACGAATATTGGTGGGTTCGGTGTGTACTACCATCCCCTCACGTTTGGGCCATGAATTCAGGGACACCCTCTATATATACACTGCTGTTCATCATTTAAGGAAGTAGAACAAAAAATATGAATTGAAAAATTAAAAAAATACTTTGCTTCCTATAGTGTCCTAAAAAATAGAAAATAATAAAATAATCTTAAAACATATCGATGGTGCAATCAGTCACTGAGTTCATATGCACTTCAAAGGACTTCTCGCCCGCCATCTTGTGGAGCAGATAAATCGGAGCCCTATCTTCCTTCGAAGCGAATACGAACTCACTGACTGATTGAACCATCGATATGCTTTAGGATTGTTTTTTACTTTTTTAGGGCATTTTTTAATTTATATTTTTTTTCTTGTCACTAAAAACACCTACCTTCAGAAACTTTGATATATGACTCATAAACATCGATCACATTTACCACCGTTTTGGATTCAGGCTTGAGGTAGACCACGACATTGGAGACGTCACAAGATTTAATTTGAGATACGACTCGTTAAAGTCGAACCTCGCGAAAATCCGCCCTCCCCCACATTTTATCAGGGGAGAATAGTGCGGGCGAAATTCGAAATAGTGTACGACCATCATTATACGAGTTTTCATTTGACATCTAACTCGTAACTGTAGGCCCTGGAGTTCCGTTAATGTGGCAGAACGACTATTTCCCATTTTTTAGGGGACAGGTGGGCATAGGGGGTCATTATTTTATAGCTTGCGACACTCCCCGCGTCACAAACTTTCATTCGACACAACTCTTTACTTTCCACACTTGCAGGAGATATAGGGGAACAATCATTTTCACATTGTCCCCCTTTTTTAGGGGGGAAGAATGCACGGGGAGTCAATTTTTCATAGCCTACGACATTCCTCGCGTTATAAGCTTTCATTTGACATATATCTTGTTACTTTCGGCATTCGTGTTCTGGAGATATATTACGGAACGATTGTTTCGCATTTTCCCTTTTTTAGGGGGAAAAAAGCACGGGAATCAATTTTTTTTATAGCCTATGACACTCCCCGCGTCACAAGCTCTCATTTGGTACATAAATAATGTAAGTTTCTCCATCGCGTTCGAAAGATATAGTGGAACAACATTTTGTCAAATCCACAAACGACCGAACGACAAACCGACAAATGTCAAAGCCAAAACCAATAGGAAGAGAGGTAAAAATGCAAAATATCTCAAGAAATCCTTTTTAGACTGTAACGAAAGTTTCAGAGGATATTTAATAACCCATATATTAATAGTTACATTTAAAATAAAAAATGTATCGGAATACTTTGCCCAATTACAAAATTAAATTTCCAATCACAGAATATATCGGAAAATTTTCTCAATTATGCAAAATTATATCTCACTGCAGACATTAAAGTTAACGTTATGTAGTAAGGTGTCTGATTGCCCCTAACATTAATACAGCTTGCCAACGAGCTTATTATTATAACGAGGTTATCCAACAACACAGAGGACATCAAATTCCACTCCTCTATAAGAGCATTTTCGCAGCTCATTAAGGGTCCTGGGCACAAAGGTTGGAACTTGGAACTCGCCTTTCCAAAGCATCCCTTGCGTATTCAATAGGATTTAGGTATGGGGACCTGCTGGCCGATCCATTCTTTAGATATCTTCACTCTAAAGGATTCTTCCACTATCTGAACTCTATGTGGACGAGAGTTAATATCCATAAAAATGTCACGTTTGACCCAATGTCACGTCTAAAAAGTCTGACAGAAGGCTCTTGGTTCATGTCTCTATATCTTAGGGAAATTAAGAGTTCCTCCTGAGAAGACATGCAGATCATTGCGGCCATTGATCCAGACCAACAAACCACTCTCATCAAAACAGCACCTTTCCACGATATTCAGGGGTGATAACGTGTCCTATGCTCTCTCTTCAGATGCATTGGCGCGAAGAATCATTACTTAGGCTATATTGTGATTCATCCGAAAAGAGAAACTGTATAAAATCCAGCTCCACTCCAATCAGGGGCGTAGCGAAGGAACTATTTCTTGAGGTGAGGGGAGAGAACGAAAATTTTTCAATTCAGAAATAAAATTTTGCCAATTGAGAAAATAAGTACTTTATATAAATTAAATTACATCTCTATCAGGGACGTATTCATGATTTAGTTTTGAGAGAGATTTTGCCAACACTTCCCTAGATTTTGTCAACTCGCCATAATTTTACCAAAAAAATCCTCACCTAGTCATTTTGGCAACTTTCCTCGATTTTCCAAAAATTAAATAAATAAATAAATATATTTTCACAAATTACTTGTTTTAAATTTTGCCAACTTCCAAAGATTTTGCGAAGTTGTCTCAATTTTTTCAGCTCTCCTTAATTTCACAAAAGCAATCCCAATTTTCAGAATTCATCTGGATTTTACCAAGTCCCTTCGAATTTTTCCAACTCTGATTTACTTTGGTGGTGGTGGTGGTGGTGGTGGTGGTGGTAGTGGTGGAGGGGGTTCCTTTCTTCCGATGAGTTGAGGTTAGTGGTTGTAGAACACTAACTTTCTTCTAACTCATAATCTTCTTTCATGAAGTCGTCAGGGCACAGTTACTCTGGATACTGTCCTCCCGTTTGGCAGCTGACAGCTCCGATGGAAGTTGGTGCGCTGGCATCATTCTGTTGCACCTTGCAGTTCGGGACAGGAAACAATCCTCTCGAATTGTTCTTGCTCTGGGCCTCTAGTATCCCTCTAATTTGTTTTATCATCTTACTTATATATCTCTGCTAAATGTGAATACATCTTCTTAAATTGGAATGTTGCTCATTAATTGTCGTTACTGGCTTATCTCTGAAGTTTCCTTTTGCTCATAGCAGCGAGGGTCTTAAATGGCTTTATGGTATCTCTGTCATTCCGCCCCAACACGTAGCCAGAGGGATTAGGTTGTGAATCACCGAGGAACGCAAAGGAGGGGCTGGAAATAACCAAGGTAGAAAGACAGTGGCTTAGAAATGGAAGAGTCACGTTTGTTTAGCCTGTCAAAATGACGTAGATCTTTCTCAAAAACCCCTGTGTGAACCAGATTATATAGGAAGGGATTAGGATATCCTCTCATCTAGTTTTGAGTTCTGTAAAGCGATTTCTGTGCGGAAAAGTACGGATTTCTACCTCATTAAATGAATGCCGGCAACAGCAAAACAGCGCTAAAGCTACCATAAGCTTTTTGAAGAAAGTCTTCAAACCACATTAAATTAAGCCATTTCATCCAGCAAAGTGTTCAGGACAGCTAAGGCCCACAGAATCAAGTGCATTCCCATATGGTATATATATATCTGTGTGAATATAAGCTCACCGGACAAAACATTAGTCACCTAATAGTGCGTAATGCCTCTGTGCGACCGCAGAACAGCCGAATCTTGTCTGGCATGGATGCCACCAGTGTGCAGATGTATTGCACATCAATATTCATCAACTCTTCCAGCAGCAAATACCGCAGTTCGACCAGATTGGCCTGATAGCTGGGACGGTGCTTCACTCGTTGTCCCAAATAATCACAGAAGTTTGCTATGGGATTCAAATCCGGGGATTTGGCTGGCCAGTCGAGATGTTCGAAGGCTTCAGAATGCTCGTCATGTCAATCCGACACACTCCGAGCCCTGTGCACGCGACAATTGTCGTCTTGGAAGATTAGGGTATCTTTCTGGTGCTCACTGTGGAAATGCTGCACAAAAGGCAGCATGTGGTCATCCAGTAGCTCCATATAGCCCTTCTGGTACAAGTGTGATGTCACCGCAACCAAAGGAACCCTTTCCTCGTATGTGAAACACCCCCAGAACATCACAGAGCCTCCTTCACTTTGAACAGAACCTTGCACACAGTCCGTATGGAAGGCTTCATGCGGCTTACAATGTACCCGTGCCCTCGCATCATTCGAGTACAAGCAAAAACGTGTCTCATCCGACCTGGTCATATGCTTCCAAGAGTTTACAGTCCAGTCTTTGTGGTGCCACGCCCACTGTAGCCGTGCAGCCTTGTGCAGAGCTGTTAACATGGGTCTCTTCCATGGTACTCTGCTCCAGATATCCATGGCATGCAGTTCCTTTTGGAGTGTTCGTTCAGAAACAGCTTGTTGTAGGACTGCATTGACTGACTGGAGCAATTCCTGCCTCATTGCAAAGTCATTTGGCCTAATAGTGCGTGACACACTGCGGCTGTCCCTATTGGTGAGCACAGTCTTTCTGCCACAGTTCTGGCGATGATTAGTGGTGGACTGCGATGTACGCCACTGCTGGAAGACCCTTTGGACAGTACGTTTTGCGATACCTGCAAAGGCAGCAACTTCTTGTACACTATGCCCTTTTGGCTCGGCCAAACGCAATAACACCATTTTGCCACTCATTCATATCTTTGGCATGACTAACACACACGTGGCACATAACCACTTCTTGTCACTGTACGAACCCCGTAGCGCATGGCACATCTATTTATAGGACACGTTTATTACTGGTGCGTCCTCTGTTGCTGTCGAATGGACGTAACCCTCTTATGGTGGGAGATGATTAATTTTTTGTCCGGTGATCTTACAATGCGTAAATAAATGGTGTGTCGTCCTCTACCTAGTGCATTGTATATTTACTTCTTTCATCCAAAGCACAGCCATTAATAGCCATTTCAGACAGAGAAGAACATCACATTTGGCACACATCATCTGACACACATCTAAATACGGGTGCAAAAACTCGCGGATCTGTAGTTTCACCCGGGTGAAGGTTAATTAATTGGAATAATTAATTAAAAGAGCAAATTTAAAACAGTTCGGCGATCACTAATTGAGTGAGGTCATCACAGGACCTACCCTGGCTCGTTCTTATAGAGCCCGTTCCAGTGTCTTTAAAACAACCCTAGAGTCTGGAAATGACACTTTCCGTCACTTTCATGAATTCTCCATATGACTGTCCTGTTTCCATTCTTCCGATGGCTCATCACCTCTGACCGTCATCCAAACGGTTCCTCGCTTTGCATATTAATGAACTGCAATCCGAAAGCTCGATAAAGCCGCTCTTAATCCAAAATGAAAACTGACTGTTTCTGAAGCTGCTTTTATCGCTAGCTTAATTTGCATATCACAGAGTCTTTCTCATTGAGTAATGCAAATTTAATCGCTGATAAATAGGAGTTATTTCATGTGAAATATCCTCTGAACCGTTTTTTAAATTCCAAAAGGATATTATTCAGATTATTTGCAATTTTTTTGCAAGTTTCGTACATTTTGAACACAGTACATTTATACTGACTGAAATACGTGAAAAAGGCATTTGGCACCTAAATCTGATGGCACCTTATTGCCTGGGCCGTATTTGCCATAGCCTAGATAAGGCTCTGAGTAGGGGCCATGTTGGCAAGACATGCTGTCTGCTGTTAATGGAGAGATTATCCAGAAGTACCGGATAAAGTGTAATAACGACCATTGATCCACTAAAGCATATTTCAGTTCCTGGAGGAATTTGACAAGGGACTGTAGTGATGCAACACGTCTAACTCCAGCACCGAAAGACGGCTCTATGCTTGAAGTGCAAAAACTCCTTCCCCCCCCCCCCCCGCCCATCAATTCCACATACCATTGACAGAATTCGTCAGGTTTTTCTCCACTATTGTACCCATCTTCATCCTTAAACGTTAATGTCTTCTAATACCAATAATTGTTTTCTAATTAGTTTGTTTAGAAAAAATATTAATTTTACTGCTAAACAACACAGAAAGAAATTTAAAACTATTCTAAATTCCGTTAAGAAACTTAAAACGTATTTGAAAACTAGTTTCCTTGTACATCTGTTGCTTGCTGATTTAAGTGAGTTGGGTATTTAGATGACACGTTAATAATCATGAGTAAAGTTTCAATAGAGCCAAGTGTTATAACCAACTGTGCCTGGCAATAATTAGTTCATTTCTGTACCTCCTGAACCGGCTTTCGTACACCAAATTCGGACTTTCATACGTCGGCTGATGCAACATTTCCATGCCTTTGCATTACCAATTAGCAAAACCAATACCATCATCATCATCATCATCATCATCCTGAAGCAGCCATGGTCTACAGAGGTCCAACCAGACCGTGCAATTTAGTTCTCCAAGCAAGTCTGTCCTTAGCTACACCTACTGCATCTGCCCACTGCACACCAATTCTAATAAGATTCTGTTTGACATTGTCAGCCCATCGCATCCTAGGTCTCTCCCTCTTCCTGAGGCCTTTGAGCACATTGTTCATAACCCTATTCGCCAAATTATAATTATCCATACGGGAAACAAAGTCAAACCAACGGAGTCTCTCTCTGCACAATACAATGCTCAGAGGAGGTTGTTAACCTCTTCATTACTTACAATGTTTAACCACCTAATACCTAGAATCAAAAGCATCAAGTTTTTTGTTACCTTATTTACAAGCATTCAACTTTCACGACCATAACTAACCCTAGAAAGAGCCATACTATTTTACAGTCGAATTTTACTCTTTAGGTGTATACGCCTATTTCTCCACACTCTCCATAGATTCTTAAAAGACCGGGCAGCAATCCCTATTCGTCTGCTAATCTCATGCCGCACATCACCAGTATCAGTTACATAACTCCCAAGGTAATTAAACTGAGACACTTGCTCAATGGTGCAACCATTCAGAGCGACTGAAGCACCAACTGCCTCACCAATTTTCATCACCTTAGTTTTATCTCTGTTTATAACCAAACCTACACTACTACCAGTTTCATCAACAGCTCGAATGAAAGAATTCATCTCAACAACATCATTTGCCGAAAGGGCTAAATCAACAGCATAATCTAAATCAGAAATTTTAGTATCTCCAGTCTATTTAAGGCCAAAATCTTTCCCTTGAAGTGAATTTCGCTTAACATAATCAATAACCAAACTAAAGAGAAAAGGAGACAAAATGCACCTTTGTCGAACACCAGAAGTAATGCTAAACCAATTGCTACAAGACATACCAACTTTCACACCCGACTCAGTGTTATTATAGAGAGCTTTCATTACACTAAATAACTTATCAGGTATTCCGTATGATCTGACAATCAACCTCAAATTATGTCGATCAAGAGAGTCAAGAACCTTTTTGAAATCTATGAAGCTAGTAACCTCAGGTTTCTGAAACTAAAGATGATAGCTTACTTAGCCATGATAACTTACTTAGTCATTATGACAGTCATGGTTTGCTTACTACTAAAGTGGAGGAAGAATACGACCGTTTTAAACAGGCATTTTTGGAAACTAACAGTACTCTTTTAGGAAAAAAGCAGCAGAGGAGACAGAATTATTTGAGTGAAAAGGCATTTGAACTTATTCCAGAAAGAAAGAACTGCAGGAATATCCTTAATCAATACCCTACTAGTTCTAATAGAAAACGTTACAGAGAGCTTAATAAACGGGTAAAGAATCAGTTAGCTGCTGATAAGAATCTTTGACTTGATGGCTTGACTGGTAAATCCGAGAACAACAACAGAGAGCTGTACCAGATAGTTAATGTTTTGTGTAGTAGAAAACGGACAGGTATACAGGGATTGAAGGATAAACAAGGTAAAGTTATAGAAGGTGAGGATTCCGTCATGGCTAGGTGGGCTGAGCATTTCAGTGATGTTCTAAATGTGGTTAGTTCTACTCCCGTAACATTAGTAGTTCATACTAATGTTTGTAATGATGACAGATACATTGGTGGCTTTAATGTTGGCCCTATAAAACTGTCTGAAGTTAGTTTGGCAATTTCTAAACTTAAACTTCATAAATCCCCAGGAGTGGATGAATTACTACGGATATTAGAGCTGGGAATGCTTCGGTTACCAGATTTATATATTAGAGCTGGGAATGCTTCGGTATTCCAGCTTAGAGCTGGGAATGTTTCGGTTACCAGAGTGTGACTGAAATTCTGAATATCTTTTATAATAAAGGCATAGTTCCTAAGGATTTTACCAGAGCTATTATTATCCCAAATTTAAAAAAAATGATTGCAGTTCTTGTGATAATTATAGGGGTATCAGCTTAGTTTCTATTCCAGGTAAAGTACTTTGCATGATTGTGCTTAATAGAATTAAGAATCTGGTTGACAGTCATTTGGCGTGATGATCAATGTGGATTCAGAAGTGGTAGGGAATATGTAAATCAATATATCTGAATCAATATATTCAGAAGTGGTAGGGAATATGTAAATCAATAAATCAATATAATCTGGTCATATTCTATGTATATGACCAGACAAGTTAGTTAACATAATGAAAGCTCTCTATAATAACACTGAGTCGTGTGTGAGTGTTGGTAAGGCTTGTAGCAATTGGTTTAGCTTTACTTCTGGTGTTAGAAAAGGGTGCATTTTTGTCACCTTTTCTCTTTAGTTTCGTTATTGATTATGTTATGCAAAATTCTTTGCAAGGGAAAGATTTTGGCCTTAAATTATCTAGAGATTTCAAAATTTCTGAATTAGATTATGCTGACGATCTGACGATTTATGAGCCGTCCCATGGCCGAGTGGTTAGCGCGCTTGGCTACTGATCTAAGGGACCTTGGTTCGAGCCCCGGGTAAGGCATGGCTGTTTGTATCGCCTTTCTGCTGAGGTCCTGCCATCCTCTCAGACCTTCTACTCTGGCATATAAACTGACAGCCTCCTGTCAGACCTCTGTGGCAAGCACCTGCTTGAGGGGGTATTTATTTTTTTTTGACGATTTAGCCCTTTTGGCAAATGATGTTGATGAGATGAATTCTTTTATTATGGCTGTTGATGATACTGGTAAAATTGTTGGTTTGGTGATAAATAGAGATTAGACAAAAGTAATGAAAATTGGTCAAGCACCCTTGAACAAGTGTCTCAGTTTAATTATCTTGGTAGTTATTCAACAGATACTAGTGATGTGCGGCATGAGATTAACAGGCGAATAGGGATTGCCTCCGGGACTGTTAGGAATCTATGGAGAGTGTGGAGAAATAGGCGTATACACCTAATACCCAAATTATGCAGTCTGACCTAAAGATTAAAATTAGACTGTATAATTTTTCGGTTCTTTCTAGGGTTAGTTATGGTAGTGAAATCTGGACTCTTTGTAAACAAGATAACTGGAAACTTGACGCTTTTGATTCTAGATGCTTATGCAATATCTTGGGTATTAGGTGGTTGAACTTTGAAAGTAATGAAGAGGTTAACAACCTCTTCTGAGCATTGTATTGTGCAGAGACTCCGTTGGTTTGGCCCTGTTGTAACGCTCCAAACAAATGCAAAATACTTGAAGTTTTTATGCTCCGGATAGCTTAGACGGGCGCCAGGCAATAATTAACAAATTGCCAAAAGTATAATAAGTTGATAATAAGTTGATTTAGGGTTCAAATACCAGCGAGCGTTCATGAGTAAGAATCAAAATGATTGGCAAGTAATATAAAAAAAATCCTTAATTCGCGTTGCTCAAGAGAAAAAACTGTACAGACTCAAAATGTTTTAAATATAACAAAACAGATTTATTTCCAAAATAATTCAACTCACCAAGACATCAATGAAGAACACATAACTCCAACTCCTGTGCTACACGCACTGTGCTTGGTGCTACGCACCTTGTGCTCGTGCACTCACTTGTGCTTAGCTTATGCTACTCCTTCTACTACTCTACTGCTTATGCTACTGCTTAAGTGACTCGTAGGTCACCGGTTTTTTGACATGAGGCCGGCGCATGCCGGGAAAGACATTAACATACTATGACGAACGACGCAAAAGCTATGACGCAAGAGGGGGCGTGTCCTTGGTACGCGCTTTAACGGTACAGTCGGAAGATCGGAGTTGCGGCGCATGCGCAACTCCTAGAAACTTGAAAACAAGTGCTGCGATGCCAAAAAGAAAATAAAAAAATCCCCAAAATGATAAATATAACGTAAATTAAACAAAACTGGTTAAGGTAAAGCAAAAGTGAACGATGGGGCATCACAACTCCCCCTTCCAAAGGGAGTCAAAAGATTTGACCTAACAAATTTGACGAGCAATTTTGAATAAAGGACACATCTTACGTCATTTACACATGGCTGAACATAAATAAGTAAAAGTATGCTAGCGCAAATTTTGATATGACGAACTATTCTCACTTTGACACAATTTTCCAGCACAACCAAGGATACCTCCTCCCTTTTCCTCCTGACAAAAATATGTAATTAACAGCTAACCTAGTGTCAATATATACCAGTGGCTGTGACAGTTAACTGTATACTAGCATCATCGGTCTAACTAGTATCACATTCTGATACAAACTCGAAATTGGCATATCTTGAACTGTACAGAAAATAACAGGTTAATGAACTCCTAATCTTCCTTAGATTCAAATTATTAAATATATGAAAAGAGGAAAAAATTCATTACAATTGTTGTTAGCGGAGTGATAACTTCCGCTTTTCCCCTAACCACAAAAAACTATGTGACAGCTAAATCTTCACCTAAATCACATAAAAAAACGGGTATTCGAACACCGTTATCTCCTACTAATTACAGTCAAATACGCAAAGCTAAGAAAATTCAAAATTTACAAACAAGCGGGAATGTAATCATCCGCTAATTCTTCTTCTATTCACAGAAATCGCGATCTAGCTGAAATAAAAAAACATTAATTACCTCCCCCTTCAGAGCAAACGTCCCCCTCCCAAAGGAGTTATGCTGGTAACAACTCGGTTATCAGACTATGCCATTTGGGGACAGCTCCAAAAAGGTACACAAAAAAAACACAAAATTCTGCAGTCATCATCATGGTCATCATCCATATATACCAATAAATACTGCCAATGTCATCCCAAAAATTACGTATCATTGACACATAAATATCACTGATGACACTGAATAGATTTAAACACATATACATAAATCGTATCTAAGAATAAAGAAAAAAGAGTGTGAATAATTTATAATATACGATGATAACATTTCATCGAATAACTTTTACATGAATCTCCCTTTTTTTTTACATAAATTCACTTTGGAATGCACGTTATTTTAAAATACAAATTCTTAAAAATGAAAAAATATTAAATCACTAATTCTCTTTCACTCTCCTCATTCATATCCATAAACATTTTACAATTTCTAAACTTTCCAATATCGACTTACCAAATTTTCAGCTATCAGTCAGCTGAAACGAAAAAATCTACAAAAATACATTTTAACTCACGTAAATACAATAACTAGAACTTCGATGAAAGCAAAAAAAAATTCTATTCACACAAGTATAAACTCGAACTACAATAATTTCACTTTCCAAAAATAAATATCGAACTCTAAAGTTTCAACAAGAATTCAACATCGCTAACTATATAATTCACAATAAACTTCTTCTTCGTCTTCTATTCCAGAAAAAAAAGAACATTTTTATAAATCAACAAGTGCCAAGTGAAAGAAAAATAATATACTTAAATTTCATTGTTGGCACTCCGTGGCGATAAATCATCTAGTCCGTTTCCGATAACATCCTTCCGTCGTCGTTGGGTGGCTTCACGTAAAGCTGTTACTGAAGATCTCGTTCAAGTCAAGTCGTCGCTGTAGATCTCTCTCGTGACGTCATCTTCCCGATGTTCGCTGCTTCGCTGCCGGTTGTCGCTCTGCAGGCTCTGGTCGTTTCGTCGGCTCTTCGTTGCTCCGTGCGGATTTTTGAAAAACCTTTTCTCGTACTTTCTAGGTTTATTGGTGTCCGCCTCCAAATGACGCTTTAATAGTTGAGGACCTCCAGACTTGTCAAGAATACTTGCGGTCGGCACAACTTCTTGGTTGGTTTTTTCTTCACTTAAATCAGACTCAAAATTATTTTCATCGTTATTACTTCCTTTTAAAACTTCTACTTTAAAAACCTTTTCAAAAACGGCTTTCTCATATGGTTGTTCTACTTCACAAACTTCGTTATTTAAACTTTCATTATTTGCACTAACAGGACATTTTATAGGTGCTTCTGAAATAATCTGTTCTGGACCACAAGGTAAGTCAAAAAGTCCTCGGGACCGCGGCTGCACTGTCAATCGACATTCGTCATTATTATCGTCGCAAACTTGTTCCTTAACAAACTGAAGATCGACTTCTGTATCGTTTTGATCTGTTACTTTAGTTACTTCGTGGCAATCAGTAACAAAAGGTAATGCCATAGTGGCAAGGCATAACTCATGAGAGGGCTTTTCTTGAGGAACTTTGGCCTCTCGCTTCAAAGATCCCGATGAAAGTTTCCCGAATTTTCATTCCTTTGATAGCAGTATTTCTCAGTATGTCCTAGTCAGCCACAAAAATTACAAGTGATAGTTTCTCTCTTTTGTTTAACCAAAGTTTTAGGTCTAGTGTTATGGTTCGAAGCTTGACGTGACACAAAGTCTCTACTACGTTCATATTCTATAGTTCTAGGCGCGTTCGGCGCAAATTGTCGGGACCGTGTAACTTCCGGTCGTGCGGGAGTCATTCTATGCGACTCAACCTGATATCGCTGCTTTGGCGGGAATGGCATCCATTGTTGGTTAAGTGTATTTTCTGCAGATTGTCTTCTTGCAGTGTATTGCCGAGCCAATTTGACTAACTCTGAAATTGAATTCACATTTCGTACTTCTAGGAATTCTCTAATGGGCAAAAGCAATTGAGACAATATGCAATTTACCATATCAATTTCAGCGGCATCAGCATCGTACAGCTGATATAACTCTACTGTACCCCATATAAATTTTTCTTTGTCATCTCTTTCCCTTTGTCTTCGTGAAAACAACTCTGTAGCTAGTTCTGTAAAATCATTATAAGCCGGATATATGTCCATGATTTCGTTTTTAAATTCTTCCCAAAGTTCTATGCCATGACGACATCCTACGTTATTCCACTATTGCTTAGCACATCCAATTAGGCAAGATACTGCTAAAACAACTTTTTTGTTGCTTGGCACTTCATGTAAACGGAAGTGCTCCTCCATGGACTTGACAAATGTCCACGATGACGGACGTTTCGAACCGTCGAACCTTATCTCAGGTAAAGGCCAATTAACATAAGGACTATTATAGTTAATGGATGGGTTGGCAAATCGTCGTTGTGGCGGTTGAAAATACTCTGTTCTATCGCTTGCTTCTGACGGAACAGAAAATGGAACCTTACGTTCAAAGTTTCTTCGTTGGTGAACTGACGTAGCATTGTCAGCAAATTTAGGGGTTGTTGTCGTTCCCCTTTTCTCCCGATTATCATCAAGCAGATTCATTAGCACTTCTGCTTCCATCATTACATCTTGCAATCTACCCTTTACTCTTTCTATGTCGGGAGTCATTATGGCGGAATCGGCCATTTTGTTAGCAGACATGTTTAGCGGTCTGCCGAAATTTTGAATTTTGGAAATTTTGAAAACCTTTTTTAATCTTGAGCAGCGCTCAAAGGTACTGCTATACAACAATACTAACGCTATAACTAAGCTTACAAAAATATAAATTTGCTTATCAAAAAAAGATTTTTCTTATCGTGTCTACGTACGTGTGTGCCCGGACACTTCTAATCATTACATACAACAAATATCTTAAATATTCAGCAATATCTACGCTGAAACTTCAGTACCTTTGAATAATACACAAAAAATGTTAAGCTACTTGCTCAACAAAAATTTTCGGCTTAAGCTGCCGTTAAATCTACAACTAGTACATACAACTACTGAGCTCAAAAAATTACTATCTTTGACAATCATACAAAATTTATCCACAAATATATATACTATCTTTAAATACTGGCGAGTCCCTAATCGGGCGCCACTTTTTTTATTGTACTCTGTAACGCTCCAAACAAATGCAAAATACTTGAAATTTTTATGCTCCGGATAGCTTAGACGGACGCCAGGCAATAATTAACAAATTGCCAAAAGTAGAATAAGTTGATAATAAGTTGATTTAGGGTTCAAATACCAGCGAGCGTTCATGAGTAAGAATCAAAATGATTGGCAAGTAATATAAAAAAAAATCCTTAATTCGCGTTGCTCAAGAGAAAAAATTGTACAGACTCAAAATGTTTTAAATATAACAAAACAGATTTATTTCCAAAATAATTCAACTCACCAAGACATCAATGAAGAACACATAACTCCAACTCCTGTGCTACACGCACTGTGCTTGGTGCTACGCACCTTGTGCTCGTGCACTCACTTGTGCTTAGCTTATGCTACTCCTTCTACTACTCTACTGCTTATGCTACTGCTTAAGTGACTCGTAGGTCACCGGTTTTTTGACATGAGGCCGGCGCATGCCGGGAAAGACATTAACATACTATGACGAACGACGCAAAAGCTATGACGCAAGAGGGGGCGTGTCCTTGGTACGCGCTTTAACGGTACAGTCGGAAGATCGGAGTTGCGGCGCATGCGCAACTCCTAGAAACTTGAAAACGAGTGCTGCGATGCCAAAAAGAAAATAAAAAAATCCCCAAAATGATAAATATAACGTAAATTAAACAAAATTGGTTAAAGTAAAGCAAAAGTGAACGATGGGGCATCACACTGTTTCCCATATGGATAATTATAGATTAGCGAATAGGGTTATGAACATTGTGCCTAAAGGCCTCAGAAAGAGGGGGGAGACCTATGATGCGGTGGGCAGACAATGTCAAACAAGACCTTGTTAGAATTTTTGCGCTGTGGAGAGATGCAGCAGATATAGCTCAGGACAGATATGTTTGGAGAACTAAATTGCCCTCTCTGGTTGGACCTCCGTAGCTCATGGCTGCTTGAAAATGATGATGATGATGGTATATGGTATTCCGTGCCTCTGTTCACTTAGGGCTGGTAACCCAGAAGCAAACATAAAACACACCTGCTTCTGTTCTTGCTGCACTTGTGGGTCTTCAACAGGGGCCGACCAGTGCAGCAAGTTCAGGATCCATAATCAAGGTCAAAGCCGTTAACCAATCCAGTCTAGTAGGTATAAATGGTCAGCACTAGGACCCTGTGAAGTTGACCACTCCTCAGCAGGGCAGAAAAAAAAAGAAAAATGTCGATAGATGACCAGATCAGTAGATCACACTGATCTGGCAGTCCTCCTCTTCCGTTCCTTTCCAAAAGAGAATATCTCTTTTGGACCCTACATCTTGGAAAGGTTTAGGTAGGGGAAGGTTTACTAAAAGTCAAGAGTATATGACGACCTAAAAATGTTGGGAACCACTACATTAGATGAATGAATAAATTGTTTCGTAATATATGCTGTATTGCACATAGAATTCATGATATGTAAATAACTTTATCTACTCCGTTTTCGAAACATATTAGTATTGTAATTATAAATTTTAACTAAGTGATATTCGATAGCACGTAGCTAATCGTATTTTTATGAAAACACGATTTTTGAATATATTGTTTATTCATCGCTTTTGTAGTTAAGCTTATATAACTTTGCGAATGATATGCGAAATTTTTCTGAAATTTCCAATATTAATGTATAAAGATAACTTTTTTTTAAAAAAAAGGGAAGTTGGTACCACTACTAAGACAGATGCCTGAGCGGCCCTTTTTTTGCACACGCTGGGCTAAATGGCCAGGTTAAAAAGACCCCAAAGGGCTCAGAGTAGGTTGGGGAAGGAAATCCACTGGACAGCTTTTAGGAGACAGATGAAATCCTTCCGCAACACCATCCAGCGTATTCTTTAACGTTTTCTCCTTCACATTGTGCCATGCATTTATATCCCATCTGACGGGTACATGTAGATTGAGTGGTCTTTTCAAGCGTCCTTTCTGACTGAGGTCATATGGCAATGCCACTTTTCGGAAGCTTCTGTTGATGGCGGGAGAAGTTATGTTCAAAATAATATCTGTCTCTTGAAATAATGTCTGAATATGTGGGCGACAGAAAATGGATAATACCTGAAGATATGGTTGCATTTGCTTGGAACTGTATACTAATGGTGCTTATGGTGAGTAAGACGAATGATTAAGGAAGATGTCACCCTGAATTTAACGTCGATCAATTTTAGAGGAAAAATTTTCTTGAGCCGGGTGGGATACGAACCCACGACCTCGTGATTGAAATTGATCGAAGTTAAATTCAGAGTGATATCTTTCGTAATATGTGAATAAATACTTCGAAAAAAATCTCTTCAATCTAAAGACAAATGATGTTTTGTGACTATTTTAGATTTTTGCTATCACGATATGAAGTGTCTCGTAGTTATGTATTAAATAAACCTCCCCTGCAGAATGCTCTCGTAGCTGTTTTGTATATCAGGCTCCAGGTTACTAGCCAACCACTTCCACAATCTCTTCATGAAGTAAGAACTACACTAATGATGAAGTAGGCATTATTGCTATTGAGCTCTTCGCAGCCTCACAAACAGAATGCAACATCGTTGTGAGTCCTATACAGCAATCAAGGAAGATCATTTCCATTATTTACCAACATTTGACATTCCATTCAATGCTTCATCCATCTGTCGTACTGAATAATTTGTGCGGATGTATTTATGTGTAGTTTATTTTCTGTTTAGCAATCAAGAGCACTCCAATAAACAACATCACCTTGCCAATTTTGAATCCCGTATTTCAATGAATTCTCGAAATATGCTCATTTGATGAATGTTGCTAAGTTTAAGAAACCAATGTAAGTTAATATTTTTGGCTTAACGAACTTTAGAGAAACTCGTGGAAATGAGAACGAGCTATAATATAACTCTTTTTAAGTCAAACTAATTTTCTCTTCACGTAAAATGAATAGTGAAAGGATGATGCTCGTCATGAAACGCCAGATCTATTTTTATCAGGTAGGAAAAGAAGGGACACAAAACAGAATCGGAAGAGAATCTATTGAGAGCGGTTTAGAAAGGTTTTTTCTTTATAGAAACTAAAGACAAATATATATAAACTAATAACTACAAGCTAATTTGCCGCAGCCTTATAAATGAATTTTAGCAAATAGTGAAATAGTTTCATTCACGGAATCCACCTTATCTGCGAGCTATGGTTAATTTTCCGTTTCTTGCTTCTCCTCCCAAGTCCACCGACTCTTCATTCCACTCCTTCCATCTCCTAACATCTGATTTAGTTGCTCAACCTTAGCCTTTCATCAGCGCAAAAGTAACTTCAGAAGAACAGCAAAATTGATCATCTATCTTCTCTTTATTAGATGAGGTAGATGATCACTATCTCATTTCCCATTAGCCCGCGTGTTGCATAGAATACTCTCAGCAACCCTCTTCAATTTGTCACTGGAGGATTAGGAGTTATTGCTTCAGAGTCAGCCAACAGCGGTATGTGTCTGCAAGGGATATTTTCCTGAAGTATAGTCATGTAATGTGAAGCAAGCACGACCATACATGAATTTGAGCTTAGATATCATTTGGAAAAGTAAAACTACCATCATACTTACCTATTTTTTATTATTATTACCTATCTTCCTATTGCTTTTGGCTTTGACATTTGTTGGTTGGCCGGTTTGTCGGTTTGTGGATTCGACGAAACGTTGTTCCACCATATCTTTCGAACGCGATTGAGAAACTTAATGATGTATGTGCCAAATGAAAGCTTGTGATGTGGGGAATGTCATAGGTATAAAAAATTGTAACCCATGCTTTCTTCCCCACTAAAAAAGGGGGAATGTGAAAACTATTCTTAAGTTATATCTCCAGAACACGAATGCCGAAAGCAACAAGCGATAAGTCAAATGAAAATTTCTGACTCAGGGAATGAAAATTTCGTAGAATATGAAATATTGACTCCCCCTTGCTCTCTTCCCCATAAAAAAGGGGGGAAATATGTTATTGTTCTCCTATATCTCCTGAACCTGAGTGTGGAAAGTAACAAGTTATGCTTCAAATGAAAGCATGAGACGCGGGATACTCATAAGCTATAAAAAATTGACCCCCTTAAGATATATTCCCCCTAAAAAACAAGAAATATGAAAGACGTTCTACTATATCTTTTGAACGGGAGAGCCAATAGTTACGAGTTACGTGTCAAATGAAAGCTCGCATAACGACTGTCGTAAACTATTTCGAATTTTTCCAATACTACTTCCCCCCTGAAAATTGGGGGGGGGGGAGGGTTTTTGCTGGGTTCGGCTTTAACGAGTCGTATCTCAAATTAAAGCTTGTGACGTCCCCAATGTCATGGGCTATCAAATATGACTCCAAAAGCGGAGAAAATGTGCTAGATGTTTATGAGTCGTATATCAAACGAAAGGTTTTAAAGGTAGATTTTTCAGTGACAAAGCAAAATTAAAACAATTAAAAATACCTATCTTCCTGTATGACCCCAAAAATTAGAAAATAAACCTAAAACATATTGATTCGTATTCACTTCAAATGAAGATAGGGCGCTGACAATCTTGTTGTGTAGGTAAATTGGCGTCCTATCTTCCTTTGAAGTGAATACGAACTCAGTGACTGAGTGCACCATCGATATGTTTTAGATTTATTTTATACTTTTTTTGGACAATATAAGAAAATAGGTATTTTTAAAATTTTTAAATTTATTTGTTTATCCTGAAGTTGTGAAATTAGACACGGAGGTCATAGAGATTTGTCAGTATAGTATTAGTCTAAAAAGACTTCAGCTGAAAGGAAACATAAACAACAATTTTTTCCAGAGAAAAATAGTGAATATCTCAAAGTGACAAACAAGTGTATTATTATTTCTCCTTTCTTTATTTATTTTGTAAACCTGTAATTGTATCCAGGCATACCCTGGAAGGAGAGTTATATATTCATCCCTTGTGATGATGTACAGAAACTGTCCAAACCTAGCACATGAATGAATTCCACCCTACTTTCTCTTGGTGAAATATTACGAAATATATCTGAATATATATATATATATTATTATATTATGGGTATAATATTATGAAATATTGAGCCGTTAGGACCTTTCAAAAGAGATATTCTCTTCTGGATGGGAATGGAAGGGGTAGGCTTCGAGATCAGTGTGGCCTATTGATCTGGGCTTCCATGGCCACTGTTTTACGAGGAGTGGTCAACTACACTAAGTCTTAGAGCTGACCATTTAACTCACTGGACTCTTTAATAGCTTTGACCATGATTACGTATCATCGTGAAATTACTGCATTGGTGGCCTTCTGTTGAAGGATATATCTACCACTGTGCTTTCTGCATGTTTATTAGTTGTCAGTCCCAAGTGAACAGATCTACAGGATAGCTTATATCATCCGGTTGCTAATTTTGATCAGGGATTATCGAAATACTTGCTTCTAAGAGCATCACCTGCTCTACATTAAAGTAATATGTCGCAGACAGATCAGTTTCCCTTTTGATTCTAGTTCTTAAGAAGGTGTGGGGGGAAAGGTTCTTTGATCAAAGCATGTGATGTTCCATATCGTTAGATCTACTACCAATAAACCTAGTTTCTTTTGAAACCCTACTAATCATTTTATTTCCGCCGATACTTTAAATACTAGAACTCTGCGTAGAGTATTCTTGATGTCCTCACTTGAGAATTCCGTCGTTTTGCAGTAGACCAGGTAGAGAAGTAAATTCAGACATTTATGTATAATCTTAAATTTCTCTTTCCAGGACGAGAGGATAAAAATATCTGCAGGGCGTAATCCGCTTCTGAGCAGAAATACAGTGATAGTCTTTTTGGATATGAATGCCTTAATGAAAGATTTATTACAGCTAAACTTAAAGCTAGGATTATAGAATGCTTTCTGTTATTATGCTCTACTGAGAACTCTGATCAGAACAAGGAAGATAGATTTTATTATTTACTCCATGACATTTTGAATTCTGTCAAGAAAGGAGATATTTCTCTTGAGATAGATGACTTGAATGCTGAAGCTGGTACTGATTCTGGCATTTGGGCAATGGTGATAGTTCCTCTTGGCATTAGTAGCTGCAATGGCAATGAAAAACGTTTCTTACAGGTAAGAAAATTTAATGGTGTTAGAATAGCTAATACTTACTACAAATACCAGTATATTTATAAATACACGTGGGTTTCACCTCATGGATGGTTTAGGAATATGATCGAATATACATTCCTCATAAAAAAAGTCTCACACTGAAGGAACGTCATGCCTACGATAAATAGCAACGTACTAAGAGGTAGTAGTGTAAGTAAAAAATAATTACATTTGCAGCCTGTTTAGTGAGGCTAATACATGGATATTAGGGTAATATCAGTAGGAGGTTATGGCCACGTTTTGAGTCAGTACAAGCACTAATAATAAGGTTATGAAGTGAGTCAAAGTTCCTAGTAATGTCCTTGTCTATGGTTCGCCAGATTTTCTGCACTTGCACCTGAAGATCCATCATGTTATGCGCTAGAATAAGTTCTGTTCTACAACGTGGTTCATGACGTCCCAAATGTGCTCAATCAGCGACAGATCCGGAAACTGGGCTGGCCAATGGTAGCATGGAACTGGCTTGAAGACACTGTTGAACAACGCATGAAGTATGTGGTCCGGCATTATCTACTGGAATTTGGTGTTGGGTATGCTCTGCAGGATTGGTAAGACAACAGGACGGAAAATGGTATCTACAAACCCCTGAGCGTTCAAATTACCTTCTATGAGTATGAGAGATGGCTCCCCCACACCCGAATCCCAGCAGTGAGTGATACACAACATGAAAGCACTTTCATCAGTACGTCGCCACATGAAAGTGCGGCTATCGTTTTGTCCCAGACAGATGTGGGCCTCAGAGCTGATGACAATATACTAAAATCACAATTTATTATACACACCGCACCCATCTACAAACCTACCCTATACCCGAACATAAAGTGGTCAGCCAAAACCCTTGCTGGCTATAAATTGGTCAGATACCTACATACTATATATAGCATACCTGCAACTGTTATGATGGGTAAACATGGCAACCTTTGCGAGTTCGGTCGTGGGCAGAAAGTCAGTGCGAGGAAAATTGGGCACTCTATATTCACGACTGTAGAACATTTAAAATTTCCACGTGCAACCATACACGTGTGTGTACTAAGACAACATCAAAACGGGCTGTTGATGTTCGACGTAAGTGCCACCTCTACCGTATCATAACGCTGTAATGGAGGGCTTCGGTGCAGATGATAGCATCGGCATTCAATGAAGGGGCAGCTGCGAAGGTTTGTGTAAAGGTCTTTCAACATACGATGGCATGACAGGGTTATGGCAGCAGACGTCCACATCAAATACTTTTGTTAACAGCATGTCACCAGGCTTGAGGCCTTCAATGGATGAAGTAACATTGCTAATGGACTGTGAAGACTAGAAACGAGTAGCTTGGTCTGACAAATTGAAGTTCCAACTAAAACACGCTGATAGATGGTTGTCTGTGTGCATAGATCGCGCAAAGCCATGGTCTCAACTTGGTAGTTGAGTTGTTATAGACCAGTAGAGGTGGTGTAATATTCTGGGGCATATTTAATTGCCCACCTTGAGGACTCTTGTACTTATTGAGACCACCATCACCTCAGAATATACCACGCTATAATGATGCACTCGCCTACCACCTGCACAAGTTTATGGCTATCCATTTCCCACAGCAGGATGCCTTCTTTCGACAAAACAACATCTCATCTCATTGCTCATGTTTGGCGAACGACTTGGTTAGAGGAGCATTCCAGTGAGTTCACAACCCTCGAATGGAACCCTATTGAACATCTGTGGGACGAAGTAGAGCGATGCTGTCCAGCCCTAAACCACCACCAGAGATTCTTGGGCTTTATGGACAGCTTTCCTGGAATCATAAGCCACAATACCATCCGAAAGTTTCCAACACTTGGTGAAATTATGCCAACGACTTGTTGCTGGTGAGTAGTTTAGTGCCACCTAACGGAATCCCCCCCTTTGCACAGTGCTTTTCCCCCCTATGTCGCAATCGTCCACGTTGCCTTCTTGACTTGGACCCCCTATGTCGCAATCGACCGGAAATTGACCTGTGTTGGTCCACGTTGCCTTCTGAACTTTGACCCTTATATTGCAATCAACAGGAAATTGACCCCTATGTCACAATCGACCGGAAATTGACTCGTAATTTTCCAACGACCTTGAAAAGCCCCCAAGGTCACGGTTCTGGATGTATATAACCGCTGAAAAAGGTTTGACATTTATTCTGAGCCACACGTTATGGACGACGATGACAACTTGGATTTTGGTCATAATTGGACGAGTGATGTAGACTCCAGCTATGAGAGCAATCCACAACACTTTCGAACGCGTAATCGTTGATTGCTATGTCGACCTGTGATTGTGCCGCCTCCACCACCGCTGCCGCCACCTCCGGCCGTTACTATTAAGATGTTGCCGCGACCTGGGATTGGTGGTCCGATGCTACGGGCTGTTGTCGTGGAGGACACTACGCCGCCACCACCTACAAGACTACGTGGACCTCTGGTGATGAAGCCGCCCGAAACCTGGCCCCGGGACTACCGCAGAACGTCGTTCAGGCTCTGAGGTGTAAACGACAGAGACGTCTGTAGCCTGTGTGAAGACGTCAAGTGTTTTTGTCTCCAGATACTCGAACTAGTGCAACCATGCAAAACATCTGTATGGTTCTAGATCTCGACGGTTTCCGTGTAAATGGTCGTTTCCTAGTGCACGAACTTGGATATCCAACTCTGAATGGGAAATGTGGTGTCTACCGTTTCAATCTTCGACATCACCAGCCTTTGTCGGTAAAAGACAGAAGGACAGTCAACTGCGTATCTAAACATGTGCTAGGCCTACCCTTTCGTCCTCTGCCTCGTGAAAAGGTGTGGTCGTTAGATCACGTTCCTAACATCGTGAAATATGCTTACAAACTTGCACGTACTGAAGAAGCTACTGTGGTGGGTTACAAAGGAGGTACTGTGGAAAGAAATCTCTTGGAACAATTAAATCTGCCCAGTGTTAATCTCGAACTTTACAGCTGCCCCAAATATTGTGATCTCCCAAAAGTTTCCGAGTTCGAGTGCGGATATCACACGGGAGAGGACGTCCACTGCTCTTTAGCTGAAACAGTTGCTTTCTTCGGATGGATCGATCGTTGTCGAGAACATGTCCCAACAAACATTCGCTTATCAGATCGTTCCTGATTGGTTGTCCCAGGTGGTGCGGTTCTCTAGTTAAATAGGGAGCGAGCGCTGTGTGCCACATTGTTCACGATGCAGCCTAGCAATCCAGATGCGTGGTGTCTCGGTGAAGATGTTTACGTTGTACCTACACTGTTCAAAAATAAGTTTTCTGTGCACGTACGCCGCTACAAGAAATATGAAAATGGTGAACTCATCTACCCTACACCTGCGGGGGTTAGCCTCTCCATACCTGAAGGGGAGGCTTTGTGTGCCACGGTCCCCCACATAGAGGATCAAGTGAAAATCGGCCCCGATCAACAGACATGGTACGTGACACATGGTTTACGTGTCTACATGTATTGAACTGTGGATGGTGAACGTTGTGTCGACTTCATCAAAGAATTAGCAGACCAAAGAACTCTACAGTTCCGTGTTGTGAGACGTTGTATAACACTGAATGCTTAGCAGTGGTTCATGCTGGCTATCCACGTAGACGAAGTGATGCGCATTGTGCATAGTGTGTGCAGGACCCCCAAAGATCACCAACTCCGTACAGCTATTATGGAACATTCAGAATCCGTTCGACCTTTCCTGCTGGGGCCTGTTTTCGACGCCCCCGATTGTGTTTACCCACTGTTATTGAATATTTTTCAGCAAGAACTTATGCGTGTGATACCGTTAGATAGACTACAACCCGAAGAAAAAATACCGACTATCGTAGGGTGGTCTGGTGACTTGGACATTAACGCTCTAGCACAGGTATTTGTGGATATGGCCTGGAAACGAGGTCTGTTGAATTTTGTAGATTCTGGTTTTGTTTGCACTCTAAAATATAACGCTATTGTCGACGAAGCAAAAAATGAAATGTATAAATTAAATAAATAATTGTAACCTTATATAATGTGTCTGTCTTTTCATCCAATGTCATTTTAGTCTTGGTATGGATAGGAGAAAGAAGGTGTTAGCTAGTGTGGGTAGTGTAATCGTGACAGTGTTAACGATAGCAGTGCTTGTATTAGAAATTGTAGCTCCTAGTAAAAATATTCAGTGTGGAGAGTCAAAAGCCTTAGACGACTAATACAAAATTCGTGTGTGTAACTTAACAGTTGACATCAGACAGTTTATAGGGGACATTCCTACAGTGACAGGTGTTACACTTTCGCTACATCAATGGCAAAACCTGGTGGGGTACGACGTCTGGGTGCAGCAGAAAACAAAACTTTGGAGTCCAATTGTTTCGACCCCGAAAGAGGATTCGGTAGTGTAAAAAAGTTAGCTGAGAATACGGGACTGCCACTCAAACTCGTTCGTGAATGGTTAGAAAAGCAACCTGTCTACACGCTACATAAACCTGTTCGCAGAAAGTCCCCCCGTAACAAAGTTTACGTCACAGGGTTAGACGAACAATGGCAAGCTGATCTCATGGTGGTGAAAAATCTAACTCGCTTCAATGACGGGTATCGCTACATATTAACAGTCATCGATGTGTTTTCGAGATATGGGGGGTGGGGGGGGGCGATGGCCATGAAGGCTAAAACAGGGAAAGAAATGGTGTTGGCTTTCAAAAAAATCCTTTCCAAGGGTCGGTCCCCAATGAATTTAAATACGGATCAGGGTACGGAGTTTACCAACAGAGTGTTCCAGAAATTCCTGAAAAAGAAAGGTATTCGGTGCTTTGCCACCTACTCTGACAAAAAAGCAGCTTTGGTGGAGAGATGGAATTGCACCCTACGCGAGCGACTGGGGAGATATTATACACTCAATAACACCTACCGCTACCTGGACGTGCTGCCGCATGTTGTAAGGGGCTACAATGCCACTGTTCACAGTGCACACGATATGGCTCCCAAGGACGTGACCTTACGCAACGAAGACGTTGTGTGAGTTCGACTCTATCACAATCCGACCGTGGTAAAAGAAAAACCGGCATTTAAAGTGTAGGACACGGTTCGACTAGCCAGTGTAAAAGTACCCTTCAAGAAGGCAGGAACGCATTTGTGGACCGAAGAAATATTTATAGTCGACAAGGTGTTACAGCGACAACCCCCTGTGTACGTCATACGGGATTCCGAGGGAGAAGTGTTGAAAGGTACATTCTATAAATCGGAACTACAAAAAGTGACAGAACCCGAACTTTACACGGTCAAGAAAATAATCGAGTGTAAAGGTCACAAGGCACTGGTCAAATTTCGTGGTTATCCTAAACCTTCCTGGATATCTAAAAAATGGATAGTTTCTACCTGACCCTACCCTCCACGGCTAGTCAGAATATTTACCAAAACAATTCCCAGACTGATTTCACGGTTCATCTAGCACAACCCCTAAGACTGAGTGGAAAATGGAAAGTGGGACTAGCAGAAGTTCACTTACCCGTGAGCTGGTACAATGTGGACGGTTCTAATGACACATATGAATATTACGCTCCCACTGAAGAATACAGGAAAATCAAACTTAAACCAGGTAAAATAACTCGAATGGAACTGTTGTCTCTCCTCACCACCCAACTCCCAAAAGAAATAATAGTTTCCTATAACAGCGGTTACTGGGTATTCAAACCGAGTGAGGGATACGGTTTGATGTTTCCTAAAACGAATTTCGGTAAACTTCTGTGTATCGGGGAGGGTGAAGTTGACAAACCCTTCCACCAACGATTTGCCAGCAAACTTTGCAATACACCAACGTTCGACATAGATGACGAGTGTTATTTCTACGTGATACCCCCAGGTAGTTTCCAAGAACGAAAGGTGCCCCACGGACGATACGAAACTGCCGAATCATTATTCGATGCAATGAACCAGATGTTACCCTACAGGCTGAGAAAAGCTTACCGTTTCAAGCAAAAGGCAGATCACACCGTATTGATGGATACAGACAAGTCGCATTACATTAAATTTCCTCGATCGAACCCCGGATTAGGGGACATGCTAGGAATAACTAAATTAGATATACCACTGAATAAAGTCCTGGGTGACTATCCCATCGATATGAACAGAGGAGTGTATGGTACTTATTTGTATTCAGACTTGATTGCGCCTCAGTTGTTAGGTGATACTCACGGCGAACTGTTGCGTGTCGTGAACCCCGCCGTCAGAACCAGTAATAACAAAGCCATTGTTGCAGTGTATCAGCAACCTGATTACTACTCCCTTGCAAGGAACAGTTTCGAGAGTGTGAGAATCTTCCTTCGTACCGACACTGGAGAACCTCTGCATTTTAAATTCGGTAAAGTTTTAGTCAAGTTACATTTCCATCATGAGGGTTAAATTCGTTCCCCCTTCTGCAGATGCCTACGTGAGCTACTACAAGAACCAAACGGGGAAGGGTGTGTTCCGTGGTCCTCGTTATCAGAGAGGCGATGGGCTAGGAAGCATCTTTGCCACTATTGGACGTTTCATCAGCCCTCTCGTACGACCTGCGCTGTCCACCCTGCGTAAGGGTGGGCTACGGTTCGCTTCAGAGATGTCCCAGGGGAAAAATTTCAAATCTGCAGCCAAAGCGGGACACCGTGAAGTGGGCGCCGACCTCTTGCAACGTGCCAGTTCAAAGCTGCAGGGAGGGAAAGGAATAAAACGTCGCCGTCAACATCCCAAGGTTCATAAAGTGAAGAGACACTGTACTGTGCAGGACGTGTTTTCATCATGAGCATTCAGAAAATTCACGCTGATTCTGGCGACTGTGCCAATTCAGAACTGGACCTGTTTCTGATCCCTCCCATTGTCTCACAATTAGAAAGAGGCTGCTATGTCAATTATTTCCATCCTTTGAAGGAAATGCTCCACTTGAATTCATCGTGAAAGGAACAGACGATTACATTGATCTGTCCCGATGTCACCTACGTCTCGTCTTGAAAATTGTAAAATCCGATGGTACAGCACCGTCGGAAGTGATTGCTCCCTGAAATCATTTCTTCCATGCCCTCTTCAGCCAGGTAGACGTCTTCCTCAATGATCACCTAGTGAGTGCTTCTCACACCCTGTACCCCTACAGGGCGTACCTGGAGACTCTATTGAATTACGGTACCGATGCCACATGAAGCCAGCTCGGCACCTCGCTCTGGTACCTCGACACCCCCGGTAAAATGGAACTGACCAGTCGGGAGAACGAGGGATGGCATCAGCGCAAGGGTCAACCAACAGGTATCGAACTCATCTCGTGGATCCACGCCGACCTGTTTAATCAAGATCGTTGCCTGCTCAATCAAGTCGACCTGAGACTGCGTTTATTGAGATCCAAACCCGAATTCTGTCTCGTGACAGGTGAAGCGGACCCCTCTTACAAAGTACAGATACACGAAGCCGAATTTTTCGTGCGTAAAGTCAAACCCACTTCGGGTGTCATCCTCGCACACGCTCGTCTGCTGGGTTCGGAGAGTGTCAAGTACCCTCTGCGAAGAACGGATTTACGTATGTTTTCCATTGCTTCGGGATTGACGAGTGTGAACTGTGACAATTTATTTCTCGGTCAGCTCCCTGTACGTCTGGGTATGGTGGAAAGCACCAGCCTGAATGGATCGTACGAAAAAAATCCCTTCAACTTCCAACGTTTCGACTTAAACTACATCAGCCTTCACATTGACAGCGATCATCAGTCCTACACCCCCGACTTTGCGAATGGGCGCTATCTCCGCTGTTACCAAGGATTATTGGAAGCTGTGGATGCCTGGAAATCCGATAGTGGTATTAACTTATCGCGAAAAGCCTATGGAGAAGGTTTTACATTGTTCGGATTCCAATTGACCCCCGAGCAACGTGAATGCAATCAAGTGTTTTCTTTAATAAAGAGTGGGAGTGTGAGAGTCGAATTAAAGTTTGCCAAGCCACTATCCGCATCGGTCACTGTGATCCTGTATGCCGAATATCAGAATTTGCTGGAAATCCCATTGGATCGTAAAGTCCTGTTTGACTACAGCTCATGAATACCTATCAACTAGAATCCATCCTTTCGATGTTACCCACAAGTCTCGGAGTGTTCCCCCGTGACAGACTACCTAGCAGAATCACCCAATCAGAAGCCTTGTTTATCTACAATACCGATCCGTCCTCCATGCCTGGAGCCCACTGGATAGCAGTTTACAAGAAAGGAATGCACGTGGATCACTTTGACCCCCTAGGTACGAGTCCCGATGTCGCCATGCAAGTCGACTAGGCATACGTCACGTCTTACATCCTTCAATACCTCTGCAGGGCCCCCTGGGAGACACTTGCGGTGCTCACTGTCTGTATTTCCTGTTTAAAAGAGCGTGTGGTTCGACTCTTCCCACAGTACTGCATCGTGATTACACGTGTCGAGTAGACTTTAACGACTGCATGGTGTTGCGATGGCTCTCCGAACTCCTTCAAATATTATAATTGCTGCTCCTTCACAGTGTGGAAAGACGACTTTCACTCTGAAACTCATCAAAGAAGCAGCTCAAGTATTCGAACCCCCACCCCAACGTGTCGTTTACTGCTACGGGGAGTGGCAGCCTGCCTTTGAACCCTTCAAGAAAACGGTGGAATTTTATGAAGGACTACCTACGGATCTGGAATTTGATCCCCTCAGACCTACACTTCTGTTACTGGATGACTTGATGGAACAGTCTGTAGCCAGCGAACGCATATCACAATTGTTTATTCGTGGTGGTCATCATAAAAATATCACGATTGTCCTGATATTACAAAATCTGTTTTTAAAGGGAAGACATTCGAGGACTATATCGCTCAATGCTCACTACATGTTTTTATTTCGCAACTGTCGGAATGCTTCACAAATAACCCACCTGGCGAGACAGTGTACCCCCATCAATCTAAACTCCTGACAGATGCTTATAGGTTAGCTACAGAAGCAACCTGTGACTATTTGTGTGTTGACCTTCATCCCAGAACGTTAGATACTGAAAGGCTCCGTGCAAAGATTCTTCCATCAGAAGAACCCGAAATACTTTACGTTCCAAATGAAAGTTAAATCTCAAGGCCCTTTCCTTCAGTGCTTACCGAAACTAGGGGGAAAGCAGCGTGCAGCTCTGTTGAAGCACATCTCCGACCCCCAGATGTATGCTCTATGTGAAGTGTGTTCCAATTTCTTAAAAGGCAATATACCTGTTTCCCACAGAGTATTAAAGAATTTACGCCAGCACAAGACGGTCATAAGGAGTTTAGCGACCAAGCGTACATCTGTGGGCCACAAGAAACGTCTGTTACAACGTGGTTCAGGGTTCATTATACCACTATTGACTGCTGCCCTCCCCCTACTGGTCTCGTTATTTAGAAAAAAATGATTTCAGTGAAAGCAGTGCAGAGGAGATACATAAGAAAAAAAGTGTGTGATTTGGACTCAGAGATGAAGAAAATATTAGAGTCTGGTGATGCTGACGATAAGTCTGAAAAGTATCTGACTGCTTTGAAAAATTATTTGTTATTCTCAAAACAGCTTGACACTCCACAGGAAGTAAAAGTCAACATTCCCAGAAATCATATAGCTGAAGAGCGGCCCCCAAAAGACATTGCTGTTCCCATTCGACGTAAGAAAAGAAAATTATCCGAGTGGACGGCGTATTGAAAATATCTGTAAAAAACGTTCCAAGACTTGTGTGTTTGAAGACTTGTGTTAAAAACCATGTATTAATAATCTGTATCGAATAAAAGAAAGTAAAACTGATAATATGCCTCTTGCCATTTTTACGTCTCTTCCCATTCAATGTTTTCACACTGATGGTTCTTCAATGTTTGACACCCGGAAGTGATCTGCGCTCGGATGTACGTGCGTTGCTACACACAGGAGTACAGCAGAGGGCGTTAGTGTTGATGGGCGGGGCAATGAGAATGCTGTTGCAGCAACGAGACTTGGAGGGGAGCAGCGCACTGTGCAGATCACTGATAAGACTTACGTAGCACCTGAAAAACAAAGTTACCTCTTGCTTTCTCTCACCATAGTGTCTTCCAGTACTGAGAAATAAAGAGACGGATTTTTTTTTAAACCTTTTTTATTAAAAAAAAAAATTCACATGACAGATCCACTGTTGGTTTCACATGACATATCCAATTCTGGACAGTAAAACAATTCACATGACATAGCCAATGCTGGACAGTAACATATTGTAGGTTTCAAAAATACAAGCTTCAAAAACTGCTGACGACGCCGAGTGCGAGGGCATTACGCGTGATAAATTAAAGTCCACTAAGGACACTGAAATAATAATTAAAGTCCCCTAAGGACACTGAAATAATTAAAGTAGGAACATTGAAATATTTAAAGTCCACTAAGGACACTGAAATAATTAAAGTAGGTACATTGAAATATTTAAGATCCGTTAAGGATACTGAAATAATTTAAAAAAGGTCCATTAAGGATACTGAAATAATGATTAAGATCCATTAAGGACATTGAAATAAAAGGCGTACAGTGAAATAATAAATAAAGGTGTAATAAATAAGTTGAAAACTGTACAATGTAATAAATAAAGGTGTAATATGAAATAAATAAGTTGAAAACTGTACAATGAAATAAAGGTGTAATATAAAATAAATAAAGGTGTAATGTGAAATAAATAAGTTGAAAACTGTACAATGAAATAAATAAAGGTGTAATATGAAATAAATAAGTTGAAAACTGTACATTTACACATCCATGAGTTGGATAAGGGTATCCAGGCCCCAGGTCATTGTAACCATAAGGTACAGTGAGAGTCGAACCCGGGCTGAGATACCGCTTATCGAGGTTAGCCTTAAACCTTTTCACCATGGGCTTATTCGTAAGTGAATCATCCACTTTATTACGAATTACATTGAAAGGGACTTCGAAGGTCTCGCTGGTTGGGGAATTCCCTAGCACCATGGATTTTAGAAGTTCAAAATTGTATGTGCACCGGTTTTTCTTCGTGAGTGATATGCCCTTGGCGCGAAGAATTTCATCCCCGTTGCTCAGCCGAAGGGCATAGCTTTTGGGTCCGGCACTGACATAGTCAGTGATGTGTACACCAGAGCCGTACTTTGAAGAAATTTCATCTACGAGACCTCCGAGAAAGGGATGTTGTGGTGGTGTGTAGGTGTCGCGAGGAGACGTTGTATAAATTACTGAATCCGTGTCAGAACACATTGCACGACTGTCTAATTTTGATAGAAGTTCGTACAGTTTTAGTCTGGCGTGACTCGTCACCATTGTGGCGAGAATCAGGCTTCCACGGGTGTTCGCTGGAGTGGCAGACTCCGCCGGCTTGTGCGTGACAAGCACGGCCTGATCACTGATAACGGCGACGTCAGTGATGACTAGCGGATGCGTCCGTCAAGAGCTCCATGTACTTGACAGGACAACTCACAATGGTCGTCTGGGTTCGACTCATATTCTGCGCATGCTTCCCCCATGACGAATTAAGCGAGACCTTGGAAAGTGTACGCTTAAGGTTGTTTTTTTCAACTTCCGAGAGGAGGATCCGAACCCCCTCCACCTGGAAGAAGGCCTCACAGAAGGCTTCCTTTTGCTCCTCGGTCTGCATGTCAGGGGGAAACCCGGAGTAGCGCTGCTTCAGCCCCAGAAAAGTATCTATGTACCCAGCATAGACACCTCCCTTTTTTGTTGTGGGATCATATTGCAGGATGGTGTTAAAATGCCACACGTCGTGGAATTGAAGAAGTTTGTATCCAGCACGCATCGCAGCGTAAATTTCGAACGTTGGCCAAGATCCTGTCAATGCGCGCTGGTTCACCGTGTGCTGACAAGGGGGTGCCAGCTGACCATCCGCACAGCTCTTGCAAAGGGGGAAAAGCAGCTTCCCATTACACCTGTAGGGCAGTACAGGGATGAACAAATCATCGGGGGGTAACAGTGTGGCGTGTGCAATGCGAAAATAGTGGTCGACGTCCGTGGCGAAATCAGAGGTGATCCGAACCGGGTGACCTTTACCGAATGGAGCCTTCTTGCAAACATAAGGGTACAGGCTGTTGTAATCAACGTAGTTAAGGCTACATCCTAGGTCCGCTGATGCAAAGATGGAAAACACCTCCACGCGCCCTCCGTAGAGGTAGTCATGGGCCCCTATACGCCTGATAGGCTCGACGGATTTATAAATTAATGCGACGGGTGGGTTTTTGCGCATTAACTCATCGAATTCGTGTTCCCACATGATTTTGCATGTGTACCCGTTCATCAGCAGTTTCAAGACCTCAAGGCGATCCATGGTTCGGGTGTTTAGCAAACCAAATGGCTTTCTCGTACGCTGATCTATTTTTTCAGGGTTAAAACATTTCAAGCAGCAATGATAGTAACACCCTAAAAATTCGTAATAACAACGAGTACTGTGGCACACGCCGTCCAATTTGTACTGCCCTACCTTATATTCACCTCCAGGTGATCGCGCAGTTTGAATTTCGATGTTGTCCTTGGAAGCCTCATACTCTAACCATGCGAGAGCTTTCAAGGACTGCCGGTCGTTACTCGCCGAATACCCTTGGGCGGGACACACACCGAGGGTATTCTTTTGCAGAAACTTCCCACGGAAAATTCGAAGACAAGCGCCGGCAATAGTCAGGTCACGCGCAAATGGGTCTATTTAAAAATTATTAAAAATATTATTTAAAAATTCCTCACGGAAAGCTTGGGCGCCTCGCCGCAACAACTCTGTATCTGCCTTGCAGTAATACAGAAGCTGCTGTTGAAAATCCCAGGGTTCAAGGCTTGCTGTGGCATACCACTCGTTGAATACTGACAGAGTTTCAGGTTCCATGTCTTCCGGCTGGAAAAAAAGCCAATCAGGGATGGGTCCTGCATACTGTAGATTTTCCTCCTTCACGAATTTAAAAGGGAAAAAGCCTTTCACCGTCTCGAAGTTGAAGGTCTTCGTGAATGATCGAAGAGGAGCCTGAATAAAGGATAACGTGCCAATGAACCTTATTTTAAGGCCAGGTAAAAAGATACCTAAAATCTTGGATCCATCGAACATGAGATCCGGTTTTAAAAATTTTCTGTACAGGTAACTAATGAGGAACATGCCGTCAAAGCCTTTCAGATTATGTGCGAGGACTGTGGCGTCCTTGAATCTTTGAACTCCGGGACGTTCTTCGGCTAGAAGCTAGTCCATAAAGGCGTCCGTTTCCGGGAATGAGGCGTAGACCCACTCGTCGTCCACTTGGTATGTGACCACACATAGTATCAGTTTTAGCAACCCGTCGGCACACTGCACAGTCTCTACATCAAAGTAGAGGTAAGTCTGACCGACAGGGTCAATTTTGCAGGGCTCGACGAATTTTAAGGTGTCAGCCTTGCAAACGTGCTTTTTCAGGGGGTCGTAAATGCTGATGCACTTAACGCAGCGATGCCGTGTCTGACATGCCTTCAGCAGGTGCGCCTGAAAGCATTCAGCCCCGCGCAAATACACACAGCATACCGTGCAAAGCAACAGCTCCCCTGTATGAAACACATCGACTGACAGGCACCTGTTGCAGGTTCCCTTGCAAACGTGCCCGTGATTATACCCCTTTAAGCAAATGTGGCAGAATTGCCTAGCCCCGAAAAACCCCGATGGTTTAGTAATCATGTCATAATGCCCCGCACTAAACAGCAAATAAAGGTTGTCCCCGCCTTCGGGACCAATGAAGATGGGAAGGAAGGCATCGTCAGCAGAATACACAACAATCCTGAACTGTGTCAGGTGAGCTAGAACGAGACGGACTTCCGGGAGTCCACAGGGACCCTCGGGAATACCCGCATCCAAGTGAAGTTGACGGGCTTCTTGGCGTTGTAAAGGGTAGCGGTAGTCCCGGATCTGCACATAAGCGTTCGGCAGGCCTTTATTTTTCAAGCAGAGCTCTCGTGCGACGACGAGAGCTCTTGCTAAGCAGATCTGGTCCACATTGACAATTTTTGTGAGTGTCTTCTTATTGTGGATGAAAGACTGGACATCCACGAGGCTGCGTTTTTCGGGTCCTGCACGTCTGCCAATACCTCCACCGTTGCCGACCCGGTCCAGGTCGGCACAAACGAAGTCAAACTCCAGTTCGCTCCCGGGTCCGAGAGACTCATTCGACTGCACTACTTTGTCTAGTGCAGCCATGAATCTCTCCCCCGTCAGGGCATTACGCCGAATTAGGGCCAAGTTGACGGGGTTTTTCAAATCCCGGGAGCGTAAACACAGCCGAACATGGCTATACTCCCCTGTGGGGACGACGTCGACCAACATTTTCTCATGCTGGTCGTGTAGGACCAGGAGGAAATTATAAGGTTCCACATTCTCCATACCTCCAAGTCACACACTCGTGGAGACGAATTCTGTCTTGAATTTTCTCGAGTTGTACCGCCGAGTGTGCAACACATTGTAGTGGGGAGACTCTGTAGAGCTGACAGGAACATTGGAGAATCCACTGAGAGGAACGTTGGAGAATCCACTGACAGGAACGTTGGAGAATGCGGACCTAGAAAGATAATTTATTCTCAGAATATGCAGTACATTTACATGTTTTTTATCTTAGAACAGAAAATGAAAAACCAATATGCTTCAGTTTGCTAACTTGATCAAAAATCTAATATTTAACTAAAGTTTGAAAATTATCATTTAGAATAAAAATGACAGGGTAGAAACAAATACATTGAACTGAACAGTTGTAATAAAAGCACACTTGACTAGCTTGAGCAAAAATCTAACTAAAGTTTGAAAATTATCATTTAGAATAAAATGACTTTACAGGGTAAAAACAAATATAAAACTTCATATTGAATGTTAGTAAGTGATTCAGTTGAGCACCTTAAGGGTAACATTAAATAAAATTACATTTACCTGGTAGCGGTGGAGGTACCAGCGACGATAGTGAATGGTGTCCTTATGTCGGAGGAGACGGGAACACGAACGCTGGAGGGTCCGGCACCAGTGGAAGGGATAGACCTGGATAGATAATTTAGTCTCAGAATATGCAGTACTTTACATGTTTTTTATCTTAGAACAGAAAATGAAAAACCAATATGCTTCAGTTTGCTAACTTGATCAAAAAAAAACTAACTAAAGTTTGAAAATTATCATTTAGAATAAAAATGACAGGGTAGAAACAAATACATTGAACTGAACAGTTGTAATAAAACCACACTTTACTAGTTTGAACAAAAAATCTAACTAAAGTTTGAAAATTACCGTTTAGAATAAAACGACTTTACAGGGTAGAAAAACAGAAACAAATCTATATTGTACGTTAGTAAGTGATTCAATTGAGCGTCTTAAGGACAATATTAAATAAAATTTCATTTACCTGGTTGCAGTTGAAGGTACGACGGGGACGTAGGGATTTCCCATACCCACTGCGACAGTGGACTGGCGACGTTTCTTGAGGGAAAGTTTCGATGTCCTTTGCCTTAATTCCCTACCACCTTGTTGGAGTATGCAGAGGCGCTTTGACTGTGTAGGAAGCTCGGGTGTAGGAGGTCTTTTGGCTGCCGCCTCTAGATTGCGCACTGCCGTGAGTAACTCTTCAAAGCAGTCGGCATCAGTGGGAGGACCAGCATCAGACCTGGATAGATAATTTAGTCTCAGAATATGCAGTACTTTACATGATTTTTATCTTAGAACAGTTATGTTGTAATAATAGCACACTTTACTAGCTTGATCAAAAAAATCTAATATTTAACTAAAGTTTGAAAAATTATCGTTTTAGAATAAAATGACAGGGTAGAAACAAATATAAAAATCTATATTGAACAGTTGTAAAAAAAGCACACTTGTCTAGCTTGATCAAAAAATCTAACTAAAGTTTGAAAATTACCATTTAGAATAAAATGACAGGGTAGAAACAAATATAAAAAATCTATATTGAACAGTTGTAATAAAAGCACACTTTGCTAGCTTGATCAAAAAATCTAACTAAAGTTTGAAAATTATCATTTAGAATAAAATAACTTTACTAGTTAGAAACATATAAAAATCTATATTGCACGTTAGTAAGTGATTCAGTTGAGCATCTTAAGTACAACATTAAATAAAATTTCATTTACCTGATATCAGTTGAGGATCCAGCACGGGAAAATTCTCGCATAGTGGACATCTCAGGTAGAGAAGGATCGACGAGCAAGCAGGACTGGCAGGTAGAGAAGGGGAGTGAGCAGGGCTGACAGGTAGCAAACTGACAGATGAAGAACACAGTGACAGTCGCTGAGAAGTCGGTGTTTATATACCCCCTCCCCCACTGGACTTTGACCGTTGCGCAATGTGGATTCTAGGAATCATCTATTTTTAAACCTTATCAGTGTCAAATGCAGACACAGTGAAGCGCTGGACATTTGACCTTTTGACCTTCCAGCTGATAAAGGATTGCACCATATCGTGTGATGTGGCGAAAGTGCTGTTGCTACCCACTGATAAGCGATCTGAAGGATGTCAACAGGTAACGTACGATTTCCGATACACTGATAACGGACTTTGAAAACTTTTAGCCTGTTGAACGTCTAAAGGTAGATCTTATATACAAGTCCTACGAATAATTTAAACCAAATTTTATTAATTTTTCTGTGGAACAGTTACTGTGTCATTCTTCTAGTAAAATACGTGGACCTTGGATCTGATGAGACTTTTTCCCGAAATTAACGTGGAGGTACGCTAGCGATGGAGTGATTTTTTTTTCCGATTAAACCCATCTAGAGTAAACTGATTTGTTACGAGCGCTGGATGATTTTTAATAAAGGTGAGTGAGAGTTTTTATTTACTAGGGGATCGATTAACGAGGTTGGAAAAAATAAATACCGGAGTTTTATTAAAAGGGAATCGTTTAACAGTCCTGGCAAAATGAATAGCAAAAGATTTTTAATAGAGGTAACTTTTAATAGAAAGGGTTTTAATTAATAAGAATACAACTTTGAGAGTTGATTTTTACAATTGAGACTTGTGTCATCCTTTTCTGCGGAATTATTCTGAGACTTGTAATCCGAGGGAAGGAGGGGACTTAAAATATAGGTCAACCAGGAGGGTCAGCAAAATCCAGGGCTTAAAATATAGGTGAGTCTGAAATAGAGAAAAATCGAGACTATTCGAGAAGGGGAGCTTAAAATATAGATGTGTCAACCAGGGGGTTTGCAAAATCGAGGTTTTAAAATAAAAGGTGAGTCTGAAATATAGGTCAACCAGGTGGTTTGCAAAATCCATGACTTAAAATATAGGTAGGGTTTAAAATATAGGTCAACCAGGGGGTTTTCAAAATCCATGACTTAAAATATAGGTAGGGCTTAAAATATAGGTCAACCAGGGGGTTTTCAAAATCCATGACTTAAAATATAGGTAGGGCTTAAAATAAAAGGTTAGACTGAAATAAAGAAAAATCGAGACTATTCGAGAAGGAGGACTTAAAATTAGAGTTAAAAACTAGATAACACCAGGGGTTAAAAGGGGGAGGAATTTTTAATTATGAATTATTAATTATGAATTATTAATTATGAATTATTAATACCACGGCAGTTGCGACACCAGGGTCAATTTCCTGTTGATTGCAATATAAGGGTCAAAGTTCAGAAGGCAACGTGGACCAACACAGGTCAATTTCCGGTCGATTGCGACATAGGGGGTCCAAGTCAAGAAGGCAACGTGGACGATTGCGACATAGGGGGGAAAGCACTGTGCAAAGGGGAATCCGTACGGTGGCACTAAACTACTCTGGTGTTAGGAGGGAGGAAGGTGGACTCACACGTTATTAGGTTGATGTGTATAATAATTGTCATTTCAGTGTAAATCGCTGCATCATCGCTTGTATTTGTTTCGATACGGAATTTAGTCCGTGGGAAAAGATTGGCATTCGTTTCCCGAGATTCGGAATTCACATTAAGGTGAAAGGTTATAGGGAAGTGCATTTGTCTTTAGGGGCCTGTTTCTAGGAAGTAGGTCGGGCTTGGGCTTCACAGAGACACGGAAGAGGAAGCCATGAAACCATCAAGGAGAAAGTCGCCGATTGGAAATCTATGGCCAAAGGAACAGGAGGCGAGAAGAGATCTCGAGACAAAGGAGAGTTCAATTGGAGATTTGGTAGTGAAAGGTTAAGCGGCAGAGAGCACTATACGGGCGAGACCCGCAGGTAATGGAACCCTATTACCTTTCACCTTATTTTCTATTACCTTATTTCCTTTCAGTGTGAATCGCTGCAACATCGCTGTAATGGCTTGGAGTGGGCAGCCCTTTGCTGGCTATAAATTGGTCAGATACCTACCTACTATATAGCATACCTGCAACTGTTATGATGGGTAAACATGGCAACTTTTGCGAGTTCGATATTGGGCAGAGAGTCAGTGCGAGCACCCTTCTTGCAGCACGTGGAGTTGCCGGTAAGCCAAAGTGAAGACTTAGGGAAAGATGCCCTGCAGATAGCAGAAAGCGATCGGATAAGGATCCGTTAGTCTTCAAGGGAATTAACCTTCGAAAGAATATTAAGTAACGAACTGGATCATGGGGAAAATCACGTAAAATGCTAAATTTGTGACTCTGTACAAAGTGGAGTTAGTGTGGTGCCACAGAATTAGGAAACAGCTAGCAGCCAGGGTCTCAGAATGTGAAACGTATTTTAACCTCCTTGACAAATTCCACATCCCTAAAGAGTTGAAATAAAGATTTTCGCTAAATTCTAAAGAATTAGTTTGGTGCTTCTTTTCGTAACATCTGGTGAAATCGGAATTCTGCAAAAAGAGTCGTGCCGGGGAAATAAGAAAAGCTAAGAAAATCAGGAATTGCAGCAGTCACATAAGGTAAATAACAAACCGCTACATATTGACGCAGAGGCATCGCGCTGTTCGTGCATCACTCCGAAACATGGTGCAATTCGTCTTGTAAACTTCACATAGATCTATGATGTGATCGCTGAAACTCCTGAGTTGAGTAAACAACCTTCTACAACGTACAAACGGCATTACCCTTCGGTAGTAAACAGATTTAGAGGTCAGGTTCAGTTTCTTTAATCTACACAGTTCACTTTTCCTCGATGGCAACCTTCCCTATGACTAACGGAATCCGCGTCATCTGCAGCATTTGAATTTAACTAGACCTACGATTTTCCCTTCATTTGCATAGATCACTGTCCTTGCACTTTCCTACTAATTTGCAAAACCGTACCTCTGCTCCTTCTAGATTGGACAATTTTTTGATAAGTAGTGTATATAAACAGCAAAATATCTAGTTCCATTAGGTACCTTTTCACTATCGGCTGCATTTTTTTTGTCCAGACGTGAGAGCATAATATAGATTAATTATTGAACATAATAGAAATTGCATGGACTTAACTTTCGTAATAGATTCCCCATCTATTACGGGGACGCGGATGATCTCCACAAAATTTTGTTGTGGAAGAGGCACTTCTTCCAAAGACAAAGGACACCTGAATATACTTTTGCAGATATATTAACACATTTCCTAGTTGTATTTAACTTATAATGGTAGATTCAATATTTTGTTTCATGCAGATAATGGAAAAATATCCGAAGAAGATAATATCCAAGGGAAACAATATCCGAAGACTGATACCGAATATTCTGTGAGAATAACCGGAATCAATCTTATTTCCAAATATTCCGCGGAGCAGAGGTGGCCAAACAGTCGATCGCGTAGTTGCCATCGCTGGTTATCAGCTTACACTAATATGAACGCACTGTCACTACTGTATCACAAGTGTTAGTGTTTGTGAGCGAATTTGCAGCTAGAGTTAACGGATTTTTTTTTATAAAGTGTCTAATTCTAATATAAACGTGAAAACAATCATCATTTATAGATATTTATAATAAACAGTTTCAGGAGCAAAAGATTGCATTTTGATTAATGCAACAATATCACGTTAATATGTTTGATGCTAAATTGTTATTTTATGCTTAGCTGGTCAAGTAGTGTTAAATCATTATTATGACTTATGTATTATGGTTGATCGCGAAAGATGTTTTGTCCTAAAAGTCGATCGCAGAGTCCAAAATTTTGACCCTCCCTACCACAGAGCGTTGGATCAGTCATTCTGCGGGTCTCTGTTAAAATCTTTGATACTGGCAGGAATTTTTATCGAATGCTCAGAGAATTCATTTGCCAATTCTGTGTCTTGTAAGAAAGTTACGTAACTTAAACTACTATCATCAGGGTCGGTTCTCGGGGGGGGGGGATGTCCCCCTTTCAGAATGCTAGTAAAGGTTATAAAGGCAAAAAAGTCTGAAACAAATTTATATTTCAAGCATTTTTCTTAATTTGTTTTTATAAAAATCTGCAAAAGGGACGGGGAAATGTTATACTGCATTGAAAACCAATCTCTTATCTTCACTCCGTTTTATATTTTTCTTGATCAATTTTCCCCTTCCCCTTGATTTTTTTTTTCTAGATCCAGGTCTGGCTATAATCAATTATATACAAAAAAAAATCACTATTCATAAAGCCGCCACTATATGTGCGAATAATAATTATGCAAAAAAAAAAAATAAAAAAGGTTACTTTCCTATTTTATATCCTATTCTGGTTTCTGTTGTGAAGTGTTAAGGTATTCTGAAGGACACAGCCTTTGTGAGGTTTGCAGAGAAATATTTCATGCACAGTCATTTAATTAGGTCAACAAGGCTAAGTTTAAGAAAAGAGAGAAAGTTCTGGTTATCAAGAATATTTTAACCTGTAGACATGTGTAGATACAGTGATCTATCGCATGTTCTATTCCATTAACGGGAAAGAGCATAACATTGATCTCTCTTCGGGTACTGAGAAAAGACTTTCTGTAAGAGCGAAAGTGTTCCATGAATAACTTTAGTCTTTAATATGAAATGAGGACCCGATCAATGTAAAACTGGCTTTCAACGCAGAGAGAAAAGTGGATATTTGGAAACTTTCGTGAGAGATAGCAGATGGTGTCTGCGGAAAAAGAAGATGGCATTGATAATTTTTCGTAGTAAGTAATAGTAGTACAATATTTCCATACGGGCGCTCAGGTTATTTAATTAGTAGAGAATTCGCAAAAACCACATATTACATTTTACTCGGGATTCTACCCTTAGTTGTTTTTTGATAAAGTTCCGAGTTTAACGTCTAAAATCATGAGATCTTATTCACTGTTGCGGATAGTGGCGAGCGAAGGGATGGGGGGGGGGAGCGGGAGGGGAACCCTTGAAAATTTGACAGTGGACAAAGAGTATAATTTTTCCACCCACAAATTATAGATATGATTTTAACTTAACAAATGATACAAAAAACCGATTTCTAATGTGCTCACAATATCCGCCCTGAATTGGCGACCTCTTGGTTGGAAGGTGTGACATCACTAGCATAATGTCTGTATATGTTTTGCTCACCTGAATTTTTGGACTTCGCAGCGGATGAACTTATTAATTCTTTTCGATAGAGTGCAGCATTCACTTGGGAATGATGAATGCACTTCGCTTAATGCTGTTCATTCGCTTATTAAGATGGAACAAACTGATTCTTTTCTTCTTAACCATTCTTCTATCTGGAAAACATCAGTTTTCCTTTATTACACGAATTGTTATTTGACACCTACTAATTGACGGTTTTTTTCGATCTCTGAAGATATGTAGTTGAACACACAATCCAAATTAGGGATTTTTCTATAATGTACGTTTGTACACTATACAAGATCTAAATCATTGCAATAGCAGCTTGGACAAGTCTAAAGATGGTCCCGCTGTTTTGCCAAAAAACAAATCGGGCCGCATGAAATAGACTAAATCTATAAATAAAAATGTTATGCGAAGCCTATTATAAAACTACTAAGCTTGAGAAGGACAAAAGTAGTTATAGATCTAGACTGCACTTAGAATGGAAATTCTTAGAACCAGATATTGATGTTACAGAACAATGATCATGTGATCAAGTTAGAGTTATTGTTAAAAGAAATTTCTTATCTACTGCTGAATTAGACTTATTGAAAAACGATGTTACTGTAACACTAAATGTTGCTTCAACTCAAACAAGAAATACTCATAATATTTGTATCATTACTCCTTCTGTATCTGAACAACGAACTTTTACACGAGATACTGAAGCACTTACTACTAATAATTTACAGAACTCTGAACATAAGAACATTTGGATCACACACTTTTCCTTTATACTGGGTATATCACTGGATCACAGAACTTCAATACCAAGAATAAAATTAGCAAAAATCAATTATCAGATAATTCGTAATATGAATGACTTACTTAATGTATTCAAGAAAGAAAAACTTTAGAAGATAACATATAATTTGATATACTGTTCTGCCATTACAACTTGTGAAACTCTAGGTTATAAAACAATCAGTCAAGCTACTAATGAACGTGATTTAAAAAATTAACAGAAATCAACCAAATAGTTAATGAGGTTAGAAGATAAGATTAAGGAAATCAGAAGTAAAATAAGTAAACTCTTAGCATATCAACAAGGATGTCATGTTCCTAAAATTCAAAAATTTTATAAACAGACTGTTAAAAAATTAAAGTTAAAATTATCGCAACCTGACTTACAAAAACATATTGGTTTATATATTGATGCGTTAAAGCAGACTATTCTTTATTTTGGCAAAATAATAAAAAGATATAATTTACATAGTAAGAGAATATTCCAGAATTAACTGTTTTTATATAATCAAAGGGAAATTCTATACTAATCCGTTGACTGATATTATTGATGTACCTGAAGCAAACAATATTCCAGATAAACAAGATCTTGTTAATTTCTGGTATAATATTTGGTCAATACCTATATATCATGATGAAAATGCGTATTAGATTAATGATGAAATCGAATCAAATGAATATATTAGTGAAATACCTCCAATACAGATAACAATAAATGATTTCAAGGATGCACTAAAAAGTAACATATTTGGAAATGCCCAGGTAATGATAAAATAGAGAATTTTTGGATTAAACAGTTCACATCGATCCATAATTTACTAATTGCACAGTATAAAAAATACCTCTTCAAGCAGCTGCTTGCCACAGAGATTTGATAGGAGCCCACCAGTTTTTGCGCCATAGTAGAAGGTCTGTGAGGATGGCGGGACCTCAGCAGAAAACAATGCAAATATGTGCCTTACCCGGGGCTCGAACCCAGGTCCCTTAGATCAGTAGATGAGTGCGCTAACCACTTGGCCACGGAACGGCTTGCACAGTATCAAGAAAAATTAACATATCCTGATTAATTATCAAATTTCTTCACGACAGGTCAAAGGTTTTTCAAACCTCAATCTATAACTGGTTTGGATAACCCGAAGAACTACAGACCTATCACATCTCTTTCAATATTTTATAAATTATTAACGTCTATTATAGCAAGAAAAATAAATCACCATTTACAAGAGAGTAATATATTAACATTTCAACAAAACGCTTGCAGAAAATATTCCAAAGGCACCAAGGAGCAATTATGGATTGATTATGTTATCGGTAACCAAGTAAAATGTAAACAAAGAAATATGTCTGTTGTTTGGATTGACTATAGAAAAGGCTTTTGGCAGTATTCCCCACTCTTGGCTCTTGAGAGTACTTGAATCATATAAAATCGACTGCACTCTAATTGATTTTCTCAAATGATGTATGCCAAAATGGAAAATAAACTTATTGCTTAATTCAAACAATACTTCTTACAAATCCGATCCAATTGTGATAGCCAGAGGTATTTTTCAAGGAGATAGTTTCATTTAAAATGTACAAAAGGATGAATTAATAATTTTATTCACATATAAGTATCATTACAAGTGATTATTGCAATATAATACATTTATACAATATGTGAAAAGGAAAAGAAAACTCAAAATAGACAAAAATAAAATTTTTTTCACATTTAGAATCAGCCTGTCCAGATTCCTTATATTTGAAATTTGGCAACGCTGGAATTTTTCTGAATATACAGCATAATCTTTTTTATTACATTATCTGAGATTGTTTTCAAAATATAACATATTTAGAACAATATTATGCAATGTGTTTCTGAAAGTTGCTGGATATATTTAAGTTCTCATTTCAAAACTTAACATATTAAATAATTTAGGTGCAAAGTATAGAAAATGTCTTTGCAAGATGTTTTTTTGGCTAGAGGAACATCAAATAATAAACCTTTTTGTCTTATTTTACCATGAGCTATTTTCTGAGTTAACCATTGTTGTTGTTGATGCAAGAGCAATAAAATTTTAAATATATAAATTTACTTTAAATTATGGTGTAAAGCCCAGATATGTAAACCTAGACTTAAGTACTAATTCAAAATTTTTTTGTGTATTTTAAATTAGTTATGCAAATTATGCAAATAATCTCCTCCACAACTAGTGATTTCATACTGTAAACTAGAATATTCCCAAGCATAGTATAAACGTTTTAAAAATTCTTTAGGGACTACCTTTTTAATATAATATAACTTGTATAAAACTAATTTTATTCTCAATATTAGTTTTTTGCATGATTCTTCGATTTCATGCAGAAATTAATATCCACACCAAGGTAATGAAATATATTCACCTGTTCAATTTCAAAACATGAACATCTATCTAATCATGGCACAATTTGAACTGTGATATATTTCTTAGCCCAAAGAACATGAATTTGCTTTTTTATGTGTTTAAAGTTAAATTGTTAAAAATTAACCATTCATGTATATTAAGCAGGTCATTCTCAATTGAGGCTTTTAGATCAGACATATTATCACTGGTAAGCCATTTAAATTTATCTCACAAAGATCATTAATAAAAATAAAAAATAAAATTGGACCCAAAACTGAGCTCAGAAGGACTACTTGTTTTACTTCCAATAAATCACTTTGATGTCCATTAATATTAACTGCTTATTCTCTCTTACAAAGATATGCTCTAAACTAGTTTAGTGCATGATCTCTGATCCCATAATGAGATAATTTATTTAGCAATAAAGTAAAATCACCAGTGCAAATGCTTTTCTTATGTCTAAAAATATTGCTGCAGTTTTTTACTAGCATCAATACTTTTGTAAGATTTTTGTGCTAATTGTAATATACACTGTTCAGTATTTTTATGTTCTAAGATTCAAAATTGTTCATTAGAAAAAAAATTGGATTTATTTAAAAAACTTAAAAGTCTATGCTTCATAATTTTTTCAATAACTTTAGAAAGAGTGGGCAAAATAGAAATAGACCTATAGTTACTAATCAAATTCTTGTTACCTGATTTATAAATAGGTGAAAAACAGCGGCAAACTTTGACTTTTTATAAAATATTCCATGTTCAGTAGTAATATTAATAATCCTTGTGAGACTTGAAAGATGGTACTTAGCAATGATCTGTGGCAATGATGATGTACCTTTGATTCCATCAAAACCTGGGCTTTATTATTTTCTAGAATTTGAACATTTCTACCTACTTCAGTCTCATTTGAGCTTTCTAAATACATGGAATTTTGGAAGCAGATTAAATCCTTTTGAAAGTATGATCAAATTGTTTCATCAGTATTAAATGTTCCAGAGATTGTTGCAATGAAATATTCATCGATATCTTCAATTAATTCCATTATGTTCTCACTTTTTGGTATTGTGAGGGTTTTCTTGTGTTTTCCTATTAGACCATTTACATAATTTTATTGCTCTTTACTATTTTTGCTACGGTTGTAAATTTTTTTATCATAATCCTCTTTTGCTTCATTGATTTTCAGTTTCAGCATATTACAGTATTCTTTGTATTCCCTTTCTATAGATATAATACCAGGATACCTTTTATATTTTTTATGTAAATTTCCTTTTTTGTTTATTGATGCAATGAGTTCATTTGTAATTCATTTTTGTCTTGCCTTTCTTTTCTTTGACCTTAAAGTGGACTCAAAAGAGTTATGTTCAGTTACCATTTGCAAAAATTTGACATAGACTTTGTTAGGATCTCTCTGTCATTGTAATCAAGTTTGTCCAATGATAAATTCGTTACATATTCCTCAAACAATAAATATTTTAATTTATTTCTTGAGTTAGTATCCCACTGTGATTTATGAACAGTTACTGTATTTTTGTTGTACATCTGTAGATCCACAGCAATAGGGTAGTGGCCAGTAAAATGTGAATGAATGATTGATATTTCAGCAGTGTGAGTGGGATTTACTCTGACAAAGACATGATCTTTGTCAGAGTAAATCTTTTGGGGTACGCTAAACTTTTTGGGGTACGCCGTGAGAGCTCAGAAGTCGCTAGATTTAGTAACAAAGTCGCTAAGTTGGCATTATTGTACTATAACTATAGTTTTATCTATCTGTATAAGGGGTACGCCAATTACATACACATTTCCAGATGGTACGTGAAGCATAAAAGGTTGGAAACCACTGATCTAGGCAGCTAAAGGCATTATTACATTCCCTTGTTGGGGAGCTAATATATTGTTTAAAACCAAATTCACTCATGACATTTAAATATTCATTGACCTCATTTGTATATTTTAATATATCAATATTAATGCACCCGATAAGATAAACATTTTAATACGAAATCCCTTTTAAATTTTGCTCTAATTCATCACAGAAAAAATTGATACTATAATCATGAGATCTATATAATAGTAAGATAAATAATCAAATATATGATCATATATGTGCAATCCTTCTGAGCTAAAAAAAAATCAAGTTTCAATTGCATAAAGTCAAATTTGTGATTTAAGGCATATGCTAAAACACCACCTGATTTATTTGAGTATCTACAGTTATAAAACATTTTGTATCCATTCATAGCATATACCGTATTTGCCGGCGTATAGGACGCACTTTTCCCCCCTCAAAATATGCCTAAAATATGGGGTGCGTCTTATGCGCCGGTAATCAAAATTATGAGTTGAAATTTCAGTCTAAAACTTTTGGTTTATATCAATATACATATATAAGTATTCTTTTGCATTTTGTCCTTTTGTGAAAGAGTTGTTTCCATATTTTTTTTTTGTTCTGTAAAAATAATAAGTTGCGTGATGTATTTTATGCTTCGCTACTGACAGAGGCAGCATTCCAGTAAAATAGAGTTCAGATCCACTGACATCTCAAGGTTACGATTCATCCAATGTGCGCATGTGTGATCACATTTCACCGGCATATTTTTTCGAAAAGCGCGAGCATGGCGCTTCGTTACCGATTGCAGCGCCTCAAGGCCACCAAAACGTAAACTTTTAGTACCGAAGAAGCTTTCTCATGTTTTTGCTGCGAAACATGGCTCAAAAACAACGCAGATTCTGCTATGATATTGCACTCAAGCTACGAGTGATTGAGTATGCTAAAGAACACGGAAACAGGGCAGCAGAGAGGAATTTCGGATCACCGCCAACAGAAAAGATGATAAGAACTTGGAGAAGACAGGAAGAAGACCTAAAAAAAGCTATGCGTAGTAAACATAATCTGCGACATGGAATTGCAAAATGGCCGGAACTAGAAGAAAAATTAAAAACTTGGTTATTAGTCCACCGAAGCTCGGGATTTTCAGTTTCCACAAAAATGACTATTCAACAAGCAAGAGTGATAGCTACTAACAGAGGCATCGCTGATTTTACAGGATCAACGTCATGGTGTTCTAGATTCATGAAGAGAAATGACTTACGTATCGGACTAAAACAAAAATAGCACAAAAGATGCCAACAGAATATGAAGACAAGATTATCGAGTTTCATAAAATTGTCATTAATGCAAGAAATAGTTTAAATTTTGAACTTTCACAAAGAGGAAACATGTATGAGGTACCACTGACGTTCGATGTACCCTTAAACAAAACAGTAGATTCCAAAGGTGCAAGAAGTGTTATTGTTAAAACTTGTGGACATGAGAAAACGCACTACACAGTCGTGTTGTCTTGTTGTGCCAATGGAACAAAATTGCCGCCTCTTTTGATTTTCAAAAGGAAAACCTTGCCCAAGGAAAAACTGCTTAAAGGTGTGTTTGTGCACGTTCATCCTAAGGGCTGGATGGATGAAGGGGGGATGAAGTTGTGGATAGACAATGTGTGGTCTAGGCGTCCTGGTGGACTGCTAAAGAAACCTGCCTTGCTAGTATGGTTCGGAGTCATAGAACAGAAACTGTAAAAAATAAAATCAACCAACTTAAAACTCAGTTAACTGTAATTCCAGGTGGACTAACGAGCCAGCTTCAACCTTTAGATGTCTGCATTAATAAACCACTTAAAGGATTCATGAAGGAGAAATGGAACAGTTGGATGCAGTCTACAGATTTTGAAGTGACACCATCAGGAAGAAGGAAGAGACCTAGCATTTTGCAGATTTGTGAATGGGTCAAAACTTCATGGAATGCTGTGAAACCTGAGACAGTTGTAAAGGCATTTAAGAAATGTGGAATTAGTAACTCACTTGATGGCACAGAGGATGATTTGTTATATGAAGACTCAGTTTCTGAAAAAGAGGCTTCAAGTGGTTTTTCATTTAGTTCTGGAGATGAATTTCTGGGTTTTGAGGATGAACATTAAAAGGTACCTAACTACAATGTTCCCTAGTTACATTTTTTGTATACATAAATAACTATAAAATGAGTATAGTAAATCTTTATGGAAATTCATGAAACAATGTGGAAATTTTTTTCCCCCTTAAAAATGTGTCTAAAAAAGGGAGTGCGTCTTATACGCCGGTGCGTCCTATACGCCGGCAAATACGGTAAGTCCATTTTTTCCTCCTTTACCCATATTTCTGAGAGCAGAATTAAATCAAATTTACGTTTAGTGTTATGTAAAATTACAAGTAGTTCATTATAATTTTGCCTTAAACTCCTAATATTAAAATGTATTATGGATAGATTAGAAAGACATTTTATAGGATGAGTATTATAGCTTACAAAGTCATTCATTAAGCTCAGTTACATTGAAAGCATGTGCTTCATCATCAGCAAAACTGTAAAAGTCATCCATCATAAAGGAAAGAGTTAAAATTTTGAAATATATATTTATATGCCGATATGCCATAGATACATTTATATTTGGTTAAATTGTATACTACATGCCTGTTACAGTTTGAGAAGTTTCTGTACCTAGAGTTCTCTAAGTTGCATTGAGCAAGGTCTACTTTAGGGAAATTATACTTCTTAATTTTATTGAAGTATCTTTTAATTAATGCATACACTACATATTGGTGGTAAGAAGTCATATATAGTACGAGTAAACAATACTATATCAATAATTATTGTAAATTTTATCTTATCATCAATCATTTTCAATTATATCATCGACCTTTGGGTCAAAATACTTGTTAAGGTGAAAAAGGTAGATAGTAACTTTTAAAACATTGTAGTTGCATTTAGATTCAGGGAAAACATTCAGTACAATAATTTTTAGGTTACATTTCATATCACAGAATAGTATAAGATAAATAATCCCTCAAGCAATTGCTTGCAGCAGATTACAGTTTTGAAGTTGTTATTCTGTGTATTTTTGTGTCTGAGGATTTTCTGAGAAATATTTTGCCATCTTTTATCCAAGCATATTGAAATGCATTATTCAGTTTAAATTGTTTAACTGAATAGAATAATCTTTTTGTATGCTTAGATAGATGTTCATTTAAAAGACTCTGTTATTCTTAAACTCATTGTTTATCATATTTGCTGTCAGATCCTTTTTCTCTTTCCTCCTCTGTATTCGCTTATTCCTGATATTAGCATCCTGCAGTCTGACTATTTTATTTTATTTTTATTTATTGTTGGCACTCGGTGTGCAATCATTATTTCATTCTTCTCTTGAATGCCCAATATATTTACAACTTTCTCCACAATTTTCAGGGTGATTTTCGTTTTGATTTTTAGGTTTTCCACTTTTCTCAATGTGAATGCATTTAGATCTTGTTTCAAGTTCATTTACATCAGCTATAAGTTCTTTCAGTTGCTTTTTCATATCTTGATTTTGTTTCATTAATATCTGATTTTCTTCTCTTAACAACTGAAACTATACCTTAAAACCATTAAATGACTTTATGTGATCTTATATCATGTTGTAATTATATTCTAAAGATTGCTTTATGTCTGTTATGTCACTTTTAATACCAGTGATGTCTTTTCTAATGCCAGTAATTGTTTCTTTAATTTCATCTTTGAAAGAAGTTAGAATATCTGTTACATATGAGAGATCTGTTTTATTTGCAGACTGCTGATCTGTAACTCTTTGTTGACATGCTTCTCTGTCACTTACCTGATCTCTGTTTGTTGCATTCAAATTGATTTTTCCCTGCGTTGAGGGCAGATCCATTTTTTTTTTTCTCTTTGGACATATTATATTGGACTACATTTGCTGTTACTAACACCAACACATGTAGAATGGAATAAACCTTTGCAACCATTCTCACAAAAAAGCATTTCAATTTCTTTAAAAATAACATTGTGACAAAGAACACAAATAACTGCTTTCTTATTTGCCATATTAAAACCACAGTAAAATATTTAATACTTGCAATGAATAATATAAGGAAATTCCCATGTCTACACCTTTTTTTTTTCTCGTAGCTTTATTTCTTCTATGTCCATCATTGGCCGATTGCGTTTCACAAGACTGTAAACTGTGTTAAAAATATGAACTGTTGAATTAAATACTATTGGTTAATTTTATCTATGACTAATCGATTTTTAGATGCTTCTAATAATTGTACAACTTTACCATGGAACGTTGTTAATGAACTTCCGTAATTTTTTTTCGAATAGACGATAGTTGAATTCATTTCGTTGAACCATTCGCAGTAACTTTTGAATTCCACTACTCTGTTGATATGTGAATGTGTTTGTGAGCTTCTTTCTATATTCAAAGATGTGAACTGTGCACCCAATTTACAATCAACAGTGTTGAATTGTGTAACCAATAGCTATAAATACTTATTCAAAAAGAATCGTGAGTTTTTTTCAGACCAAATGGATAATTTATTTTCAATATTCAAACTTACAGATTCTGTAGCTCTCTATTTCGATATAGTTTTCTTTCGTTTCTTGAAGATCATCTGCCTCTTTAGCTTGATTTGCTTTAATAAAAAAGTTTTTTATGCTGCTTGCCATTTCATTGTCGCTAATTAATTAGTATGGTTAAAAACTGTTAATAAAACCACTCACGGTGTAAACAAGCACGGTTAAAAATAGAATATATTCGAATTTAACGAGCGTTCAAAAAAATACATTCGAACCAATGTTCCTTCTAAATTTTTTACTTGCTGCGCGGAATAAAATATTTCTGGGCGGCAAAGTTTTAACAGTTTTGACGAAAGCTTCACATTTTCTAAAATTCCGTCGGGTTTACCGTTGCCAGTGAGTTCTCGAAAATTTTCTTTTGTGTTTTATAACACGTAATATTATGTCATAATATTGAAAAATATCCTTTTTAAAGACCCTCAAGGTAATTTATCACCATAATTATGCAAATTTTAATAAAATAAACGTAAGATGAAAACATCACACCATACGCATTTTTGACAAGACGCTAAACTTTCATCTTTTGCGTATCACTCCTGAAGTGTCGTAGATCTTTCTAAGAAATTTGGGGAGATGTTTTAAAGGTTATTTATTTTTTCAGAATGATGCGCGGAGAATTCTGTGTAGTGCGCGGCAACATTTCATGAGCAACGTGGCCGCGCATTACCAGTTTCCAGAAACCGGCGTAAATTTTAACAACCGGTTTCCGGAAACCGGTTGGGTGACACCACTGCATACAACAGAAAAGCAACATGCGTTGCAAACAGATTGTTGCCCTTGCTTTCCCGTCACGGGGGCTGAGGCAACTTGGATCTTTATGTCCTTGTTTGTGGCGACCCGGGACGAAGATTAAACACCAGGTTTTGCAGCGGGTTATGCCGTGGGTTTAATTTCACTTCTATAGTACTGTTCACCCTAGATTGTCGTGGGCTGTGCTTTACCTACATGGTACTGGATGTCCCCGACCAATAGGTAGTGGTCAACATGACATTATCCCAATAGAGTTAGTGCTTTAGGCGGAACTTCTGGGTCTTGTCATTAAGTATATTTACCTGTTGCCCTTGCTTAAGAACTTTATGGTTTTACCTTGCTCTTAAGCCATTAAGGTAAATATTGAATAAATCAACTTATGGACATAAAATTAAGGCTTATGGTACAGAAAAAAATTAATCACTTGTTCTACATGGATTATCTAAAATCACACAGTTCTAATTATATTCAGTTACAAAGCTTATTAGAAATTGTTGTTTTGCTTAGTAGAACAATTTGCTTAATATTTGGATTGGCAAACATTTTCAATATTGAATATTAAATCAAGGAAAAATAAAAATTAGATAACATTACACTTACGTATAAAACATAATTTACAGAACATACCAATCAACAAAAATTATAAATATATTGGTATGAATCAATTATTAAATATAAAATATAAAGAAGTGAAAGATGGTTTTCGCAAGGATTATATAAGACGTTTGGGGAAGATTTTTAAAACAGACTTTATGTTAAAAAACAAAATAAAAGTAATAAATATTTGGGCTACACCTTCTGTTTCATATTCGTTTGGATTATATACAGGACAAAAATTGATTTAGATGACTTAAATATAAAAATTCGTAAATTACCCACAAAATATAGATACATCACCCACATGCTTCAGTTATTAGGCTTTAACCACCATATAATTCTGGTGGTAGAGGACTTTTGGATTTGAAATATCTTTGCAACAAAGAAATCCAAAATTCACGTCATTACTCTCGCACTAAATCCAACAACCGCATTACTCAATTCTTAATACAATGCGATGCTAGTTATACTCCATTACACATGAATGGTGATAACTATGAACTTACATCAACTGAAACCATTGCTGAAAGAAAAGATTTGTGGAAGCAAAAGGCATTTACATGGATGATATGCAAATAATCTTTGTTCTGATGAAATTGACACAGAGACGTTGTTAGCATGGCTTAAACATAGTAATATTTTTTAGCGAGACGGAAGGATTCATCCAAGCAATTCAAGATCAAGTTTTAAAGACAAGAAATTATGATAATCATATTACTGAAAGCAACAGTGAGGATAACTCTAGATTATGGAAATTGCCTATGGAAATTATACAACATATTTCCTCTGCATGTCCGTTGTTAGCTAATACAGAATATTGTTATGAATTTAAGTGAGAGAAACTGAGCGTGAGTTCAGAAATAGTATTTAACAATTAAAATTCTAAAATAATGTAATTTGTTACAAAAGTATGAATGAACACATTTATTCAAACTAAATTCAACCAACGCAAATCTTTATCAGTATAAAAATAAACTTTTAGAAAAACATAGCACCTTTTTACTATTCCTACAAAGAGATGTTTCCTCTATAATTCTTACTATTTCTACTCATAGCATAAAATAAAGCTTTTTACAACAGTCCACAATCATATTTGTTAACAAAACTGCAATCTATAAAGAGTAACCGCACCAGAAAAGTTGAGATCAGCTCTGCCTGTTTGACTAACATATCACCTCCTCAGTCACATCTTTTAAGTGTTGTAGCATCCTTCGTTTTCTTACCAGTCCACTAACAGGATCAACACTAATAAACTTATTTAATCTCCAGCGAACATATCAAATAAAAACATTTCTTCTTTTTAATAAGCTCACCAGACAAAAATTAGTCATCCCCAGCTTTAAGAGGGTTATGTTCGTTCGACGCAACAAGAGGGCGGACCAGTAATAAACGCGTCCTACAAATAGCTGTGCCATCCGCTATGGGGTTTATACAGTGACAAGAAGTGGTTGTGTGCCTCACGTGTGTTAGTCGCTCCGTGAAACATGAGTCGCGCCAAAGATGTGAATGTGTAGCAAAAAAGGTGTTATTGCATTTTGCCGAGACAAAGGGCATACTATACAAGAAGTTGCTGTCTTTGCAGGTGTGTCGAAACGTACTGTCCAAAGGGTCTTCCAGCAATGGCATACGTATCAGTCCACTACTAATGGATTGCCAGAACAGCAGCAGAAAGACTGTGCTCACCAATAGGTGAGCACAGTCTTTCTGCCGCTGTTCTGTCAGTCACCAATAGCCGCAGTATGCACGCACTGTTAGTGTAAACCACTTTGCAACGAGGCAGGAATTGCTCCAGTCAGTCAATGCGGGCCTACAACAAGCTGTTTCTGAATGAACACTCTGAAGGGAACTGTATGCCATGGATATCTGGAGCAGAGTACCGCGGAAGAGACCCATGCTAACAGCTCTGCACAAGGCTAAACAGCTACAGTGGGTGCGGTGCCACAAAGACTGGACTGTCGACTATTGGAAGCGTGTGATCTGGTTGGATGAGTCACGTTTTTGCTTGTACTCGATTGATGCGAGGCGATGGGTACATCATAAGCCTCATGAAGCCTTCCATGCGGACTGTGTGCAAGGTTCTGTTCAAGCTGTAGGAGGCTCTGTGATGTTCTTGGGGTGTTTCACGTACGAGGAAATGGGTCCTTTGGTTGCGATGACGTCACACTTGAACCAAAAGGGTTATATGGAGCTACTGGACGACCACATATTGCCATTTGTGCAGCATCTCCACAATGAACACCAGAAGACTACCCCAGTCTCCCAAGACGACAATTGTTTTCGAAGTGTGTAGGATTGGCACGATGAGCATTCTGAAGCCTTCGAACATCTCGACTGGCCTGCGAAATCCCCGGATTTGAATCTCATAGAAAACGTGTGTGATTATTTGGGGCAACAAGTGAAGCACCGTCCAAACCATCTGGCCAATCTGGCCAAACTGCGGTATTTGCTGCTGGAAGAGTGGATGAATATTGATGTGTACTACATCCGCACACTAGTGGCATCCATGCCAGACAGGGCTGATCTTACATTATTATAGCTCTCATATTGGCTGTTCTTCGGTCGCACAGAGGCATTACACGCTATTAGGTGATAAATTTTTGCCCACGCCAGGGGTGACTAATTTTTTGTCCAGTGAGCTTATAATGCAAAGACTAAAACAAACTAAGTTTTCCTTCACACAAATTCTTTCTAATTATAACAACTTATTCTTATTTAAGTTCGTTCGAAGTGGTTAGTTATGTAATTCTCATGCTGTAGTTCACGCGAGCATCAAGACGAAACATTACATCAAGGTTTCATTATTGTTCGTTCATCTGTCGTAACAATATGTATGAAGGATAATAATGTTGCAAACAATATTCGTCAAGAACTGGCATATAATTCTCATCTAACAGATAGAAAACTCAATATTTCCAATATAAGCCTGAAACAATCCTTGAAAATAAATTTTATAATATTTACTGGGATAGAACTGTTTTTACTGTAATGACTAGGTAAAATTCTGATGAGATATTAAAATAGGTTTGTTATAGTAAAATCATGGCGAGTTTGGAAAATCGAGGCATTTGGTAGTTTGTTAGGTAGCTGATAAACCCTCCCCCCTACTGAATTAAAAACTGGAGACCTCCGTGGCCAGAGACATAATTTTATGTAAAGTGGCTGTTTTCTCAAACAGCCACTTTACATAAAATTATGTCAAGTTGAAAAAGTTACATAAAATTATGTCAGTTGGCAAAATTTAATTTCCGAGCTGGAAAATTTTCGTTCTCTCCCCCTCCTCCAATCGTAATTCCTTCGCTATGTCCCTGCATAAATCATTCATAAAAATAATGAACAGAACAGGTCCAAGGACAGATCCTTGAGGAACGTCTCTTGAACAAACTAAAAGATCATTTTTCACATTATCAATTTTAACTGATTGCATTCTGTTTTCTAAATAACTCTTAAACCTATAATAAATTCTATTTCTAATACCAATAGCAGAAAGTTTTTGAAATAAAATACTATGATCTACAGAGTAAAATGCTTTTCGAATATCAATGAACAAAGTTGTTTTGTTTTATGTTTATCAATATTACTCTAAATATTTCCAGTAAACTGAAGTGTTGCTTGCTACGTATTCCTTTTTTCCTTTTGATATTATTTCCTTATTTTCGAAGTAATTTATAAGCCGTTTTTTTCAAGAACTTTTGAGAATACAGAAAGAACTGAGATTGGGCGGTATTTCAAGAAACGTTTTCATCTCCTGATTTATAAATAGGTGTAACAATAGAATTTTTTAAAGCATCTATAAAATGTCCAGTTTCAAAAGGGACATTAATAATATGAGTAATGAACTTCAGGTGGTACTTATTGAAAATCTGCAGTATTTGAGAAGTTATGTTATCGTCACCTACAGCTTTATTAGAAATTATATTTGATACAGTGAAACTAACCTCCTTTTCACAAAAATTATAGAGCATATATTATAATATAGTCGAGATGAATAAATTATTTTGTTTTATGCAATTTAAAAATAAATAGATTTTAAATAAATTTCAGACAATTAAAATCACTTAAATTTTTTATTTATAATTATTTCCCTCCTTTCATTGAACGTCCGTTCAGGCCCAGTGTATCAAATTGTCTTTGTCTTGTCCTATGTTTAAAGTATTTTTATGAGAACAGATAATTCGCATCTTCATCTTCTCCTTCTTTTACAGTAGGCAATATTCTGCAATCCCTTGCTACCTTTAAACTTCTCCGACAATAGACGTGACTCTCGGCAAACAGGAATATGTTATTGAAAAGCCTTTTAATTACCTCAGTAATCGATTAAATTAATTTTCATTACAATCATTTAGGTATTTACGAATCTTTTTTTTGCGTCAGAAAAATAATTTCATCAATTTTCAGTGCACTAAAAATTACGAGGAAATAATGTAAGGGTCTCATAGGTGGGCGGCTGTTTTTGCCCATCATTATGATTATGGGAAGTCGCGTTAACACGAAATTCGCATAACTCTGGGGATACATAATATGGCCATTTATCTTAAACGCAAAAGTTTAGCACTTTCTATAAGATCCCAGAAAAAAATTGCGAAGTGCGGTCACCTTTGTTTTGATCTGTTTTTCGATGTCAGACGATCCACCATGACCAATGGGGAGCAGTGAAAGGTATTTTCCACAGTGCATTTCACTTTATAGCTTCAATTTGCTAAGAAACGGAAATTGTTAGCATATCATTTAAAATACATTCGTTCTTTTCTACTCATTTTCAAGACCACCTGCAATAAAATATAGTAATAAATAAATAACAATATAAAATTATTAACACATTAGAGTATAACGTCCGAAGAGAAAGAAATCCGCAAAAAATATCAACATTCGTTAGTACGTGTCAATTTAAAACGCTTGACTAGTGTGCTCTTTTATCATAAGCTCATATAAAGCTACACATCAGGAGTCATTGAACCATGCATGCTTATATGTGTATGCAAATCTGCATGAACTGGAGGTTAGAATTCAAAGAAAGGGGCGAGAAAAATTTAATTAAAATTGTTGTGAAATTTTAAAAAAAGACACCGGAAAAATTGTTTTACGCATTATAAGCTTCAAAATTTAAGTTTTCCTACTGCTTTTTACTCCTTTAGCAGAACTGGGAATGTTTTTATATTTTACACCATGAAACCCATTTTTATGTGAGATTAGAACTTTTTTTCAGAGCTCTTTTTTTTGACGATGCTCTTTTTTCGCAGCTGGACATTTTGGATTTCCGCCAGCCTCTACGGGGAAAGCGGGACATGGACAGAAAATTCTGGACGTAAGGTGACCTTACGGATGCATGTACTTGTCTGTGAAAGTGAAGAAATTGCTCTCATAAACCAGAACATCTTACGACATAGCTTACAGTTATTACTTAAGTTAATGCTTGTGCAGGAGATGCCTGGATTCCGACAATAACTGAGGTCGTGTGACCCGTGGATATCAGGTGGGAGCTTCTGGGAACTTTCAACTGGGTATTTGCCGTGGTCTGGTGGTATGGGTACTGACGCAGGTTTTTTAACTTCTTCATGTGATATTAGATTTTCTTTGAACTGTGCCGAATGTGGTGTTGGGCCAGATGACAAAACGATTTACCCACTCTATAGTAGAGGACGATCAATTAGTCCCATGATTACCTTCACCCTTTTTTCAGTGAAATAACAGGTTCGCGGGTTGTTACACTCATACCGGCGTATGCCTCAGACTTGCTGCGCCAAGTGAGGTACAGAAATATGTCCAACAATTCATGCACGAGAGTTGTATAGAGACGACACAGTTTATTCACACTTATATACAATCATGTGCTGGGGATGCTCTCGACTCTTGTAACAATTATGCAATGAGGTCTCCACCTCATATTATTATGCAATGAGGTCTCCACCGCACTTTGCAGATTCTCGCTTGACAGACCTCAAACTCGACAAAAAAATATTTAACCTTTGCCTACACCATGGTTCCCCAAGAATGCACTTCAGTTCCACACAACTATATCAGGTTCACCAAGAACCTTGATTCTCACATAGAATCGAACCCTCTCCTTAAGGGTTTCCTTTTTGAGAAAGAGCGGCGTCCTCTTCACACGCATCAAACATCCTTCCAGTTTGACAGTAACGCTCAGACTGTTCTTTTCTTAATGCTCATCTCCTCTGCCACGCTGACCTCGCGCCCCAGGCTAGTTGTAAAACGGCCACAAAAGGCTTCTCGGACACCACCACACAGGCAGCCAGCTCAAACCCGAAAACAACATATTATGAGTCACATCCCCACAGTTGCACTTACAAGAACACACTTAATACATAAAAATATTTACAATAACAATAATACAATAAAATACAACAATAAATAAAAATAAATAAATTAGAGGGACATGACACCTCCCTTCCTCAAAGAGTTTTATCAGTTTTTACTCTACTTATAAAACTCATGCCTTTTGTCACTCTAATGTTATGTTCATGACACCAGCTTGGCAATGCCCTCACCCCAAGAATGTTAGTTAACTTATTAGTGCACAAAATGTCTCTGCCACTCAGAAGCAATTAACTTGAGTTCACTTCTTTCAGTGCTCGCAGATCGGGTGACCTTGACTGTCCAAACAGAACATCTCCCCACAAGCGAGTCAAGTGACTTCCGTCCCTTCACATTTTTACATCCCTTTGAGTTGTGAGCACACCTCTTTTCATTGCAACCACTAGCCTAATTACCCCCCCCCCCCCCCCACACACACACACAGAACGTCCTTAAAGTCAGAGTGCTGTTAGATAGGCCCAACTCCAATCGTTTAGAGTTTTTGCAGGTTCGCTGGCATTTGACCTTCGCTCGATGCCCTGCATTGATGTCGATGATGCATCGAGGATTCTCCCTTTCTGGTTTCCTGACATCTGTCAATCTCTTACTTCCTGCATAATTAAAGGCTATTGCTCGCGCTTTATTCTTCATTTTGCAATACTTCTTCTTTATTAGGAATCCAAAGGTACTATTAATTTCAAACCTTATTAGTGTTTTTTTCCTAAGGCCTTATTACCTTTGCCTTCTTAAATAAATAATAATAAATAATAATAATTGTTAATTAAATAATTCTCTTTTCCTAATAAATCTTCAATTTATTCTATCACTACTTTTCATTGAGCTTTCGTGTTTGACTGAAACCTTATTCTTCAACGAGATACAGTACCTTACTTCAGAAACAAATACTTTAGCCTCGTCCCTGTTAACACCGAATTTACGCCTACTATTAATACACTTTTTATCAATAGTTACTGGCCACTTAGGTCTATTTCGGTACTTTCTTCTATATTTATCCCATTTCTTTCCAATGACTATATCAACATCAGAACCTTTTTCTGTTAGATCTGCCCCTCGGCTAGATCTTCTAACTTTAGCGTCACTACTTCGGTCATTTAGACAAAATGCCTCTCTTTTCTTTTCATGTCTTCGGCCGCAATTAACTGACCTTTTAACACTTCTTCTCTCTCTCATTGATTATAGAATCTTATCTCTCTCCTATCTCTTTTAACATTTTCACCTTATCAGTATTATTTACATAATCCTCTACATTACCGTCGTCCTCACATTTAAAACCTAATTCTTGGATATTTACATTTCCGATCTTACATAATTCCTCAGTTAGATTCTCACTTTTAATTAATAGTCCAATTTCCACTGACTTATTCTTATCCAATATAATTCTGTTACCTCAGAATTACATATATCACCTATTTGGTTATCATCTGGCCTTACGTGGCTAATTTCTTCCGTCTTTTTAACACAGACGTCAATCTTATTATCTGTGACGCTGCCTGTTATTATATCAATCGTGCTCTCTTCCCAATTAATTTTATCATTCTTGTCAATTACGGTACAATAATCAACCGCCCTACCAGATAAATCCTTATTGAAATACATCTTAACCTCATCCTTCTGACATTTAATTTTCTCACTCTCTACATTATTATTTACTTTGCTCTCAATCAAATCACTAGGCTCTAAACCTCTTTCTCTGTTATTAATACTTTTGCTATCATCTTTCTCCTTATCAGCCACCTTACGTAATATTCTACACTTATCATTTAGATAAATATTTTCTTCACTAAATTTAACCACATTTATACTATATAAATCCTTGTTTAAATCTATCTTATCCTCAATCTCCTCACATTTAATTTTATCACTATCTACATTACTGTTTATTTTGCTCTCAAATCACTAGGCGGTAAACTTCTTTCTATGATATTAATATTCTTACTATCATATTTCTCTTCATCAGTACCTTACGTAATATTTTACACTTATCATTTAGAGAAATATTTTCTTTACTCAATTTAGGCATATTTTACTCCAGCTTAAATTTAAACGCATTGAGTGAACACTTCGCTCGTATCCTTTACCTTATCAAGGACATTGGTATCAACATGGAGCTCCCTCAACGGAAAATTACTCCGATCTTTCCAGTTAACCTTAGGTTTGTTAGTTGTTTTACCAGCTGCATTAGGCATAAACCTGATTTCACCAAAAACCTTCTTACCTACTGGCTTCTCAACATTATCAAACTTAAGAAACTTCGGGCATTTGTCAGACTTTGACATAGTCTCATCAGTAACTTTTCTGTTGGTTTTTACATTGCCACGTTCATTACCCTCCAAGTTACTGACACCATGACTCTTAATAATATCTACACTATTAGCTAATACTTTCCTCGTAGTACCTTTAGATTTATTATATCATTTTTCCTTCTCAGGCATATAATTACTTTCATTAAAACAAGAATTGCCACTTTTCACAAACATTTTACTTTTATTATTATTCTTATCAATCTCATTAAACTTACTCTCACTATCAGAGTTAATATCACCTCCTGCATTATCTGCATTAAACCTTGTAAACGTATTCAGTCCTATCGGATTATCCTGACAATCACTTACACAGTTAAATTTTAGTTTCTGCTGTAAATTATCTGTACTGGCAATTTTAACAAAATTATCTCCTCTGTTTTCCACTTTTGTCTTACCTTCAACACTACTCATATACTCTTTCTCTTGCCAAGCTAATTCCCAGCTTCCCTTTCCTTTTCTAGCATCCTCTTCTCTACCAGCCAGGCCCATTTCTTTTCTTCTAGTGCAAATTCTTTAAGTTCTAGCTCCCTATCTTTTTCTTTTTTCTCTCTTTCATACTCCCCATCTTTTTCTTTTCTCTCTCTTTCATACTCCCCATCTCTTTCTTCTTTCCTTCTCTTATATTCCCTATCTCTTTCTCCTTTATCTCTTCTATACTCCATTTCCAATCATCTTTCTTCCTCCCTTTCTTCCCGATCTCTTTCTTCTTTCTCTCTTCGGTATTCCATTTCCTTCTCCGAGACTGATTTCGGTCCTGAATCACTCATTTCGACCGGATTCGAACCACATCCACTAGCACCCCGTTCTACCCCAACATCACTATCCATCAATTTCGCTAACTTCCTCACTTTCCCAGCCTCAATGTGTCTGGTTAAATCATCGCTCCCGTCCTACTCAATTCCACCCTTAGTTTTATCGCGACTCCTCAGCGTCATTGGCAACTCAAATTGGTCTAAAAATAGAAACAACAGAAAAACCACAGACCTTTCCTTCTCGCCAAGATCGGCTCTACTCACTCGCCTGCTGCACCGGGAATCTCCTTCCAAAAACAGGAACCTTTTTCACAGTGACGGACCTTGACACACAGAACCTCAGCGAAGATCTCGATGGCATAGCATTCAGGGAAATTGCACTCTGTAGAACACTGCACTGAATGCAGCTTAGCCCACTGAACTCCTTGCAGATTCCTCATTTTACCAGAATCACTGCCACAGAATCACAAATTCTTCTAAATTTTCTGCTCTTTTTCTTCTTTCAGCGGAAATTTTCTTCCTCTTTTTTCTTTTATAACAATGGACATCTTCTTCGGCATACGAACGATAATCTTGACGCGGATTGTGCCAGAATGTGATAAACTCCTCCCGGAATATGATGGGCTGCACCAAATGGTGTGGCCCCCGATGGACGATGAATTTGTCTTTTAATGACCTTCACCCTTATTTCGTTGAAATGACAGGTTTGCGGGTTGTTGCACCCGTACCGACGTATGCCTCAGACTTGCTGCACCAAGTGATGTACCGAAATATGTCCAACAATTCACGCACGAGAGTCGTATAAAGACGACACAGTTTATTCACACTTATATACAATCATGTGCTGGGGATGCTCTCGACTCTGTAGCCTTTGCTGCTGCAAGCAATTATGCAATGAGGATGAGAATCACACTTTGCAGATTCTCGCTTGACAGACCTCAAACTCTGCAAAAAGATATTTAACCTTGGTCTACACCGTGGTTCACCAAGAATGCACTTCAATTCTGCAGAACTATATCTGGTTCACCAAGAACCTTGATTCTCACATAGAATCGAACCCTCTCCTTAAGGGCTTCCTTTTTGAGAAAGAGCGGCGTTCCCTTGACCTGCATCAATCATCCTTCCAGTTTAACAGCAACACTCAGACTGTTCTTTTCTTAACTCTCGGCTCCTCTGCCTCGCCGACCTCGCGCCCCAGGCTAATCGTAAAACGGCCATAAAAGACTTCTCGGACGTGTCACCCACGCAGTCAGCCAGCTCAGACCCGAAAACATCAAATGAGTCACATCCCCACAATAGCACTTCGAAGAATACACTTAATACATGAAAATATTTACCATAGCAATAATACAATAAAATTCAACTATGAATAAAAATAAATAAATTAGAGGGACATGACAACAGTGATATACCTTCAAGTATCCATTACAGCACTTGAACAGCGATTTTTCGCGAAATACTTTTGACATTTTTCAGACAATTTTTTTGGTTTCGATGAAGGAGTAATATTAAATTTACAGCCATAAAACATTTGATGCAATTGTCTGAAATTAAAAAAAAAATTGTTTTACAATTTTTTACATAACTTTTTGTAACTTTAAAATTTTAGTGTAATGAAATGCTTTATTTGTTACATTAATGTTAAAAGGTAGTAATTTCTAATTGCATACATACTACAAACAAATCCTCATACAGCCTACAGAGGTCTTATCGTACTGCGGAATTTTGTTCTCCAAACATGTCCTGCTATAGCTGCTGATTCTGGCTACTGTAGGTTAATTCTAGCAATGTACTGTTTGACATTGTCTGCCCACTACATTCTAGGACTTCCCTTTTCTCCTTTTCTAGAGGCGCACTGTTCATAGCTAATCTATAATTATCCATATGGGCAACGTGGCCAAACCAACGGAGACTCTCTGCACAATAAGCTGCTCAAAGGAGATTGCGACTCCTTTGCCTCACTTCATCATTACTTACAAAGATGAACCTCCTAATACCCAAGATATTGTGTAGGCATCTAAAATCAAAAGCATCAGGCTTCCTTTTATCTTGTTTACAAAGAGCCGAAGTTTCAAAACCGTAGCTAACTGCAGAAAGAAGAAACAATTATACCGTCTTATTTAGTCTTTAGGTGTAGATTGCCTATTTCTCCACAAGCCCCATAGATTCTTTAAAGTCCCAGCAGCAATACCTATTCTTCTGTTAATCGATGCCGCGCATCACCAGTATCTGTTACGTAACTTCCAGGAAGATGAAAAAAATACTTGCTCAAGAGTGTAACCATTCAGATTAACTGAACTACAACCTGCCTGACCAATTTTCGCCATTGTAGCTTTCTCTCTGTTAATCAATAAATTTACTCTGTTATCAGTCTCATCATCAGCTCTAATGAAAGAGTTCATCTCATCAACATCATTTGCAAGAAAGGGCTAATTTGTTCTGCCTTGCTGAGGAGTGGTCAACTTTACAGGGTCGTGGTGTTGACATTTATATACACTGGAATGGTTTCAATTCGTAATTGAATATTACAAAATGACTGACCTATATAAGTAAGCAAAATTTATGATGTATAGGGGTGTCCAACGAAAACCTAGCAAATAGCCACTAGAAAAAAATATATTTTTAAAGAGCTGCAGGAAAAATTCTCTAGTTAAAAAAATATTGCAAATGAAGGCTCATCTAACCAAAGGGCGGAAAATGGAAGAGGAAAACTTGATTAATAGTAAGCGCATTAAGGAATACAATGAGACGTCACACGAGTAAGCATAGGCAGTACTTAGAGTACGTGACTTGCATCCAGAGCTGTTGCCTTCAGGGCTCAATAAAGAGAGAAGGAATATCAAAGGGATTTAGGAAGAAATGAAGAAACGATGCTATTGGGAACTTGCGATCTCGCAAAGGCGACCACAATAGGGTGACTGCGAATAGCATCGTTTTCACTGAATGTTGTTTCGTAATGTACCAAAAGAGAAATTCCGAACACGTCAAAAGATCGACTCCATGAGTACACTAAGAGATTTCTTCCTCTCTTGATATCAATAAGAAATAAACCATAGAAAGAAAGTAGAGTTTCAATGTACGTTGCATTTCCCATTGAAACCTTCTCATTATAAACATAAGATTTTGTTTTTCTAAAGTACAACGTTAGGAAAAAGGGAAACTTTGATGGATGTGTATAATATTTTTTAAACATACCATCAATATTGAAGTGTTCGGACTGAACTATTCTATAAATAAGTAAAATCTGATTAAAAAAAAAATATCACTCTGTGACAAGTACCCTTCCATCATTGCATGAAAAGTTACGAATAAAAAGTGATGCCTAAATATGAAATTTTAATTCTTAACTTGAAACGTGCAATAGCTAGAGGTCTTCAAACAGATGAAGTTGCACTGGGAAAATTTCTCATTCGTTTCATATACACCAAATTTCCCGTAGCCTGATGTTCCCACATTCTAGTCTCCACTGTGCTTGCACTTCTCCACTAATTTCGGTGTTCCCTTGATGAGAAAGGAAATATCGATGAGATTGGAAATACAAGATCGAATGGGGTCTTAAACCATGACTCATGTATCTTAGGTTGCACGTATTACTTATAAATATAGGTATAAGCCTGTAAATGGTAGCCAGGCATAACTGGAAGGAGAGCTGTGTACCAATCCCTAGTGATGATGCACAGAACCGGCCAGGTCTAGCACCTAATGTCCGACCCCGCCTTCTCGTGGTGCAGGCCGTTAGTACCATTCAAAAGAGATATTCTCTTTTGTAAGGGAACGGAAGGGGAGGGCTGTCAGTTCAGTATGGCCTACTGATCTGGTCATCTATGGCCACTTTTTTCTTTTTCTTTCAACCCTGCTGAGGAGTGGTCAACTTCACAGGGTTCTGGTGCTGACCATTTATACGTACTAGACTGGATTTGTTTATGGATTTGAGCTTGATTATTGATCCTCGACTTGCTGCACTGGTGGGCCTCTGTTGAGGGAGAATCTGCCGCTGTGTTTTCTGTTTGCTTTCTGGGTTGCCAGCCCTAAGTGAACAGAGGCATGGAATACCTTATATTACGTGGTGGATAATCTTAATCAGAAGCCATCGCAGGTACCTGAACCTTACTTAGCTAGTTGGGCATCGTCAAGCCTAAACTGGAGTAATGTGTCTCAGGCAGGTCATATGGCTCTTGAAAAAGTCCACTTGAAAAGGTGGTGCCTGAAGTTCCTACCAGCATCGGTGACTTCACCCTTTAGCGGAGGAGGAACAGGTCTTTGCCCCATGCCTGTGATCAGGGGGGCTGTTTGATATTGTTGGACCTACCAATCTCAATAAACCTAATTTGTTTCAAAATCCTACTAATCATTTTCTCTCTGCAGGAACGTGGATGTGAGGACATTACATAGAGATTTTTCTCTTAATGTCCTCACGCAGGAATTCCAGCGCTATAACCTAGATATTCTAGGCTTGCAAGAGACCAGATGGACAGGTAAAGGTGAGATACTTCAAAAGGGAGGGAGGATGGAAAGCTTTCACCAAACCTTCTTTACAGGGAGGGAGGATGGAAAGCATCACCAAAGCGTGGGTCTGCTACTCAGCAGACATGCTAGTGATGCTCTTCTAGGATATCAGTGCATTAATGAAAGTTTTCTTACAGCAAAATTTCAGGCAAGCATTAAAGACTTGAATGTTATCTGCTGTTATGCCCCCACTGAAGATGCTGATGAGGATGTGAAGGATAGGTTTTACGGACAACTTCAGGATATTTGGAATTCTGTCAAGAAAGTAGATAATACCCTTGTTCTAGGTGACTTCAATGCCAAAGTTGGTACTGACTCTAACCTTTGGGGAGGGGTGATAGGCCTTTTGGGTATTGGTAGCTGCAATGACAATGGACAACGTCTCTTACAGGTAAGTAAACTCAATGGTTTCAGAATAACTAACACATATTACAAACACCACGACATACATAAATATACATGGGTTTTACCTGATGGGCTGCATAAGAATATGATTGATTGCATATTAATTAACAGCAAATGGGCTAATTCTGTTAGGAATACCACGGCATATAGGGGAGCTGAAATTGGATCTGACTATTACCTTGTTAAAAGTGTCTTGTAACTTAAACTTAAAAGGTGTTGTGCTAAAGTTAAAAAATTTACTTTTAATACTGAAGCTCTGAAAGATCCTGTTATAGCTAAAGCTTACCATTATAGGTTATTTAGTCATTATGACAGTCATGGTTTGCTTATTACTAATGTTGAGGAAAAACGGCGCCGTTTTAAACAGGCTTTTTTGGAAACTAACAGTACTCTTTTAGGAAAAAAGGAGCAGAGGAGACAAAATTATTTGAGTGCTAAGGAACTTGAGCTTATTTCAGAAAGAAAGAACTGCAGGAATGTCCTTAATCAATATCCTACTAGTACTAATAGAAAGCATTATAGAGAGCTTAATAAACGTGTAAAGGATCAGTTAGCTGCTGATAAGAATCTTTGGCTTGATGGCTTGGCTGACAAAGCCGAGGAAGCAGTTAAATAGCACAACAGCAGAGAGCTGTACCAGATAGTTAATGTTTTATGTGGTAGAAAACGGACAGGCATACAAGGATTGAAGGATAAACAAGGTAAGGTTATAGAAGGGGAGGATTCTGTCATGGCTAGGCGGGCTGAGCATTTCAGTGATGTTCTGAACAATGTAATTAGTTCTACTCCTATTGTTTGCAATGATGATTGATGCATTGGTGGCTTTAATGTTGGCCCTATAACACAGTCTGAAGTTATTTTGGCTATATCTAAACTTAGACTACATAAATCCCCAGGGGTAGATGAAATTACTACTGAAATGCTTAGAGCTGGAATGTTTCGGTTAGCACTTGGATGACTGAAATTTTGAATATCTTTTATGATAAAGGCATGGTTCCTAAGGATTTTACCAGAGCTATTGTTATCCCTATTTTCGAAAAAGGTGATCGCAGTTCTTGTGATAACTATAGGGGTATCAGCCTACTCTCTGTTCCAGGTAAAGTTCTTTCCATGATTGTGCTTAATAGAATTAAGAAACTGGTTGACAGGCAATTGCGTGATGAGCAATGTGGATTCAGAAGTGATAGGGGATGTGTAGATCAGATATTTTCACTTAGGCAGATTCTTGAGAAATTCAGTTATGCCTGGCTACCATTTACAGGCTTATACCTATATTTATAAGTAATACGTGGAACCTAAGATTAATAGTAAGCGCCTAATATGAAATAAACCGGTTATGGAGAAATGTTTAGCTTCAGAAACCTTTGGTTGCTAGCTTTGTTGATTTCAAAAAGGCTTTCGACTCTGTTGATCTTCATAATTTGTGGTTGATCATATGGTATACCAGACAAGTTAATAAACATAATGAAAGCTCTCTATAATAACACTGAGTCGTGTGTGAGAGTTGGTAAGGCTTGTAGCAATTCGTTTAGCATTACTTCTGATGTTGGACAAGAGTGCATTTTGTCTCTATTTCTCTTTAGTTTGGTTGTATATTATGTTATGCGAAATTCACTGCAAGGGAAAGATTTTGGCCTTAAATGGGCTGGAGATACTATAATTTCTGATTTAGATTATGCTGATGATTTAGCCCTTTTGGCAAATGTTGTTGATGAGATTAACTCTTTCATTCGAGCTGTTGATGAAACTGGTAGTAGAGTAGGTTTGGTTATAAACAGAGAGAAAACTAAAGTGATGAAAATTGGTTAGGCAGGTTGTGATTCAGTTAATCTGAATGGTTGCAGTCTTGAGCAGGTGTCACAAGTTTAATTACCTTGGGAGCTATGTAACAGATACTGGTGATGTGCGGCATGAGATTAACAGATGAATAGGGATTGCTGCCGGGACTTTTAAGAATCTTTGGGGAGTGTGGAGAAATAGGCGTATATACCTAAAGACTAAAATTAGACTGTATAATGGTTTGATTCTTTCCAGGGTTAGTTATGGTAGTGAAACTTGGACACTTTGTAAACAAGATAACAGGAAACTAGATGCTTTTGATTCCAGATGCTTACGCAGTATCTTGGGCATTCGGTGGTTCAACTTTATAACTAATGATGAGGTTAGGCAAAGGAGTCGGCAACATTCTTTAAGCAACATATTGTGCAGAGAGACTTCGTTGGTTTGGCCATGTTGCCCGTATGGATTATTATAGATTGGCGAATAGGGTTATGAAAGTGTGCCTAAATGCCTCAGAAAGAGGGGGATACCTAGGATGCGGTGGGCAGAAAATGCCAAACAGGACCTTATTAAAATTGGAGTGCAGTGGCCGATGCAGTAGATGTAACTCAGGACAGATAAGCTTGGAGAATTAAACTTCACGGTCTGGTTGGACCTCTGTAGCCCATGGCTGCTTGAGGAGGATGATGATGATGATGATTACAGAACATGCTGGATAATCTTACCGGAATGCTTCTATCTGTCTCCTAAAAATTGTTGCATGGATTTCCCTTCGACCTGGCCCTGTAAACCATTCTGTACGCAAAAGTGCCGCTCCAAAAAAAGAAAAAAAAAAACAAACCATAATCGAGTCGAAATACTCCAAATCGAAAAGTCTATTAGTGTGATTTGCACAAACACTATTTTCATCATATCGGAATGTGAAAATATCGTGCGAAAGCTGTTGGGCCAAATCATTATTCATTAAACTAATGATTTATTAAGCCGTATAGCATTTATAAAAAGTTTTTTGAAGCTTTATTTTAGAATTTGTTTTTACCATTTTAAGGGGACTATGAACTTTTTATTTTCGTGCTATATTTATTTTATACCATTTATTCTAAACCAAATCTCCTATAAATGTTATATTTGAAATTTAACAAACACATTTAGAAATCAATTAAAAAATGAAATTTAGGAATAAACAACAAACTGTTGTTTTCGTGTTGCGAGGGTGAACTGATATTGTAGTTTGCATTAAACTCTAAAGTACAGTACTGTGCGAATTAGTTTGGACAAGCGAAGGAACGGTAAGTCCCTTCCGCTACAGAGTCTAAACTACTGCAAGTCTAAACTTATTCGTAATTTGCTGCAAGTCTAAACTTGCGCGTGTCCCTGCAATGGACACGCGCAAGTTTAGACTTGTAGCAGAGCGATATCTGCAAGTGTAGAATTGTCTGTTGTGTTACTCTACTATTATTTACATTTTCACTTTAGTCAGAATTGATATTTCATAGGCTGAGGACGTGATTATGTAAGTAGTCCACAATTTTCATTGGAAACGTTTTTTTATTAAATACATCATGGACATCACGCCTCGTAAACGAGCTAAAATTATCGCTTTAAGAGATAACACTTCACTTACTGTTAAGCAGATAGCAAAAGCAGTTGGCGTCGGGAAATCCAGCGTCTCACGGATCAAGAAGCTGCATAAGGAGACAGGGTCCGTGGATATGTCCCGTAAAGGACATTGTGGAAGAAAAAGAAAAACAACCCCTAGAGATGAAGTCTAATTCGAAGAATTAGTATCATAGACCCAAAGAAGACCAGTGGAGACATCAAAAGGGAGATTGCGTCTCATGAGGTTAATATAGGTGCTTCCACCGTATGTCGTCGCCTTCTGGAGTGTGGCCGCCGGGCTCGACGCCCCTCCAAAAAGCAGCTTTTGACACCCTCTATGAAGCAGAAAAGGCTATCCTGGGTATCGAGACTGGATTGAACTGGACATCGAGACTGGATTGTGGAGAATTGGGAAAAAGTGATGTTTTCCGACGAAACCCACTTTGAGGTGCATGCTTACAGGTCAAATTTTGTCCGCTGCTCACCTGGAGAACCTCTTCGATCCGGCCACATTCAGTAATCCCCCAACACCCACCCAAGGTCATGTTTTGGGGATGTTTCACAGCTTCCGGGCCACAGACGCTACATCCCATTGAAGGAATGATGGACAGCAAAAAGTACATAGGCATTCTGGAGGCGAAAATGGTCCCAACACTGCAGAAGCTGTTTCCTAACGGCGATGGGGTATTTCAACAGGATCTGGCTCCATGCCACAATTCTAAGCATGCTAAGAGCTTCTTTACCCAGCAACATTTGAAAGTATTGGAGTGGCCAGGAAATTCACCCGATCTAAACCCCATTGAAAATTTGTGGACCATTATTAAAGTGCGCGTATCTAAGATGGATTGCACGACGAAAACCAAAATGATAAAAAGTGTCATGAAAATGTGGTACCACGACCCTGAAGTGAAGGAGATGTGTGGAAAGCTAGTGGCATCAATGGTTGAGAGGGTGGAAGAAGTAATTAAAGCTAAGGGGGGCGGGTCACATTCACTCTTAACTACACTATTAAACAAATAAATATTTTAGTTGTGTCTTTGTTACTGCATTTTCCTATTGTCCCAACTAATTTGCACAGTACTGTAATTGCTGCGAGGACCTGTCAATTCAATTTCATAATTATTTCTATTTCAAATTCTTTATATTGGGACGAAACACATATAAACCTAAAATCCGATTACCTGAGTTTGATTTAATATGCTTAGGGTCTTTCTGTCATGTGACAACCTTCTAGGCCCAGTCATATTCGGATGTCCTCTGGCTAGCACTTTTCTGCCTTAATTTTGTTTCTTTTCTCTAAAACGCAGATTTCTTCTAGAGTTAATGAAATCAAACACGTTCAAATCTCGTGAGAGAAATACGGAATAGATGGTGAAACATGGTTTTCGGTAGGACGGTTAGTTTTCGACAAACGATTCACATTACAGAACAAAATAATGGCATTTAATGCTGGAAAATCATACGGACCTAATACGAGGTTGGACCTCTAGTGGGAGACAATGTAAGCAGTGACCTTTAGTGGTATAGACTGGAAGAGGTCTTGAGGTCATCCTGGAGCATTGACTGTCATACTTCTAAAAGATGAAATTCCCAACGACGCCACAGTTTGAAACCAAGGTGAATGTTTTTGGATGGCCAGCCACCTTTCCATTATGTTCCAAGCATGTTCTGTAGGAAACAGATCCAGGGCCTGGCAGACCAGGGGAAAATATCAACATCACAGAGACTTCAGATATTCGTTTATGCGAATGAATAGTGTCCTTTTGGAAAAGGACGCCTTCACATTATTGAGGATCACGATGCGGAGGATTGTATCGTCTTGCTCTCGGGCGTTCAGATTGCTCTCGATGAATGCTAAAAATAAACTGTCATAAGTAACTGAAGCATTCCAAACCATAACATTCGGAGTTTGGACTATGTGATACTCCTTACTACAAGGCCTCCAAGCATTCAACTATCCGTCATAGGCACCATACAGCACTGGGACACATCAATGAAAACCACAGAGTGACATTCATTACCTCTACTGTCTCTATGCTGTAATCACTGTAGGCAGTGAATAGGTGGGAGGAGAAACTGACGCACTAGTCTGCGGGATTGTAAGTTTTGCCCTCTGTTTGCAGCAAACGGTTCTGTTGCTATCAGTCTTCACATTCCATCGTTACCATTTAGTGGATCCCGATCTTGGACGATGTTTATAGGGACTTTCTTGTACCTCTGATGACGACATCGACATTTACGTAGTATATAATGGTACATGACAATAAATCGGAATTCTTGACAGTTTTCTGTAGATTTGCACTCGTCACGAGCTACGAATGTTGAAAGCTTGTCTAAACTTGCCATTACATGTCAAAAACAGAGGCCGTATCATCATTTCTCTCTTCACTGGTGACTCGTAAATTTCGCTCTGCGAAATCTGGGCGTTGTTGCTATGGAGCTACTAAAGAAGGGGAAAGATTTTGCATTTTCACAAGGATACAGCTTGGGGACGACGTAGAAAAAAATCATGCCGATTTATCTCAAGTATATGGGGATCATGCTTCTTCATATGATATATAAATGTGCAAATTCAGAGAAGGAAATTCAGAGAATCTGTGCCAAATGAGTACCGCAACAAACTGACAGAACAACAAAAAAGGGCTAGAGTACACTCGTGCAAGAAGGTTTGAACCTAGTTCAGCTCGTGCTAGGTTTGAACCTAGTGGACCAAGTGCTTAACAAACATTGCCACAGGTGATGAATTGTGTTATTATTACTATACAACTCGCAGAAAGATCGTGTTTGGGTTGCAGAATTTAAGCCGCGTCCCCAAATCCGCCGACAAGACTTTTGCTCAAGGAAGAGGATGTACACAATTTTTTCAATTCCCAAGGAGTGGTAGCCATTGACACCTTACCTGAAAAAATGACTATAATTAGCCAATACAACACCAACATTGTTTTACTCAAAATGGTTACGTAGATAAAGGATCAGCGTCCAACAGCAGGCTTGTCAAGGGTTCTCCTTCTTCATGTTCACAAAACCCGGCTTTTGACCTATCTGAAGCAGGAAAAAAAATCGAAAAGCTACCCCATCCTGCCTATTCACCCGACCTTGCACCAGGCGATTTTTAGTTGTTTCCAAAAATTAGAAAGGAACTTGCTGGGAGCATTTTTCAAGAGTGCAAGACATTGCAAAATTCATTCTTTCAGAATTTCAGACTATTCCCTAAAAGGAGTACCACCAAGCGTTCCAGAATTGGCGTAGATGTCTTAAACTTTGCCTTAGATGCTGGAGGGGAGTACTTCGAAGGACAGTAGAAGTTTTGTTCAGATAAGTGCAATGGTTTTTGTTTTGCAGGTGCATGTCAAGAAGTATTTGAACCCCCCTCGTATTTTTCGAAAAAAGATTCTACATAATCAATCAGTAGAATGAAAGGGTGATGCACTTTGTTAATGATATTTTCTTTTAAATCAAAACATGTTAAGTAAGATCAATTTAATTGAAAGTTATTTTCTCTTTAATATTATGAAAGTGCAAGAGACAGATTACTGCGCACTCATACTGAAGAAAAGCAGTACTTGCAATTTTCTAAACAGCAGCTTGGGAATTTTGAGACGACTTCCATAAATGCATGTTATCGGTAATCAAGGAATGAAAAAACACCTGGGCCAGGTAAAGTTCAGCTGCTGTGGCAGCAAATCGTCAAACCAATCTACTAAAGCCGATCATGGGACCGAGGTAAGGAGCTACATTTCGGAAAGATCTTGTTCTTCTGCATCTCACTCGTGATGAGCCGAGCGAGAATCAGGCTACACATGGGAAAAGTTTGCTGCTCGGCAGATGTCCAGCCAGGGCCGCTGTTGTCCAGCTTAACCTGGACAAGCGAAAAATTCTGGTTATTAGCTACGAGGCCAAAGCGAAAATCGATCATGTTTGTATGTTACTATTTGAAAATATATTTCATTGCATAAATAAATGTTTTTGTTGTAGTTAGCTATATACAGTGTCACAAGTAATTTCATCGACCACCCATCTGCACCATAATAATTTGTCCAACCTTTCGTTAATGCCAGAACCATAGATCTTTATAAAACGCTGCATTTTATTAAATAAATAAGTAAGGTGAGTTTCTGTGTACAAAATGGCAAGAAACTCAAAGTTTCATTTTCTGTTCCACAGACTGCAATGTTGCCGCCATTGGTGAAGCGATATTTAACTTCGATGCATACTCGGCTCAGCAGGCCTGGGAGCAACACTTGTACCAGCTGCAATGATTGTTTTCGTTAATGCTTTAAAATGCGAATTGTTTCAGAATAAACGATGTTTTTAATGTACCCCTCAAATAAGTAATCCAATGATATCAAATCGTGACTTCTGACGGACCACAAGATTGGCCCACCTCTACCGTTCCAGCGATTTGGAAATTTGGCTCCAGATGACATATTGATACTAACTCCACACCATCATAATATCGAAATAGCAGTTTCTTGATGTTTTGAGCACACTTCTACTTTTATTACTTAATTATTTAGCAAAATATAACAAGCGAAAATTTAGGCATTCTTTTATAATAATCCCGTATTTAAATAACTGTAGAAGCTAGCAATATTTCGCATAAATATGTTCCTCTAAACCAGTGATTTCCAACCTTTTCTGGACCATCGCCCCCTTTAGAAGAGAACAAAAATTTCAACGCCCCCCTAGTCCATAATAGTTAATTTTATTGAAATATTAAAATATTGTTGCATATTATCTGTACCTAATTTATCTGTTTATTTATCTATTAAAAATCATAAAGCAGAAATTAATCGAACGACAACCAAATGTACAATAAAATTGTTTATTAAAATTTTAAAAATAAACACAGAATCAATAAGAAATAAAAAATAATGAGATAAACACAAAATTAATTATAAATAAAAAAATTAATGAGATGGTTGAGGCTGGTGGAGTGTTAACAATTTGTTAATGTCGGGTTCCAATTTCGTTAACATCAATCGCAGATCGCCACGTTCAGTGATGTGTAGTCTGTTCCTCTTCTTTGACAGTAAATTAGCTACTGCACTGAATTCACGCTCAGCCATATAGGACGAAGGAAATGCGATTAAAAACTTATGTACTATTGCCCACAATCCAGGGTAGAGAACTGGTATTGATATTTGAAGCCAGAACTCTTGGTATCCATGTTTGAATTTTACTTTGAGTGCTTCGTTAGTCGTGAGTTCTAAGAGTTCCTCTTCCAAATTTGATGATTCTTCAGTATCTGTGTTTGCGAAAGGATCTAAAACCCAATTCGGTATATTCATGTTTAAAATATCTTGGAAACGCTCCGTAAAATCAACATGAAGAACTTCCAAGTGTTGGCAGTAAATAAGTAAATCTTCCTGTTTTGCAGAGACTGCTGATAATGTGGGAAAGTGGTTGTATTCACCTCTACCTAGATTTCGTTTGAATAGAAGTTTTCCCGCAAAAGCAGCTATGACGTTTTTTGTTTTAATTAAATTCAACACATCACCTTGCAATTGTAAATTAACTTGATTAAATATTTTAAACAGGTCTGTCAAATAAGCGATGTCATTTTTCGACGTAATCAGGTTTTCGCGCAATTTTTCGTCTCTGTCTACAAGAAAGTCCAGTACTGAGTCAAATGGATTGAAAAAATGATTCAGACAAACACCTTTAGAGAGCCAACGTACTTACAGCAAGCGATTGTAAACTTCATCATTTTCATTACAAAGCTTACCAAATAATCGGTCATTCAATGAATTGCTTCTAATCTTATTGATTGCTTTAATAACGTAATGGAGCGACGTATGCAGACGTTCATTCAAATTTTTTGCAACCAAATGCTGACGATGAATAATACAATGTACAGCGAGTACATTTAGTACTGCTTGTTTCAAATGCGCTATGAAACCCTTATGACGCCCTGTCATTGCTGGAGCACCATCAGTAGCAGCAGACAAAATATTGCAAATAGGAATTTCTTTCTCTTGAAAAAACTTTTGCATGGTATTAAATATAGATTCTCCCTTTGTATCAGATTCCAAATTTTTAGCAAATAATAACTCTTCATGAATTTTTTTCTTCTTTTATAAATCGTACGTATGATAAGAGCAGAGCTTCGTTATTTGGTAGAGTTGATTCATCGAGTTGAATGGAAAATTTGCAAGTCTTTAAGTAATCACATAATGATATTTCAACATCTTTTGCCATTTCATCTATTCTTCTTTGCACTGAATTATTACTGAGAGGAATTTTTTTGATGATATCTGACGGTGTCTTATGATGAAGAACAGTTTTTAATATCTCTTTGACTGCCGTCAAAATTAATTCCTCGCCAATTGTGTGTGGTTTTCCTGCTTTTGCGATTAACAGTGAAACGTTATATGAGGCTCGTAGTCCATCATCATCTTGTTTAGAAGACGACGCAAAAAGGTTTGACATAGTTGGCTGTTTTAAATATTGCTTTTCCAGTTCTTGAAAATAGGATAAATCTTTGTTCTTCTTATCAGCATGCATTTTATTTAAATGCTCTTGTAGCCTGGAAAGTTTCATATCTTCATTTGAAAAAACTTTTCGGCAAATTAAACACATAGGTAATGATTGGTTTGTAGGAGAGTACGTAAATCCATATTTCAAATACTCAATACTGCCTGCCGGCATTTCTTTTTAGATGTAGATTCAGACATTTTCAAATACAAATTAACTTCTCAACTGATTTATAGATAGTTATAAAAATAATGTTTATAATGACTTCTAACACTTATCACTCACGACTATTTATCACGGCGAAGCACATAAAAATAATAAAACATTCCTAGAGCTATCGCTTTTACAGATTTGATTTTGTGCACGCATTAACTTGTATGTTTGCGATGCCGGCGCACTTGCTCCGTAAACAAGTCATTTCAAGCTTCCATATTCTTGTCGAAACATGTTAAATTGCACGAACCGCTTGTTTGCCTACCAACTTGCAAGGACTTGTCACCGTCAATCTATTCTAAACTAAAACAAATTAGGTATAGGTATACCTAATGCTAATTTAAAAATGCTTATTAACGCGATAACAATAAGATAATTTACATAGCTAGATAAAATATTTATTCATGAAAACAGGTATTTTCAAAGTATTTTATTATATTAAAAAATAATTGTAAAAAATATTAAATATAATAAATTTATTATTATTATATTATTATTGCATCAAGGTTGATTTGCCTATCAGGACGGACACACATGTCCAACATAATAAGCCTGATATAGTAGTGCATGTTAAGGTATTGAATGAGATTAAAATTATTGAAGTAGGAATAACATCTCAGGATCACCTGCAGACAGTAGAGGTTGAAAAGAAGAGGAAGTATGATCTGCTGGCTAATGAGTTGAACCTAATTCACAAGTGTAATGTTAATATTATACCTTATGTTCTGACGTGGGATGGTATTGTAACTACGTACCATAAAGCATACTCAAAGCGACTTGGAGTGGGAAAACATATTGAAGCTTATATCCAATATCTGTGATCTTGAAGAGAACTTTTGAGAGCATCTCAGTCGACTTCAGATGTACCAGTACGCTAGTAGGCGGTAGCAGAGAACTTATTGTCCAAGCTGCAGTTGAAAAGCTGTACATGACGGATGAGGTAGTGGATGACCAGAATCACCAGGAAGACACCACAGAATAGAAGAGATAAAAAGGTTGTCACAGAAAATTCCATTAAATTTATTTATTTATTTGTCCACCCCTCTTGACTGCCTCAACGCCCCCATTTGCTTCTGGATCCGCTTCCGCCCCCATGGAAGGCTCCAGCGCCCACTGGGGGGCGGTATCGCCCCCGTTGGGAATCTATACTCTAAATGTTTAAATATATTATATTAGGCTGATGCAAAACTTCGTCTCGTTTTTGCCACTTGGCCGCCTAGCCTTATCGGTGTATGACTCGTCAATCCAAATCTAAGCAGCTGTAGTTTAGGGATCTGGTTAGGTTAATTTGTCTAATCCCAACTGGTCCAATGCCGTTTGGTCCAAAGTCATGATTCGTTCCAATAGGGCAATCGTCCAAAGGACAGTTGGTCCAAAGGCACGATTCGTTCCAATAGGGCAATCATCCAAAGGACAGTTGGTCCAAAGGAACGATTCGTTCCAATAGGGCAATCGTCCAAAGGACAGTTGGTCCAAAGGAACGATTCGTTCCAATAGGGCAATCGTCCAAAGGACAGTTGGTCCAAAGGAACGATTCGTTCCAATAAGGCAATCGTCCAAAGGACAGTTGGTCAAAAGGAACGATTCCTTCCAATAGGGCAATCGTCCAAAGGACAGTTGGTCCAAAGGAACGATTCGTTCCAATAGGGCAATCGTCCAAAGGAAGTTGGTCCAAAGGAACGATTCGTTCCAATAGGGCAATCGTCCAAAGGAAGTTGGTCCAAAGGAACGATTCGTTCCAATAGGGCAATCGCTCAAAGTGCCGATTGGTTTCAATAGGGCAATTCGTCCAAAGCCGATTCGTCTAATGAGACAATTCGTCTAAGGCTCTTTCGTTGAAAAATGCAATAGCTAATGAGGATAATATAATGTTTTCAGGGCAGGATTTCAGGGGGTGGGGTAAGAATTCTAGGAAGAGTATGAGAGAAGAAAAATTACTAAACTCATATATATATATTATGCATTTTTCAAGAAATTTTAAAGACTACTAAAACGGAGGGGAAAATATTTTACTGCAATGAAAATGAAATCTCTTACTCCTTTTTTTTCTTCCCCTTTCTTTCCCAAATCTTGCGCCTGAAGTTATATTTCATGGGTATTATTCAGAATCAAGAGTTTGCTTTTTGTACTTGTTTTTAACATATTTCTTCAACGCAAAACTTGCTAATGTTTTCGTTAGGTCCGACCGTCTGTTCATCTGTCTGTGCATTCAATATCTCTGGAATCAATCAAACGATTTCGATTATTCTTCTTGCGTTGGATGGAGGAAAAGGCTCAGTTTGTACGCAGGATCTGTTTATTATTATAAGGTTATTATCAGGTATATATATCTTGGGTTATTATTATTATTATAAGGTTATTATAAGGTAATATAATATATCTTATAATATATCTTATTATTAAAAGGATCTGTTTATGCACGCAATATTATTTCTGCAACTTATCAACCGAATTCGTTATACTTTTCCCGTTCAATAGAAAAAAGGATCTAGCTTTGCATTTTTGGTTCCCGATGTGGGGGGGGGGCGCAAAAATTTTGTGTAAAGCATTTTTTTCCCATTTCCTCATAAAATCGCAAATATTTTTTCTGTTTTTGAATATATTTAAAACTTTTGAATATTCATTGGAATGCAAATATGCTAAACGAATGAATTTCAAAACACTCTGTAGAATGAAAAAAAAACACACACACAGTTTTTGTTAATGTGCTTCACGATATTACTAATTGTTATTTTGTTAAGGAAACCAGAGGGCGTTGCGATTAATATGGTTTTCGAATGTATTTATGCAGACAGATGGATGAACGTCGGACCTCGCGATAACATTAGCAAGTTTTGCTTTAAAGAAAAGGTGTTATATGTCACAAGTGAAGTAGGACTCCTTTTCAAAAGAAAATTGAAAAAAATAAAATGAATTCTTGATTCTTAATATCACCCATGAAATAAAACATTCAGACCCATATCTAGAAATAATTTAATCTCTTTGTTTCTAAGCTTCAACATCGTATTATAACTAAATAAAAAGACTGTAAAAATATATGATTTTTACAGGGTGTTTCAAAACTCTCTGTACAAATTTCAATGGGAGATAGGAAATAACAATACAAACCTTTTTCGTCTATGAATGTATGTCCGCTGAGATAACTCTTCGGTGCTAGAGGACGCTATTTGGTGGTGATGCAATTGACTAAAGGGGCGAAGTGGGGACGGAAAACGGACTTGTGTTTGCCGTCGGCATTCGTAAATCAAACGCATTACGAGTAACATGGAGCGTTTCATGACTGCGAGATGGGTGACCTGCATCTGACGTTTGTTGCTGCCAATGGAAACGGAAGAGCTGCTGTCAGGTTGTTCCGACAGCACTTCCCAAACAGACGTCTGCCAAACCACCAAACATTTGCGCGTTTACACCAGCAACTGAGAAAACTGGAAAATTCCATTTAAACATGCATGACACTAATCGGGAGAGAACCATGCACACTCCTGAGATGGAAGAAGAGATCCTACGGCAGATTGATGACAATCCAGACACAAACACGCGAGCTGTTGCACGTAGCTTCGGTTGTGAACCACACCACACCTTCGTGTGGAGAGTGTTGTATGAGCAGCAGTTACATCCGTTTCATCGTCAGAGAGTTCAGACATTGAAACCTCAGAATTTCCCTCTTCGTGTGGAATTCGTGCGCTGGTTTCTGCAGCAGTCCATGGGGATCCACTTTGTGTTACTCAGTCATAACATAATAAAATTTCCATAAGCTATTTAATTGATTGTGCTTGCTCAAAGCAATTTGAGTTATGTACACTTTTGCCCGTTAACTTTAATTTCGAATTAATGAATGCTACTAATCACTAACACTAATAAATGAACGATATATGCAGACGAATATTACTGCTTATTTAATAACGAAAATATGGATCGATACATAAATGACAAATTTTGGTATAGAAAAATTAAATTAATGTAAACGATGTTTAGTGAAGTAATTGACGAGGTTAATGGAAAACATCATCAATTATTTCACTAAACATTTCTCTTCGTTTACTTTAACGCATGTAATTGGACTTCTAAAACAATTCTACAACACGATGCAGAAAATGCAAAGGCTAATGAAGCAATCAGTCACTGGTGAAGATTCTGAAGTACGCACATTTATGTTCTGTGGCTAACAACTTAGCTCGCCATCGCAATTAGGTTTTGATCAGTTACCTTTTAATTATCTTTGTAATTGCCAGCATCCGCCATTAACGACAGTCGACGCGGAAGCGCATGGAACTATCCCGAGGTAATGACTCACAATGTTGCGGAAAGGAATTACTTACGACTGCAGATAACCAGACGACATCACGGGTTAGCAGAATTCTCTTATACGAAAAAGTTCGTGTAAATAAACGCCGTTTTTGCGTGGAAATATTTTTACAAACACCAAGCTTAAATTAATCAGTTTTTACTTTTTTTGCCTTTCAAAATATAAGTAAGTTCTGTCGAAATTAGACGAGAAGTTATTATGTCCAATTCAATTCTGTTACTTGAAAAAAAAGCAATTGTTGTTTCATTAGTGATATAGTAAAAATAAGGAAAAATGCATTATTAGCATGTTTTTATTTTTATGTAGGAAAATTATATTTGGTTAATTGAAACAAAAATTGTTTACACATCTAAGAGTTCAAAATAAAATGATAAGAAAAGAGAGCTACATTACAAATCATGAATATGCAACTGAATTAATTTAGCGTCAACAGTGGCAGTAATATTAAAACTGTCATTATTAAACCAATCTAGAGAATTGTTCCCAAGGAAGCATATGATTACACAGTTATTTCAAAGGGACAATAACTGAGTAATCATTCCGATTACACAGTTGTCGTTTTGAAACTCTTCAAAAGACTATATATTGAAACATTGACGATGGTATTTTTAATCTACAAACTAAAACTTTTATCAGTCTTTCTTTAAAAAAGGAACAACCAAAGATTTTTATTTGACATTTTTATATTTTAATGAACTGAAATTTATGAATTTAGCAACTGAAGGAATTAAATTCATGTTAATAGCCAAACAACTGTTGAATGAATAGTAACAGGTATGAATGGTATAGATTGGGTTAATGCTGTTTTCACCCTCTGCTTTACATTCTAAGAGGATATAACATTTGTATCTTAAATATAAACTGAAGAGCTTACAATAGGAAACATTGCAAAGATTAGAAAGAAATGCGAATAATAAAGCAACGCCGTGAGGTAGACATAAAAAAATGCAATCACTTACTATGAAATATTTTAAAACTGAAGTTTTTACTGTTTTAAATCACGTTACAGTGTTATCGTTTGAACAGTAATCTAAATTTTGATCATAATTCATAAATAAATTGTACAGTAACACAAGATTTAAAATATATATTTTGATATTCAAATTGTAATAATACTATTTTTGCAATACATATAGAACATATTATATATATATATAATATAATATAGAAATCCGTCTCAATTTTAATTTTTTATGCAAATTAAAATATCATTAAAATAATTAAAATTGTACATCTAAGTTAATAATACAGATTTGATAACGATCTTTTTATACTGAAGAATTGTTTACATCATAATATTGTGTGTATGACACAAGCAGAAATATTTCTCTATTTTCCTTATTAGGAATGCGAACAGACCCAGACGAAAGGCCCACATGCATTAAGGAAGGTTATTTGATCATAATTATAGCATCATTTAATCATCTTCATGCTGCTCTAAAAACTAGGAAATGCAACATGCATCATCTATCACCTCAAGGAAGGAGCATAAGTCAAAATGGGATTATTTAAACTTCCTTCGAAGCGGTTATGATAAAAATCTATCAAATTATTCTACATTGATGCTTGGAAAAAATTGGAAAGCAGCATCCTACTTTTCTCTAAACGTATCCTTGCTTACGATGATAGATTGTCGTGTGTAAATTATGATTCTCTGATTTTATTTGTGGCTGGTTTAATTTTTAGCTCGTTTTCAAACGAGCTAATATGTTCACTTCGTCGTCTATCTGTCTGACTGTCTGTAGACATTCATCTTCTTCACTTTTAGATACAGTAGAGACAAATGAAAATTATTTTTTATATCGGATAGGTATTAATGAAATATTACGATTCCCATTATGGGAATCTTCCAATAACTATAATTGTGCCCTCTAAAGGGTGAAAAGGTTGAAAATTGCAAAATTTCAAACGAATATGCAATCGACGTAATTATGTTAGAAATGTGAAATGTTGGTTGTGAAATGTGGATGTCATGATGTTTGCATTGACAACAATGATTTTTCATCTTTACCACCAGAGAGAGTGGGAAAATTAAATATTTTCATTTTAAGAGATAATTGTTCGTTTTTAGAGATATATTAAAAATTCTTTACGAGTTGGATAGGTATTGATAAACTATTATGATTCACACTTTTCGAATCTCCCAAAAGGTTTAATTGCGCCCTCTGGCGGTGGTAGAATATGAAAATTTTAAACTAACGTTGGAAACGATCTATTTGGACTAAAAATTTGATACGTTAGTGGTGAGTGTGATGATCAAGGGGTTTACGTTGGCCACAATAATTTGTCCTTTCACTCTCAGAGGAGTGGGAAAGCGAAACTTTTGAGTATTTTGGTATTGAGAGAATAATGAAAACATTCTTTTTGAGTTGATTCTGTTACTAACTAAATACGGTGAATCATAGTTTTGTAATCCTCCAAAAGACCTGAATTTCCATCATTAGAGGGCGCTAAATGTAGAAAATAAAAAACGAAATAATTTCGTAAATGATATATTTATGTTAGAAATCAGAAATTTTGGTTATTGAATCTTTGATCAAAAAGGGATATACCCAGTGACTTACTAATTGAAATATAAATGGTAACATTCATTTATATTTTAAACAACCCAGGCCCATCGAGACAAAATAATAACTTATGGGTGTAAGAGAAAATTGGCAGCCTGTTTGGTTATCTGCTATCACAAATATAATTGATCTTCGTGTGTGGTTTAACTAATTTAGAATTGCTTGAAATCAACCATGGCTTTTTATTTCTTTAAAGTTACCACTTGATTTTAAAATTTTAAATATTATCTTAATATGGTAGTTGCAGACATGCGTCCTCTCGACCTGTCTGGGCTGGGTTGTTTTTTCATGGCCGTGTGCTACAGACCCCTACGAAGAACCCTATACTACCCCTACGAACCCTACTACTACCCCTACTACTACCCCTACGAAGGGTACTTTTCGCTACCTGTCAGGATCTTGCTACTATCTAGATGGCAGATAAACACAAACTAAGGTGTACTATTTTTTTCTTGAGATTTAATACTAATAATCTTTATTCATATGCATGTTAGCTATGCAAAAGTTTGAACAAATTACCCACAAAGCATCTGCTTATCTGCAGGAGAGAAGAATAATAACGCTACATGGAAATACATAGATATAGTTTAAAACAATGTCATCGAATACTTAATTATGAGAAGTTTCAGTGGAAGCTCCATTGTGGTTGTTCAAATTCTTATAATGATTTTAGTGTCTAGAAGAAAATTTTTTGTTTTATTTTTGATTTTTTTAATTTGTTTAATAAAATAACTTCCCTTGGTAATTGATTGAACACGTAAGGTACTGCTGTATATGTCCTCGCACATTTCCCGTAATTGTTTAATATTCTCGGAAGTTGCAAATAATTATTGGATTGTAACCTTGTGTTTTTCCCAAGAAAGATTGATATTTTCATTTTATTCGCACAATATCTACAATTTTTAAAAAATATATATATAGGCGTAGTGACCGCCCACCCGATACAGTCACTGGCTATGCTAAGAGCAGGCTGCAAGGAGCCTCAGTGGTCCCACCGCTAGATGAAAGAACAAAATGTTTAAATCCAACTTCAACCAATCCGCCTGACACGCGGAAGGTCTCGTTGTCAGCACAAAATTCTCTCAGTTCCTAAACTGTTTGCTGTTGTTCGAAAGAACCGCCAGATGTGGTCACGTGATGTTTTCTTCAGGGACGTTAGGGTATCTCGGCCAATGGGTCATGGACATGATTCCCTTTGCCACGTCGACTCTCTTATTGCCATATAAGGAGGAACTGAGGCTTTAACCGAACACACATTTATTCACCCAGCCCCCAACCTGGATCAACTGATGGCGCTGTTGCTAGGGAGAATGCGCCCTGCTACCAAAATGGTGATCCTGGCTCTCTCTCTGTCCGCCCTAGCTGGCCGAGCAGCTACGTGCTCCCCCCACCCCTTATTTAAGAAATTTTAGGCACACATCTCCTGTCTCAGTTTCTAATTCAATCCCTCAGGGACTTCTTCCTCACTTCCGGAACGTCAGCCACTGTTCATCAAACTGTAAAGTTGATCTAAATGTTCGGTCAGCGAAAGTTTATAGAGCACAAATAATTGAAGACACAAATTGTTTCACAAAATCACTTTGCACTAAAGTGTACCCAAAAGATTCAGCAGTTTGTATCAATCTGGTTGTCACGCAGTTCGCAGGTCATTCGCATAAAACACAGATGACACCAAATCAATAGGTCTCTCAGAGTGTTTAGACACTAAATTGCTGAAAAAGCGATGACACAAAGTTTGTGACGAACTCCACACTTGGATCTCACCCCCATCGCTGAAAATAAAAATTGAGCCATATGATCTATGCTGCATGGTAGAAGGAAAAGGAGTTGTTGCCTTGGGACTAAAGCTCAACCCAGACCCATCGAGTCGTCGATGTCCCACCGTCACCCTGCATTGTGTACTACCCCCTAACCTGTGTATTGCCTCTTAGTCTGCCTCAGCGACTATTCTCAATCTGGAAAGCGCATCAGCATCCGATGAGCAATGCCTTTCTTGTAGAAAATCTGCGCATTGAATTAGGCGATACCCAACGCCCAGCACTGTAATTTGCTACTTGCAGCAACTGACGACATTAGATAGCTTACTGGATTGTGGTCTGAAAAGATTTCAACCCGGGATCCATATAATCAGGTTTCAAAGCATTCCAGTGCCCACACAACTGCATAAGCCTACGTTCAATAGTGGCCCACCGACGCTGATTTTAGGTGAACTTCCATGAAGTTAAAGCAATGGAGCTCATTACCTTGGCCATCACTCTGCAAGAGAGCTGCGCCGACCAACCCCGACGATGCGTTGCAATGCAAAATAACGCATTTGAAAAATTAAAAGAAGGGCTTCGCAACACAGCAGAGTGAGCAGTCCCTAATCCAAAGAAGCCTTTTATTTTGCTTCTTCTTCTTTAACATCTCTCATCATAAGAGGTCCAGGTTATGATGAGAGATGTTAAAGAAGAAGAAGCAAAATAAAAGGCTTCTTTGGATTAGGGACTGCTCACTCTGCTGTGTTGCGAAGCCCTTCTTTTAATTTTTCAAATGCGTTTTCTGCCTCTCCGTTATTCCATAATTGAGCAGGTGCCTGCTTTTTTGTCATATCTGTTTTTGTCATATCTTGCTTTTTTCATATCTTTATGCCTGGCAGTTTCAGCATATTGCCCTATAATAGCTGAACAGCCCAAATAGTTTCATTTTTAGTTCTTTTTTTGTTCGTGGCATCTACACGTTTCATATCACTTCCAATTTCTCAGGATCCTGCTGGTATCTCCCAGAACCAAAAATGATAACTAAATATTTGGTCTGTCCCCTCCCCCAGTGCATATTTTTAGATTGAGTGCTTAGCATCCATATCCTTCAACTTGGCTCCAAGGTGCTTTATATGCTCCTCCCAACTGCTGTAGAAAACGGCTATATCTTCTAGATATGCGCAAGTGTACTCGAGGTGCGGCGCTAACAGGTCACTAACCTCTTTCTGGAGGACAGTCGCCGAGTTCTTTAAACAAAAGAGTAAGACTTTCCATTGGTACTGTCCACGATGGGTTGCGAAAGCAGTGTAATCCTTATAGCAGCTGCTCATAGGTATCTGCCAGTACCCTTTCAGCATATCTAGTGTCGAAATATAGCGGGCCACTCCCACCTGGTACAATAATTTCCTTCGGATTGGGCATAGGGAAAGCATCTGCCTCTGTGATGACATTGAGGCGGAGAAAAGTGACACACAACCGCACTGTACCATCCCTTTTCCCACACATATATGATGGGGTGCATGAATTCACTGGTGGAGGTGAAATCAAACCTTGAGCCAACAATTCCTCTACCTGTCGATTCACTTCATCCCTCAGTACAATCAGCAATCTACATGGGTACGCTCTTTGATATCCTGAAGAGACAGATAGCTTTATTACATATGGCTGACACTTTGCAACCCTGTGCTCGCCTGAGCACATTCGCGAATGGTTTCGTAATAAATCCACAAGCTGCCACTGCTGAGCTGCCGATAACTGGTTTTCCCAGTGCTACATGCTTCTGAGAATTTCGGACCTCACGGCTGCCTTTCTTCCTCGAGCTCTCATAAAGTTTCCCGAACTCCCGATCCTTGCCAAGGACAACACCAGTACACGAGACTCGTGCAGTGAACTTCCTGATCCTGTTGTCATCAAGAGCCTGATCCCCCTCCCTCAGAGAACTCTAACCGAACCCTATATCTGTATTCAGAGACTCGCTCAATCATCTGACATGGCCAGTCCACCTTGCGTACAGTTTATTAGTGAAATCAGGGTCAAAGACGATCTCCAACCTCAAACTCTTTCCTTATGTCTCCGTTATTTTAATAGCATGCGTATTTTTCCTGCTGACCTGCAACCACCAACCCTGCTTTTTCGGCTGCCAGTTCCAGCAACACTTTAGTATCCTGGAGGTACTGCATTGCCGGCTTGGCCAACGTTGCAAGCAGGTAAACCTGGCCAGCCCAAGTGTCCTTTAAAATAGCCAATGACCCACTGGGTGGCCGTCCATACCTCAATTGGTAAGGGGACACGCATGTAGTTGCATTTGGCATTTCCCTATATGCACAGAGAAGGCAAGACAAAAGCTTGTCCCATTCCCCATTCCCCCTTACAATGTTATGCAACATATTTTTTATGGTTCGATTCCAACGTTCGACCAAAGCATTACCCTTGAGATGCATTGGCAAAGACAATTTCGGAACTACCCCCAACTGTTTCTATAGTTCTCTCATCAATTCTGCCGTAAAACCGGTCCCCCGGTCGGATATTATCGCTTCAAGTAATCTAGTATGAGAGATTGTCTGCAGTAATGCCTCACAAGTCACCTAGGCAGTCAGCGACTTCAGGCAGACTGTCTTTATCATCTCGTGTGGTAGTCAACAATGGATACGACATAGAAAATGCCACACCAGGAAGTACTTGTCGGAGCGCCATGTAAATAGGTGGGTATGTGTCGACAATCGGGTTATGCAATTGAATGCAGTTGCGAACCAATCACGTGATAGGTGAGGGAAATGACAGGACAAAACGGCTCGGCATAGATAAGTTTGGTCGTTCTCACGTGGGCGAGTGGACCACTGCATCGGAGTGATTTTGATGGCGAAAGCACGTGTAAGGAGTGAGAATGACTGGGCGACGTCCTCGGGAATCCTGCTATCATACAGATACCTTTACCAGAGGTTTTATCATAGGGCTGTATATGATTGGTTGGTCCCTGTGTCACATTGGGATGCAACAACTGGAGGAGTAGTTAGAGGAAGGTAACATGCATCGCCATAGTGAAACTGATGTACTTAGTTGGATACCCGAACTCCTGAATCGCCGCATTCTATGGCAAGTCGTAGCAGTTCCACAATCCACAGCAGACATCCAACATAGTGTACAGGCAGCTATGGATCTCCTGTGTGGACATCAACTGTGAATCGCAGATTGACCGAGGCATGTTTGATCTCTCACCGGCCATTGCGATGACTGCAACTCACTGCAGCACATCGTCGTGCAAGGTTGCAGTGCTGCGGTATAAGATATGAGTGGCGGGACAAATGGAACCATGTAGTATTCAGCGACGAGTCTCGCTTCTGTCTCGGCGCTGACGATCGCCAATTGAGAGTCTGGAGATGACGTGGTCACCGGGATGATGCTGCTGGCATCTGTGAGCATCATGTGGCGTCTCAGTCTGTGTCAAGGTTTGGGGCACTATCAGTTTCAACAGCCGTTCACCTCTCATACATATAGTGACTACAATAACAGCACGACGATACTTTGATGAGGTGCTGCAGCCTGTTTGGTTGCCGTATTTCCATGGTATCCCTGATGCCCAGTTTCAATACCATTATGCCTCCCCGCACAGTGCCAACATCAGCAGACAGTGCCTACAAGGTGTCCAAGTGCTGCTTTGGCAAGTGCGATCCCCATACTTCTCCCCAATATAGAGAACGTGTGGAACATCATTGGCAGACGACTTCACGCCTCTGTACGACCGTTTGAAATGTCGATGAATTATTGTTACACTTCGACGACGTATAGTCCGTGATACCTCAGCACACTATCCGGAGACTTTTCCACTTGATTCTACACCGTATTGTCGAATGTATAACGCAGTATGGCGGTCATATGACCTACTGACTCAGGGCACATTATACTGTCTCTTCACCCATCGCAATCGTGTAATCCCTGAGATATTAAATCGCTTTTTTCTTACCTACTTATCTACCTATGTAGTAAGTTTTGTCTCGTTTCGTACATTTCTTCATGGTGTGACATTTTCTATGTCGAGCAATGTACTTATGCCCCTTTTTGCCTGGCGGCTCAATCGGTCCTGCAGCATCGATCCCCACGACCTGAAGTGGCAATGCAGGCTATGCCACTGGCTCAATGGGAACCTTGTCACTTCTTCTAGAGTCCTCCTTTAACTGGCATTCCTCGTATGACTTGCGCGCATGATGAAGGATACAGCGTTGCTCGTATCCTTCATCATGCGTGACCAATATAAAGACAGACCTCTGGCTGACTTGGTGAACCTATGTGACCTCCCCAGACGCTAATTTAGGGCTAGATCCATGACCTCTTTCCTTCGTTCGGCAGGAAATACAAGCTGCAAAAATTTCCCATCTACGTCTCTTTCCAAATGATACAGCAATCCATCTTGAATCACAATCCTTCCTTCCCCGTTTTGGCCGATACCCAGATATTGCTAACGAGCAATCATTCCTCTGCTGCTGGCGAAATGCTTCGGCTTCACTTGAACAGAAACAGCTGAGTTTTCGCTGTAGACTACACTCCTTTCCCCAATTTGGTTAGCAGCTGTAGAGATGGGCTCTTCGTGCTCATGCTTTTGGCTGGCTGTTGTTACAGCGACATCTAAGACCTACAGACCTCCGCAGCAGAACCCCCACACCCTCGCGCATGATGGCCTAGATGACGTCACTAAGGCAGTCTGTGTCAAATCTCTTGCTGCATTGAAAACCAGAGTATAATCTTCACTTATGTTAATGTCAGAAAGCACTTTAAAATCGTCCATCGTCAAAAGTTCAGGAAGTGACAGGCGTGATGAAACAGCAATCACTAGATTAATTTCTGGACGAACCATGGAGCCGTGGAGGAATTGCATCCCTTTCCACTAACACACAAGAATGTGGATCATTTCGGCTATATCTATATCATCAAATGCCCTCTCAGCCTGATCGTCCTCTTCAATGAAAAATACCTAACCGGGAGAACATCTCTCCTAAACACAGAAATTTCAGCGCCAGAATCAATTAAAGTTATGAGAGCATTCTGACCACTTTCACACCCGCCTTCTGAAGTTGAGCAAGCCTAACTGTTGTTATTTACTCTTCGCTCTGAGCCTCAAACATATGGGTTGAAATGTGCTCACATAAAGCCTCTTCCGGCTCATCTCGCAGTTTGCACGGATTAATTCTAGAACTGGGTTGTTTCCTGTTTACTCGCCATTGAAAGAAACTCTGCGAAGATGCTGGTTCGATCCACACTCAATACAGCCACGTGCACCACTAGTGCTAGACGCTGATCGCTTGGCAAATTGCATGGGCGCTTATTGCTCTAATTGCCTACGCTTTGGAGGAGGAATGTATCTGTCCACCTGTTGATCAGAGTCTCGTGGACGCACATTAATTTGACTGCTCGCTAAGTGATGTAATATGTAGTCTGTGAGGCCTCTTGGACCTAACTAGTCAGAGAGCTCCTGCAATGTAACGTATTCGCCAGTGGTTCTAGGTATCTCTGATTTTATTCGGTCTGCCACCAGCAAGTCAACCAATTCATCAAATATGGACACTTTTTGCTCTCAGTATATCACCTTCACATTTCTCCAACCTTTTCTGAAAACCTGCTGCACGTTTCACGTCAAGCCTCTTCTCCCTATCCAACTGCCTCTTGTACTCAACTGCAGATATCGTTAAAGATGTATGTTTTGAGTAGAGTTGTCACCAGTGTCCTCGTCGTTCAATGAAGTCAAAAAATCGTTCAGATTCTCCTAAAATGGGAAGGACTACTTGGCCCCTAATCTCTTCAGGCACACCCTGATTTGCGAAAACGTTCTCAATCCTCTGAAAATACCACAGGAATGTCGAAAAGAGTATTTGGGGGTTAATCTCAGCGTAGTGTGCAAAACTGAAATCCAATATTTCAGTTCTTCATGCTCCTTCTTTTTCACGCTGTTAAAGAATCGGACCCAGGTGAATAGTAACCATCACACGATGCGCCATGAGATCCGATACCAGTTGCCTTTGCTGTCTGAATTTCAAGACGCCTCATTTGCAACTCATGCTCGCACTGTTCTCTTCGCTCATCTGCCTCGCTCTGCTGCTGCGCTTGTTCCCTTCATTCATCCGTCTCATGCTGCATTTGTTCCCTTCGTTCATCAGCCTCATGCTGCACTTGCCTTTCTTCAGCCTCCATCTCCAGTCGCACGCAATCCCTTCGTTTGTAGGCGTCGCACTGGGCCTGCGTATCAACCAACTCGAGTAGAGTTAATTCGAGGTTCCTCAACTCCAATTCATGCTTTCTGGCATAATCGGATTGCTTTCCTATTTCCTGAGTCAGAAAATAATCGCTTACAGCATCTCCTGTCAGATCAGACCCAGTAGCCTCCATGATTTGTGTTGATCTGTCTTATGTAGTGTCCACGCGGTGCGATTTAGAACCGTTTTTCGCGTGTCCTCAAGTATTATATGGCATAGCACAGAATAACAAGGAGGCAAAAACTTGTTCTACAGGCTAGATCTTACCACACCCGATGTGAAGTTCTTGCACTGATGATTCATTTTTCTTCTAACACTCATCGTTTGCTAAACTGCCCCTTAATGGGACGCCACCTCGTACCCAACTCTCAAACAGAGGTCCCGCTGCTGACACCAAATGTAGACAGGCGTCTACTCGATCTCTCTGGACTGGGTTGTTTTTATAACCGACCGTGTGTGAGAGTATGTGCAGAAGGATACTTTTCGCTACCTTATCAGGATGATGCTAATATCTAGGTGGCCGATAAATACAAACTCGGGTATACTATTGATATATGCACTTTATTTACACAATATCTACAATTTACAATAAATATACAACAAATTAATCGCTATGCTAATACCAGGCTGCAAGGATCCTCAGCGATCTGATCGCTAGATGAAAGAACAAAATGGCAAAATCAAGCCTCAGCCAATCGCCTGACATGCGGAAGGTCTCGTTGTCGGTACGCAACTGTCCAGTTCTGCAACTGTATGCTAGTTCGAAAGAATCGCCATATGTAATGCATGCTCCAAAAGTTCGAAAGATCACGTGATGTTTTATTCAGAGACGTTAGGGTATCTCAGCCAATGGGACATGGACATGATTCCCTTTGCCACGTCGACTCTCTTATTGCCATATAAGGAAGCCTGGAGCTTTAACCGAACTCATATGTTACATTTCTTCACCCAGCACCCCAAACTAGATCAACTGCTGGAGCTCTGTTGTTAGGCAGGAAAGGCCCTGCTGAAAAAAGAGCGCTTCTGGCTCTTTCTATTTCCATCCGAGTTCCTACAGTAATAATGAATTATTTTATTTTATATACGCTGAGTGATTTGCCCCTTGGTGATGAGAAAACGCAGCTTTTTCGTTTGAAGAGATAAATGAGATATTCTTCTTCGTTGTATAGGACTAATAATACATTATTATTTTCATTTTCCATCACCCATTATTATGAATTATAACTGTTAAAGAGTTCAAAATTCGGAAAATGAAAAACTTTTTTACGTTGATGACATATCGCCTGAGGTGATATGTTATTTTTCTAGCTTTGTTCTAATGACTTTTGAAGGGCCTTTTTTCATTCATTGCCTTTTACATAAATAGATTATTTCTAAACGCGACCTTTTGTTCATATCAATCGTTATTGTGTATTTCATTCGGCGAAAGTAAACCCTAAACTAAGAAACTAAGAGGAAAAAACATTTAATATCTTGAGAGCTGCTCTTTCTGAATTCGTGCCATTTGTTTTTTTGCCATTGAGTTGATAAAAGTTTGTGCTTGGTTTCCAGAGATATCAGTCTGACTGTTAAGAATTCTCTTCAACGCTTTATGGGAAATGGGAATCCATTTTAGGCAGCATATGACAAATAGACTTTTTCACTGACGGCCTTCGTTTGGTGAATGACCTATGTTTGAAAAACATATTACATCAGCAGCAATTCACAGTCTTGTGAACGGCTAGCTTACCAAGAACATTTTGATGGATGGAATGTAGAGCATAATCGATGCTAATGCTGAAAGCGTAACCGATTTTCCGTTACAATCATGCCCGATTACGCTTCATAAATTCGACTCATACCGTATCAAGCACAATCGTTTTCAATTTCTTTCACGTTCGCATAGTCCACCAGGCCTACAGCCAGAAAGCATATTCGGCAAGTAGGGAATGTCAAAGATTGAATTTTTTGAGGGGAATAAAATAAATCGGAATGGAAAGATAAAATTGTTGTAAATACGATTTTTTCCTTCTACTAAAGTTTGTAAATATATGTAGTAGCATACTAAATGATGAAAGCACAATAATTATATCCAATAGTTCGTATCCTAAAAATCTTTATCTTCCAGGTATTTTACCCTCCTTGATATTTTTTGGGAGCTCCTCTCCTCCCTTTTTGGTTACCTGTCTGTCTTTCATATAGTTTTTTTTTTTATTTTGCTCGTTAACACATACGTAATCAGGAAGAATTCAAACTAACCATAGTTTAATGATTCTAAAATCAGGATTTAGAATTTTAATCGAAAACAATTTCTGTGTTTATAAGCTAAAAAGGCATGATGTAAAAGTTTTAACTGCACACCATAATAAGACGCCGAGTTCTTTAATGGGCAATTTTAAACTTTCCGAAGCTGTTTTGAAATTCAGATTACTGTTAGAATTGACTACAAAAATGGAGACGAATTAGTCAACAAAATTAGAAATTATGTAGACTTAACTACATAACTATTGCAAGGCCATGAAATGGGAATGTTGCGTTTTATTACATGCTACATGATCAAATAAAAAAGACTAAAATGTACGAAACGCTGAATCACATTCTATTGAAATATGCAGAATATTTACAGCAGAGGAAATTTCGCTTTTCCACATCTGCCTGCGACAAAATCAATGAATATTACTGATTATCAATCAGTACACAATGAGTAATAGTTTAAGTCAATAAAACTGAAGAATAGGTTCTTAAACGTTAAAGCAGTCGTTGCATTTTTGAAGGATATTCATATAACTAAATTAACTAAAAGGAAAACTCGTTGTTTGAATTTAAATTATGTTCTTTACATATATACGCATACATAAATATTCTTAATATTAAAACTGCATTACAATTACACATAAGTTATTGGAACAATTTTTTTTAAATTTGCATTCTAACTTAACTATTCTAACTATAATATTTATATTTTCTTCAACTGTTCTGATGCCACTTTCTCATTTTAATTTCTTTGACATTAAAGGCCATTTTCCCTGCATCCTTGCTGTGTTAACGAAATAGAGGGATCAATAAGACCCAAATTTTCCGGTTAGGGATTTTTCCGATGACAATGGGGGTTAGTATTTTCGGAAGAGTTATTAAAAAAAGTTTTTTGCGGAACTCAAACTGGAATCACATTCTACGAAAGCAGTGATAACTACAGTTTTGTTAATTTAGAATATTACTCGTTTTGCACTCATTAACAAGCAGAAATATTCATCGATTTAGATGCGAATCAATATTTACAGTAGATGAAAGAGAATTTTCCTCTACAGTAAATATTCTACATTTTTGAGCAGAAGGTCATTCACAGTTTCGTGGGTGTCGCATGTTGTTTTAAAATTCAGACTTCTGTGAAAACTGACTATAAAAATGGGGAGGAATTAATAAATGAAAACTTTGAATTTAGGTAGACCTAATACATAATTCATACAAGGCTACAAACTGGGAATGTTGCACTTTATTGTTTTGCTGACAGGATTGGGATGCAGTGTGCTACCCAAAACTAGATTCTAGAGCTAGAGAAAAAGCCATTTGACAGCTGGTAATATCAAACAGAAACAAAATGGAGTTTTGATTATTAAAATCATCCATTCAAATCGGCATCCCCTGTTGCTTACGATCACTGTCCGAAGAGTGAAACGAGTCATGTTCACGTTAGGTGACGGTCGATGCGAATTGTCCTTCCACCTGATACTGCAACTATAGGAAGAGCATTCTTAGAGAATATCCTAAATCAGATGATAACTACAACTCTGCCTACTATTATAATGGTAAAAGTATAGACGCTCTAAATAAAAGAATCAAAGCTCATACATCTGATGTTTCAAAAAAAAGAAGAAAGTGTCCTACTCTGCTGTTAGGAACGGAAGAAATAAAGAGCTAAGTAATTCCCAAGTTTAAAGAAATTGTCAATATGGCATCTTCAAGCAGCCGATCAGCAATTTTAAGTATTTAAGAGTTTTGTTGTAATATAATATTGACCTTCTTCACATTATAAGCGAATTTCATATGGAATAAATATGTAGATTAAATATATTGAAAAAATATTAAATAAGATCAACAACCACCGACATCTTTAAACAATATCCACATGAAAGCATCACGCAGATGACATAAAGCCACCGAATACACAAAAAACGATACATATCGTCGGGCTCTTCAATATCTTAAAATCAATGCTTTCTTCAAAGATTTATTATTTGAGATCTAAAATCAAATAATCAACATAAATATTAATTGCACCTGAAGACAGTTTAACGTTAAGCTGTAATCGCCATTGTATATTTTATATTCTTAAACGTTTTGCTGTATCATCTTAATTTTAAGGTTATGATTATATGAAAAAGTTAAGACCAGTGTGCCTAAAGGCCTCAAAAAGAGGAAAAGACCTAGGATGCGATGGAGAGAGAATGCCAAACAGGACCTTGTAGGAATTGGTGTGCAGTGGCCAGATGCAGCACATGTAGCTCAGGACAGATATGATTGGAGAACTAAATTGAGCAATCTGGCTGAACCTCCGTAGCCCATGGCTGTTTGAGGATGATGATGATGATGTATGATTGTAATTGATTATAGATTATATGCTTCACTTTTATCTTTAGTATTGTAGAGATTTAGCCATTGCCACCATAAGATTTGCTTCTCTGTGTATTCTCCAATGCTTTCCAGTACATTCTACAAAGATTAACTCTGTTAACTCTCCTTTCAACAAAGAAAGATTATATTTTTGCAGAGGTGCTTTACGAATTGTTCATCTTGAAAATTATTTGATTCGCGCGTCTTAGAAGAAAATATTTGTATATAAGTTAACAATTCTGTTGATTTCTTTGCCATCGAATAAAAGTGACTTTTGAACACTTTAGCTGTTCCTTGTGATAAATTCATTTTCACATTATCCAAGAAAAACAAATTCTGACGAATATGATTATTACATCATACTATTATATCATACTTTTTATCTACTTATAATATTTTGACACTATAGAACAAGATTGTCCATGTGAAGCTTTTATCGCTGGCACGCCTCCCAAATTAAAAAGAAATAAAGTAAAAAGAAGAAACGATATCGCTTCTGGCGCATATGAGAATCTCGTTTTCCAAGAAAATGAAATTTTTCTTTTACTAACTCTCTCATTCCTTAACAATTTTAATTTGAGCAAGTGGATGATGGGAAAAATGCAAATAGTATTTTATTAGTAATTATACAACATAAAGTATGTCTTTTAATTTTTGAATCTAAAAAGTTGCATTTCCAACACCTCTCTCAGAAAAATGGGTAGAGTATTTATTGCTGCCTTGGAATATCTCTTAAAAACTACCACTGATATTTCAAATTTCTATTCTATACATGTTATTTCTAAAAGTTGATAACAGTTCTTCCGTTGCGTATTTAGTGATCTGTACGGATATGCTGTATATGTTACCGCTAAAGCTCGAAAGCCGTTAATGTGCACATTACCCAGCTAATCTGCAGATTAACTGATTTGCTCCGTTGACGTGCGGAATCAAGAGTTTTCCGCATTTTACCTAGGTAATGTGCACATTAACGGCTTCCGTATCGTTAAAGTTCAAAAGTTTGTTTCTCTCATAGTGGTGAATCTCTTGAATATGAATCTTCGTGTCACGTGATTCACTCGTCCGCATTATAAAAAACGCCCCGGATGAGCGGAGGCCAAGTGAGAACCAATCGGTAAAGTGATTCATTCTTGATAACGAATCACTAAAATGATTCGTTCTCACTTGGCCTGCTCATTTTGGGGGCGTTTTTTACAATTCGAACGACTGATTCATGTTGACAGAGGGATGACCCTGGTTTCAACTCTACTCTCGGACACTAGATAAATAACATTATGTTAATTTAAGCGTACAGAAACGTTCCTGTTGTTCCAGCAAAGATCTTATTTTCACTTTAACGAGTGCCTAGTAGGTAATGTGCAGATTATCCAGGTAATTTGCAGATTACCTAGGTAATTTGAGAAATGAAACAATTTTCCGCACGTTAACGGATCACCCTAGTTAATCTGCACAATACCTAGATAATCTGTAGAATAACTGATTTCTGCACTTTAGCGGTAACATATATATATACTGCTCACAAAAATTTCATCGTTTCATATTCATTTTGAAATATCCCCTAATATTTGTGAGCAGTATATATATATATACACTGAAGTGCCTTTGAATTAGGGATAGGAGACGTTATCCAAATTCAGTACCGCAAGTTCCGCATTTGCGCGCATGCGTGGCTGAAACTCTGGTAATATATAGCTGTCAGCTTTGGCTTCCCCAAGCATTCGTCGTGAGAAGCGTAATGGGAAAGGCGCGGGATTTAGATGCATTTGACAAAGAGGGCAGATAGTAGGTGCCCGATGGATGGACACTCTCCGAAATTGTCAACGAATTGGATTTTTTTCATACGACAGTTTCAAGAGTATTCCGGGAATACGAAAATTCCGTCGAAAAAACAAGCACCCGGACAAACTGCAAAGGACAACTAGCCTTGAATGACCGTGGGCTTCGCCGTCTGACTCGTCTATCGTACGGACCGATAGACGATGAAGTGAGCATTGCACGGACCGTGCAATGCTCACTTCATCGTCTCAGCTTCGGGAACCCCCGAACTACAAGATTCCACTTCTAACAGCACGACACCAGTGCCTTGCCTGGACTAAAGAACATCAAAATTGGACCATCGAAAATTGGCAACGGAGAGCCTGGAGTGATGAATCCAGATTTAAATTTCATCACGTCGATGGAAGATTGAGGGTATGGCGACAACCCCATGAAGCCATGGATCCTGCATGTCAGGTCAGAATAGTACAAGCTGGTGGTGGCTCAGTGATGGCCTGGGGTGTCTTCAGTTGGACGTCGGTAGGACCTTTGGTACATGTACCAATGACTCTCAATGCATTCCGAAACGTAGAACTCATGGATGACCACTTACATCCATTTATGGCCATCATGCATCCCAATGGAAATGGCGTCTACCGCCAAGGCAACTGTTCATCTCACAAGTTCAGGTTGGCTACTGCATGTTTGCAGGAGCATTCTGCTGACTATGAAATATTGAATTAGTCACCTAGAAGCCCAGATTTAAACTCCATCGAAAATCTTTGGGATATCGTCGAGCAAAGTGTTTGGGCCCGTGTCCCATTAGCGACGACCTTGAGAGAATTGTGGACAGCTCTGGAGGATGCATGGGTGGCCATACCTATGGACCATTTGCGAAAGCTTGTGGAGTCCTTGCCTCGTCGTGAGACGGCCGTTATCAGGGCCAGAGGGGTCCAACACGTTACTAGGTTGCTATCCCTAATTCAATGGCATTCAGTGTGCATTAAAATTACTAAGTATTTGAAAAATACGAATCATAATATTTTATTAGTACCAGTCAAACTAAAGTAGAGTTTTCTAATTATCATTTTCATTGTTTCCAATGGAAACTTCGTGACGTTCACATTCCACCATCAAAATTTCATATTCTATCATTAATACATCGTTGCAATATTCGTTTGAAATTTTGGAATTTTCACACTTTTTAACCGTTTGAGGACGCAATTATAGTGTTCGAAAGATTCCGAAGGTGCGAATCATAATATTTTATCAATTCCTATCTAATTCTAAAAGGAGATTTCCATTTATCTCTAAATGCAAACAATTATCTGCTAAAACAAAAAATTGTGTTTTCCCACCCCCCTGGGTCGGAGAGGTCAATTAATTGTTGCCAACTGAAACATTGTGGTGTTCACATTCGACCACTTAAATTAAAAATTTCTAGCATAAATACATCGTTTACAATATTCGTTTGGAATTTTAAACTTTTTCCTCCGCTAGAGGTCGTAATTATAGCTTTAGAGAGATTCGAAAAGCGCATATCGTAATATTTGATCAATACCTATCCAACACAGAAAAGAATTTTTAATTTATCTCAAAGCAAAAAAAGCAAAAAAAGTTTGATGTCTACAGACCGACAGACGACAAAGCGAAACTATTATCTCGTTTTCTTTGAAAACGAGAAAAAAAAGATACAAATTTTTTGAAATATCGGAAGTGAAGATAAACAAATGACTTTTGGATTGATCCCTGAATCGTTCCAGGCAAATTTCCAACAAAATATGTTCCACATTGCAGAAAAAGAAGTTTGGTCTCCTCCACCACAGAGATCGTTCTTTAGCATCTTCGAAGCACGTTTCAAATATCTTTAAAAACTCTTCAGGCAATCCATCTGCCACCGAAAAACGTCATTGTAATATGTTTACAGATAATCAGTAAAGAAGATAATTCGAGCAGGAATTCTTTGCGCAGCTGCCAAACTCTCCAAACAGGTCAGCAATTTCAGTTTAAAGAATTAAAATATTTGCGTTTTGCTACAATCCATCTTTTGAAAATCTCACAATAAAGGCTGTGCTGTTACATTTATGTTTAAGAAATGCCATAACAGTCTATAATTTCGTCAAATCTTCATGGTCATGGAAAAATTTAATTATTTTTCCCTCTTTAAAATAGATACGTCATGTTTTATCTGTGAACAGATGAACTTATGGAGTAATTTGCATTCTGAACTTCGAATTCGTTTCACACAAGGAAGGGTTTTACTGTATACCTCTCGCATCATCAGAGTCTTAGGGCTACGTGCCATTCATTGATTGCTTAAGTATATGTATGAAATGGAGATTGATTAAGGCTATTCCCTTTCATCCTCATATAAGTTTCGAAGTTTATTTCTTTGTTGATCCGACATAGCCCTGCTGCCAAAATAACTCTACCGCATCTTGTAAGTACTGGTTGTACGTTGTAGTAGCTTGGTAATATCTGCATAATTAAACATTCGGCGGTAATCGCAAAATTGCACTTGTAACATGTTTGCTTCAGAATCCCGTCTGTTATGTAAGCACCAAATGTTAGTCCTTTGTAATATGAACCAAATTTCACCGAGGCATTTAGCAATACAGGAAACTCAGATTTGATTTGGAGTTGAATCAAAAGTATTTCCATTCTGCAGTTTCTGTGAGTCTTAAGGCAGATAGAGCTCAGGCACTATATTACCAAGAGTGGTCGTATATTTTCTTTTTATTTGAATTGAAAGACACTGAGAAGTTTGAAAATAAGCCTAATAATTTAAAATGACACTTCAGGGATATTGAAGATTTTACTCATATCTGTCAAAATCTTGATTTTTCAACAATATTTAATATTTAAATATTAGTTTTTGTGTATTATAACAATAATCGTTTGCATTTAAAAGCAGAGTGTCTGATCATAATAACACTTTAGCTTAAAAGTTAACTACGAAATACAAATAATAATTGCTACAACGAATCGCTTACCAAAATAAATGACATTTTAAATGTTAGTGTAATGATTGTTTCAGTTTCATTAATTTTGAAGAAAAATGTTTATTCTCCGTTTAGCTAAGTTGAGTCTGACATAAACCATACGAAAGAAGGAAGCTTTTCCCAGTAGCAATGCGCACTGAAGTAATTGCTATTGGCTACATTTTGAGGCTTCATTTTTAAGCACGAGTTAAACAGTGGCTACACTACCAGAAATGACATAGACACCAGTGCCAATTTATGTAAATACTTGTGAAAAAATATGTTATCGATATAACTACTTGAATAAATTTAACTTTAAAGTGAAAAGCTATTTTAGTCCGCGACTGCCTAGAAATCGCTATTCTGTAATATTTTTTTTGAGACATGTAGGACAGAGAAGAATCCTAGAAGCTACTCCTAGCTTAATACAGGCCTTCTCATACAAGGACATGCCCTACTACGACCGAAGTCACTGCTAACCACTGCCTCAGTTAGAGCAAACACAACACACAAAGTTTGCCTTGCTGGAACAGTCGCTAGCTGCCTAACCACTATGCCAGTTAAGGCCTTTTCCTACGGAATATGTATCATTCATTTTCAACTTCAATTTTCTGTTCACTACCTATAGTTGATATTGAAAAAGAAATGGTTTTTAGTGGGTGAATTAAACTACTTCTTTGTTCTTAGTTTTAAGTAAACAAATAATTTTTATTGATGGAAGTTTATAAAATTTATGACCATAGGCTAGCTGTTGCCAAAAACATTTTGTTGGCAAAATCTCTGAAACTAGGACTGGCATATTTGCCTTTTGGTTATCAGATATATAATAAATACAGTATAATTTTATGGATTTTTTTCACGTTAATTTTTAATTGAATCTGAATTTCAGTTTTGTTGTTTACTGCTTATAATTTTTATGTTAGATTGAGAATGTATTTAGAAATGTATTAAGAGAAATAATGATTGATGGTCAAACTAATAAGTTTATTAGCTGTATTGGATAAAACATGTGGTTGAAATGAAATATGTATATATGAGGTAAAAAAATAGTTAACAGAACTTGAAAATTATTCTTTAGCTATTTGTTTAATAATTGTTGACTGTTTGCGTTATCAATTATTTTGTCATTTTCATCATCAGATAAATAAAAAAACCTTCAACCCGCTGTTTGCCATAGAGGTCTGATATAACCTTATCAGTTTATGCGCCAGAGTAGGAAGCCTGAGAGGAGACCTCAGTAGAGAAAACAACACAATCATGCGTCACCCGGCGTTCGAACCCAGGTCCTTTTGATCACCAGCCAAGGGCGCAAACCACTCGTCCATGGGACGACTTTTTCATTAATAGGCACAACTGATTTATTTTCGAATCCGAAACGGAATTTAATGTAAACATTTAGGTATTAAAATTTACAAGATGTGTATTTAAAATCCACCGTATAAAAGTTATTGCAGAATAGATCTGTACAGCCAACGCAAAATGTCCAATTGAGTAAAAGACCTTCTCTTAACAACAATTTTTGGAACACTAGTATGCTGTAGGTCAACGTGGGCATAGAAGAAAAATTGTCTTGAGCCAAGTGGGATCTGAACCCACGACCTCCTGATATGCTCTGAGTGCTGAGCTATAATGCAATCGATTGGCATTTTTTACTAATGTATGTACTAGAGATGCTTAAGAACTGTGCATGAGAAGTGAGAATAACGCGCAGAAAAACTCCAGTCGAGTGTCCCATGAAATGTTGTTTGTCATACGCTCCAGCCTGGGAGAGATGCAATGAAAGATCCTTCACTTGCAGTTATAAAGAAGCCACCAGTGGCTGATTCTAGAATATCGGAGTTTAACATCCACAACAGAGGATCGACAGCCGGTAGCTCAGCGGTCAGAACACCCCACATGTCATCAGGAGATCGTGGGTTCAGATACAGCAAGCACCTGAACTCTTTGTTTCTATTGGCATCGTCAAATTCTACATTGGAGGAAGTCTTCCAGTGTAGATGGCTTCAGCCTTTAGTGGTGGGGGAACGGGTCTTTGCCCCATGTCTGCGATTAGGGGGCTGTTTGATGTTGTCGGCATTTTAAAGATTGCTAAAGACAATTTTCATCTTTGACCACGTTGACCAACAGCATAATGGTGCTCGAAAAGCTGTTACTACGAAGTGCTGTGATACAAAATGTTGCTAATGTAAAATGTATCCTAGACCTTTTCTTTATTAACTAACCACACTGATTGATGTTTGAAACCGCAATTGCACTTTCTTACAAATTGCGTTCTGCGTGAATCTAATTTGCTAAGTATGCAATGATGCTCAATTCTGATATTCTTTTCTGAAAATAAACTAATGAAAGATGTTAAAAATAATTATTTTAAAAAATGTTATTTCAGAAAATATTTACACAACGATGTTCTGAGCGATTTTTATCATTTGAAAGAACAATCTGTTCAAAAGCCAGCAAGAATAGAAAAAGTTTTTTTAATTCTTGTTTGGGCTACATTACATATTCTTCATATATAACAAACGAAGTTATAAAAACTAGTAACTATATAGATATAAATTAGAGCAACATTATGTAAATTTTACAAGAAGTTAATCGTTTTGAGTAAAATACAAAACATATTACGAGTAGTACCTAAAAATAAGCCTTAATGAAATTATGAAATAACAATTCAAAAACACAACGTAAAAAGCAGTAAACTAAATTTAAAGAATTGTATTGCACATTAATTGGCAATTCTTTCGTCATAATACTTTGCTGGTTCCTTCTATTCTTAAGAACAAAAGTCCTACAGGGTTTTAAATGCAACCATATTTTGAAAAAGATGACAAATTTCACGAAAGTAAATGAAATTAACGATTTTCGCACACCTTGACCTGGTATTACTAACAGAACTAGCCCATTTGCTGTTAATTAATATATAATCAACCATATTCTTATGCAGCCCATCAGGTGAAACCCACGTGTACTTATTACTTATGTATGTCGCGGTGTTTGCCATAAGTGTTAGTTATTCTGAAACCATTGAGTTTACTTACCTGTAGGAGACGTTGCCCATTGCCAAAAGGGCCTATCACCTCTCCCCAAGGGTCAGAGTCAGTACCAACTTTGGCATCGAAGTCACCTAGAACAAGGGTAATATCTCCTTTCTTGACAGAATTCAAAATATCCTGAAGTTGTCCGTAAAACCAATCCTTCTCATCCTCATTGTCATCCTCAGTGAGAGCATAACAGAAGATAACATTCAAGTCTTTAACGCTTGTCTGAAATTTTGCTGTAAGAAACCTTTCATTAATGCACTCGTATCCTAGAAGAGCATCACTAGCGTGTCTGCTGAGAAGCAGACCCACGCCTTGGTGATGCTTATTGTCGTCCCTCCTTGAAAATAGAAATTTAAGATTATTTTTAAGAATCTGACCTTTATCTGTCCATCTGGTCTCTTGCAAGCCGAGAATATCGAAATTTTAATGGTGGAATTCTTATGTGAGGACATCAAGAGAATAAGCTCTCTGCAGAGTCCTCACATTCCAACTACCTATGGAGAGAAAACGGTTAGTGGGGATGTTTAAAGAAACTACGTTTATTGAGAGGGAATGCCGAAAATATCAAACAGCCCCCTAATCGCAGACATGGACCCATTCCCCCACCTCTAAAGACTGAAGCCATCTACACTGGAAGACTTCCTCCAATGTAGAATTTAACGATGCCAATAGAAACAAAGAGTTCAGGTGCCTGCGATGACTTCTGCTCAGGATTATCCACCAGCTGATAAACATATCCTGTGAATCTATTCACTTGGGGCTTTCAGCCCACAAACAAACAGAAAACACAGCGGAAGATTTTCCCTCCACAGAAGCCCACCAGTGCAGAAAAAATCAGGATCCATAATCAAGCTCAGAGCCATATATCTGTCCAGTCCAGTGGGTTTATTTAGTCAGCACCAGGACTCTGTGTGGTTGACCACTCCTCAGCTGGGTAGAAAAAAAGGAAAAGTAGACAGAGTTGTCCAGATGAGTAGGCTACACTAATCTGGCAGCTCTCCTCTTCGGTTCACTTCCACAAGACAGTTCTCTTTTGAAAGTACTAACGGTCTGCACCACGAAAAGGTGGGGTCGGACATTAGGTGCTAGGCCTGGCTGGTTCTATTACCTCGTTAAAAGTGTCTTGCAACTTAAACTGAAAAAGTGTTGTGCTAGGGTTAAAAATTTAACCTGTAATACTGAAGCTCTGAAAGACCCAGTTTTAGCTAAAGCTTACCATCATAGGTTACTTGCAGCGGGGGTGGCTCAGTCGATAGCGCGCCAGGCTCGTAATCTGTAGTTCCCAGGTTCGAGTCCCAACTGGGTCAGCATTGAGATTTATCTCCGCAAAATTCCCCGCCCTGCCTGTGGTCAGTACGGGACACCGATGGGCTTGGAAAGGCCGCCGTCCGTCGGATGGGACGTTAAGTTGTGGCCCCGTGTGCGGGAGAGCCATACCTTGTGCACGTTAAAGAACACGCTGGATGACCTTGACGGGAGGCTACCATCTGTCTCCCAACAGCTGTTCCAGTGGGTCCCCTGCCCCAACCTTATCTGAGCCTTCGGGGTCCATGTGACCTGGCCATTTAGCCCACGGTGTGCAAAAAAGTGCCGCTCAGAGGTAAAACAACCCAACCCATAGGTTACTTAGTCATTATTACAGTCATGGTTTGCTTACTACTGAAGTTGAGGAAGAATGGCACCACTTTAAACAGGCTTTTTTGGAAACTAACAGTACTCTTTTAGGAAAAAAGGAGCAGAGGAGACAGAATTATTTGAGAGATTGACACTTGAGCTTATTTAAGAAAGAAAGAACTGCGGGAATGTCCTTAATCAATACCCTACTAATACTAATATAAAGCATTATAGAGAGCTTAATAAATCTGTAAAGGATTAGTTAGCTGCTGATAAGAATATTTGGCTTGATGGCTTGGCTGACAAATCCGAGGAAGCAGTTAGACAGCACAACAGCAGAGAGCTGTACCAGATAGTTAATGTTTTGTGTGGTAGATAACGGACAGGTATACAGGGATTGTAGGATAAACAAGGTAAGGTTATACAAGGTGAGGATTCTGTAGTGTTGAGCATTTCAGTAATGTTCTAAACAATGTGGTTAGTTCTACTACCATTATTTTGTAAAAATGATAGATGCATTGGTGGCTTTAATGTTGGCCCTATAACACAATCTGAAGTTATTTAGACTATTTCTAAACTTAAACATGATAAATCCCCAGGGGTAGATGAAATTACTACAGAAATGCTTAGAGCTGGGAATGTTTCGGTTACCACTTAGATGATTGAAATTTTGAATATCTTTTACGATAAAGGCATGGTTCGTAAGGATTTTACCAGAACTATTATTATCTCTATTTTTAAAAAAGGAGATCGTAGTTCTTGTGATAACTATAGAGGTATGAGCCTACACTCTGTGCCAGGGAAAGTTCTTTTCATGATTGTGCTTAATAGAATTAAGAATCGTTTGATAGGCAATTGCGTGATGAGCAATGTGGATTTAGAAGTGGTAGGGGATGTGTGGATCAGATATTTTCACTTAGGCAGATTCTTGAGAAATGTTTCGAGTTTAAGAAACGTTTAGTTGCTAGCTTTGTTGATTTCAAAAAGGCTTTCAACTCTATTAATCTTCATAATTTGTGGTTGATCATATGGTATACCAGACAAGTTAATAAACATAATGAAAGCTCTCTGTAATAACACTGAGTCGCGTGTGAGAGTTGGTAATGCTTGTAGCAATTCGTTTAGCATTACTTCTCATGTTGGACAAGGGTGCATTTTGTCTCTTTTTCTCTTTAGTTTGGTTATTGATTATGTTATGCGAAATTCACTGCAAGGGAAAGATTCTGGCCTTAAATGAGCTGGAGATACGAAAATTTCTGATTTAGATTATGCTGATGATTTAGCCCTTTGGGCAAATGATGTTGATGAGATGAACTCTTTCATTCGAGCTGTTGATGAGACTGGTAGTGGAGTAGGTTTGGTTATAAACAGAGAGAAAACCAAAGTGATGAAAATTGTTCAGGCAGGCTGTGATTCAGTTAATCTGAATGGTTGCAGTCTTGAGCAAGTGTCACAGTTTAATTATCTATAACAGACAATGGTGATGTGCGGCATGAGATTAACAGATGAATAGGGATTGCTGCCGAGACTTTTAGGAATCTTTGGGGAGTGTGGAGAAATAGGCGTATATACCTAAAGACTGAAATTAGACTGTATAATAGTTTGGTTCTTTCTAGGGTTAGTTATGGTAGTGAAACTTGGACACTTTGTAAACAAGATAACAGGAAACAAGATGGTTTTGATTCCGGATGCTTACGCAGTATCTTGGGCAATAGGTGGTTCAACTTTGTAACTAATGATGAGGTTAGGCAAAGGAGTTTGCAACCTCCTTTAAGCAGCATATTGTGCAGAGAGAGACTTCGTTGGTTTGGCCATGTTGCCCGTATGGATTATTATAGATTGGCGAATAGGGTTATGAATATGAGTGTGCCTAAAGGCCTAGGATGCGGTGGGCAGACAATGTCAAACAGGACCTTGTTAAAATTGTTGTACAGTGGCCGGATGCAGTAGATGTAGCTCAGAACAGACATGCTTGGAGAACTAAATTGCACGGTCTGGCTGCACCTCCGTAGCGCATGGCTGCTTGAAGATGATGATGATATTTTTTAGGTTTTAGAATGAGGTTTTAGAATGATAATTTTCAAAATTGTTTACTCCTGCTACATGTCTTAAATTCGCAAACGGCATATTTGCTGACTACCGAAGAGCTATGATTTATTTTTTTCTTAGAAATTTGGTGTATTTAAAACCAGAAAATGTTGTACAGTCAGCAGGAAATTTAAACATCCATATAGAACAAAAATAACTTTATGTACTTTGCATACTTTTTTGATATTGAAAATTTGTCATATTTTGTCGGAGAGCCAGTTGTTTGATTCAATGTTATGCCGCTAAGTTCTTGTTAGCACGTTTTAATAACTCACTGTTAGTGTGAGGGCCACAAATAGTCTTCACTATTTCATGGGAAAGCAAGGTCAAGACAGATAAATCGGTTTGTAAAAGGAGCTTACCAGATTTGCAACCCGCAATGTCCCGATCATCAGGATTTAAGGAAAGTCGATTTTCGTCCGGGAGGGACGGGGATGGTTCAGTCGGTTGCTCGCTAGGCTCGTAATCTGTAGTTGCCAGTTCGAGTCCCAGCCTGGCCAGCATTGATATTTATCGCCGCAAAACGCCGTTCCCTCTGTCAGTAAGGGACACCGATGGGCTTGGTAAGGCCGCCGTTAGTCGGATGGCATGTTAAGCCATGGCTCCGTGTGTAGAAGAGCCATACCATGTGCACGTTATAAAACACACTGTATGTCTTTGGCGGGAGGCTACCATCTGTCCCCTAGCAACTCTCCAGTGGGTCCCCTCCCCACAACCTACTCTAAGCCCTCGGGGTCCTTGTGACCTGGCCATTTAACCATTAAGGGCAAAAAGTGTCGCTCAGAGGTAAAACAACCCATTTCGAAAGAGAAACACTTTACTAACTTTTAATTGTTTGATGTGGAAAATGGCTTTTTTTTTGGTTGGATGTGTGAGCCATTGAACTAAAAGGAAGAAACAGCATTATACGATCTATGGGAATTTTAGAAGTTGAAACTTCTCAAGAGTTTAATTATCATTAAGTGCATACTGTCCAATGAATTTAGTTTAAACACAATCTCATGGGGGAAAATTAATGCAAATTATTCTGCGAAGGATTATTTATTGCATCGTTAATTTTGATGAAATGGTTGGCAAAATGCCCAATTATTCCTATCCACTTACTACAGATGATTATAATATGTTGAAAACAGAAGTGAAGGAGATAAAATGTGAAAATGAGTTCTAAGTATGTAAAGCAGCTCTGAATATCAAGGAATGTCCATCCTACTATTTAGACTACGATGTTGATTGATTGAAACTGTATGAAAGTTATCTCAGAAGGGGCAACTTCTCTTCAAATCTCAAAGTCTCTTCTGAAGCAACTTTCATCAGTTTCCTGGTTCTGCCGCAAGTGTTATATATTTATTTGGATTTCCAGTTTCAAGTAATCAAGAAATTTGTATTTCTGTAAAGCAAACAGGATTTAATAAATCATCAGGTAAGTAACTTTTATTTAAATTCATGCAGTAGAATTTCTATATTAAATTTTCAAATGAACGGAAATATATTGAATTTTATATTGAAAGCTGCAATAATAATCTTTAATACGCATGTAACCCAATAATGCAATAATAATCTTGTCAAGCCAGTGTCTTATCTGTAGGAAAATTTTCCATGAAGCAGATTGCATGTGGGACAGTTCTATTATAAACATCGAGAAATACACTCACAAATGGAGCAGTCTACGCATAGAGGCATAATAGTGTGATAAATGAGAATTAAATGAAACAAGTTTTTTTTTTTATCTGACTGGTGATGAAATCAAAATATTATTTTATCAATTTTTGAAATATGTATTTCTTTTTTTGATTCATTTTTAACAGTGGCACATTTTTTAAACTCTTGCAAATATCGGATTGCATTAAAAATAGAAACCACAGAAGGAATTCGTCACCAGATGTGTGACAATGTCAACACAACAGATTTAAATCTTAGAAATTGAAGATTTCCCATTATGCAATCCCTAACGCATCATAATCATAAAGGAAATGGCGTGCTCAGCAAAGACTGCATCCCTTTGCCTTGCCTCTATCTTTCCAGAACTATCTGCATCCGGAATAATGATCAGGATCATCGCTGAAGCGAAATTGCTCTGTCATTGTGTGCTCCAGGAGATGGAGCTTATCCTGCAAGCGATGTAGCGTCTCCTTTGGCGGTCTCGACGCTTTTTAACTGAAAATAGCGTGGCGGCCATTTTCTCTTTGCTCTTTTCTCTCAGAAGCAAGAAGATGCGTCGTTAAGAAGAGGCAATGAGGATAATGTGCTCATGTGAATCATCTTCATTGCTGTGGAGGAGAGGAAGGTGTTAGAAGGGGTAAAGAAGGGAGTGTTGAATCATCTGAATATGGTCTTTAAACACGGAAAGCATGAAGGAAAGCAAACTTTTTATTCTCAGTATTATACCATAAGGAATATTATGAGTTATTTGTAGTAGCACGTAAAAAATGTGTTTGGCAATTTAATTATGTTCAAAAATCAGTTGATGCAATGTGTATAATATAAAGCCTTCGCTTTTCTAATTTATTATATTAAATATTAAATATATATTTTAAAATTTCTTTTTAGTGTATGCTTGATTTGACCTATTTGATTGATTGATGATTTCGAAAAACAAGGTTGAGTATAAGAATTCTTTCGCTACGACTATTGATGAGACTGGTGATGAAGTACGTTTCGTAATAAGCAGAGATAAAACTGAATGAAACGTGATCAGGCAAATGTTGCTGCAATTGTTTTGAATTGTTTCACCGTTGAGCAAATTTCTCAGCTTTATTACTTCGGGAGTTGTGTAAGTGGGTTCGAGCTCCGGGTAAGGCATAGATGTTTGTGTTGCTTTTCTGCTGAGGTCTCGCCTTCCTCACAGATTTTCTACTATGGCAAGCTCCTGTCAGACTTCCGTGTCAAGCAGCTGCTTTTGGAGATAACAGAAAATGATGATGTACCATATGAGGTAAATAAAATGATCGGGAGGCTGAGAATTTTAAGAATTTGTGCAGATTGAGGAAAAATAGGTGTATTCATCTAAACACGGAAATTAGGCTTTGTAGTATTTTGGTCTTTTCTGAAGTTTGGTACGGTAATGAAATTGAACCTTTCTAAAATTTGATGCCTTTGATTCTAAATGCTGTACACAGAATTTTTGGTATTATACTTTGCAAGTAAAAATGACGTTCAACGAAGCAGTCAGCAACTACCTATAAGCAGCGTGTTGTGCAGAGAGAGACTGCGTTGGTTTGGCCATGTTGTCCGTACGCATAACTATAGATCAGCAACTAGAATTACGAATAGTGTGCTTAAAGGCCTCATGAAAATAGGGAAATATAAGATGAGGTAGGCAGACAATGTTGTAGAAGACCTTCCTAGAATCGGCGTTCAATGGCTTAATATAACAGTTGTAGCTCAAATTAGACGGTTTCGAGGATTAAATTACACAGTCAGATTGGACCTTCGTAAGGCTTCTTGAGGAGTATATATGTATGTATGTAAGTCAGTCAGTCGTATAATACATATGTAGATAAGAATTTTATTCCTTTGTCAAATTCATGATCAGTATTGAAGTATCCCTATCAACAGTTAAGAAATTTGTTAAATTTCAGTAAAGCAAATGAATTATACTTTTATACAAAATATAAAGTGAAATAAAATGTAAACTGCAAAATGCCTCAATGGTTGTAGAAAATTTCAAATATCATTAGTTTACTAGTGGCAGTAAAGATATATTCCAAGTTTTTAATTTGCAACGGAACCTATAAAAGGTGTTACTAAAACTGCAATTCTTTAAACTTTTATGATGTGCCGGTTTGAAAAAATGTGGAATTTATACATAGCAAAATAAATAACTTGTGACATTAATTTTGATACAACATTCAAAATGAAGATTTTTTTACCCTTAATTTTCATGTTTATGATCTTACTAAGTGATATGCAAAATCATTACTTCTGTCATCCTTCTTTCCTTCATAGTGATGAGGAGAAGTCATAGGACAAGAAATCACAACTGTAAATATTGTATGATAGTCAAAGACATTTTTGAGTGTGACAGAATGTCTCTCACGTGAAATTTAATATGGGGCAGAGACAAGTGGGACGGGAGAAAAATATTAATGCTTGTGCCACATACAGTTTGCAGCAAATATCTGTAAATACACTGTTTGTCATTGAAATTGTCCTACCTAGTAAGAATGGACGGATTGACCAGACGATTTGATGCACAGTTGTGACGTATGTGGACTTAAGTGATTTGCATGTTAAGCTGGTCTGCACAGTAGAAGGTCCAATAACGTGTCCCGTACCTTGCTGACGTAGAAATCTGAAGAGGCTATAGAAATGGGAGAAAATATAGTGAACAATCAAATTGGTGAGCGATGACCTGCAAAGAGTGTGCAATGACTTTCACACGAATAAAGCAAGCAACGTTACATACATCTGATGAAAGTTTTAAGGGGTCTGATCATTGAATCGTCAGAAACTGGATGGTGAACATGCCAAATCACGATCACTGTTCACAGATTATCACAATCACTGTCCTAACAGCGTCCAACGGTTCGTGATGCCCGAACCGTTGGACGCTGTTAGAAACAGTGGATACAGGAAGGTACCCGGACACGGCCGCCAAGGCTCTGGTGGGGTGAAAACGTCAGGACGAGACGATCGACGGATCAGCCGACTAGCTACAAGAGAGAAATCTGTCAGACAGGAGAACTCGTTAATGTCGTAGAAGAGAGTTCAATCTTGGTCTAATTTATCTTAATGTTTTTTTTTCTCTTTCAGAATTTTCAAGGAAATGTGTGCGGTGAAGATGAAACATCACAATTTTATATAAAAATTCACATAAGAAAATAGGCATATTGATATGTGTTCTGACGTGACAAAAGTGAAAAGAATTATTTTATGCTTAATTGCTAATTTTAAATACTGATAAAACTAATTTTATGTACTTTACCTTGAATAATTCGACAAATTTATATCTAAATTAAAACTCCATTCTAATTTTTGCTATTTATAAGATGATTGCAGGTGTAAAGACATTACCCGAGTTAAGTATCTTGTGATAAAATATTTTGGAGTATATCTTGATCATTGAGTACTTCAAAAAAATAGAGGTTTTATTTTTATAACTTAGTTAATTAGTCTGAGTTAATTTTGCTCTCTCAAATACAGTTATCGTGTTATGGGGCGCATTCCTTTTTATTCCAACCCTCTACATTTCATTAGGTGACCTTTGTGATCGCCACGATCTAAAATTTTACATATTTAATTCCAGTTATCTGTGCAGCACTCGAGTAATTTTTTTAATTTATATTCTGCTTTGTCAGCAAAAACGATCGCTTCTTCCACATAAAACAAGTTCTTTTTAATTTATGTCTTTATCCTAATGCATTTTTTAAAGTGAACGATCATTGAATGTTTAAATCAGATTTTTTTTATCTTATTTCAAGTAATTTTTTCAGTCATGTCAGCCATCACTAATGCAGTAATGTTTCTTCCTGTGCCTGTAGATTTTATGATATCTGTAATTTTATCCACTATCCGCATTAACATCATTCTTGTAAATGGTAGTTAGGCATAAACTGGAAGGAGAGCTGTGTACCAATCCCTAGTGATGATGCACAGAACCGGCGAGGTCTAACACCAAATGTCTGACCCCGCCTTCCCGTGGTGCAGGCCGTTAGTACCTTTCAAAAGAGATATTCTCTTTTGGAAGGGAACGGAAGGGGAGGATGCCAGTTCAGTATGGCCTAATGATCTGGTCATCTATGGCCATTTTTTTTCTTTTTTTTTTCAACCCTGCTGAGGAGTGGTCAACTTCGCAGGGTCCTGGTGTTGACCATTTATACCTACTAGACTGAACTTGATTATGGATCCTGGACTTGCTGCACTGGTGGGCCACTGTTGAGGGAGAATCTGCCGCTGCGTTTTCTGCTTGCTTTCTGGGTTGCTAGCCCTAAGTGTACAGAGGCATGGGATACCTTATATCACCTGGTGGATAATCTTAATCAGAAGCCATCGCAGGTCTCTGAACCTTACTTAGCTAGTTGGGCACCGTCAAGCCTAAACTGGAGGAATGTGTCTCAGGCAGGCCATATGGCTCTTGAAAAAGTCCACTTAAAAAGGTGGTGCCTGAAGTTCCTACCAGCATCGGTGACTTCAGCCTTTAGCCTTGGAGGAATAGGTCTTTGCCCCATGCCTAGGATCAGGGGGCTGTGTGACAATGTTGGCCCTACCTATCTCAATAAACCTAGCTTTTTAAAAATGCTACTAATCATTTTCTCTCTGCAGGAACGTGGAACATGAGGACATTATATACAGATTATTCTCTTGATGTCCTCACGCAGGAATTCCAGCGCTATATCCTAGATATTCTAGGCTTGCAAGAGACCAGATGGACAGGTAAAGGTGAGATATTTAAAACTAACTATAAATTTCCCTTTACAGGGAAGGAGGATGGAAAGCATCACCAAGGCGTGGGTCTGCGTCTCAGCAGAAACACTAGTAATGCTCTTCTAGAATATGAGTGCATTAATGAAAGGTTTCTTACAGCAAAATTTCAGACAAGCATTAAAGACTTGAATGTTATCTGCTGTTATGCTCCCACTGAGGATGTTGAATAGTATGAGAAGGATAGGTTTTACAGAAAACTTCAGGATATTTTGAATTCTGCCAAAAAAGGAGATATTACCCTTGTTCTAGGTGACTTCAATGCCAAGTACTGACTCTGACCTTTGGGGAGGGGTGATAAGCCCTTTTGGTATTGATAGCTGCAATGACAATGGGCAACGTCTCCTACGGGTAAGTAAACTCAATGGATTCAGAATAACTAACACTTATTACAAACACCGCAACATACATAAGTACACATGGGTTCCACCTGATGGGCTGCATAAGAATATGATTGATTATATATTAATTAACAGCAAATGAGCTAGTTCTGTTAGAAATACCAGGCCATATAGGGGAGCTGAAATTGGATCTGACCATTGCCTTGTTAAACGTGTCTTGCAACTTAAACTTAAAAAATGTTGTGCTAAGGTTAAAAAAATTTTCCTTTAATATCTAAAAGACCCAATTATAGCTAAAGCTCACCATGATAGGTTACTTAGTCATTATGACAGTCATTATGATTTGCTTCCTAATGAAGTTGAGGAAGAATTGGACCATTTGAAACAGGCTTTTTTGGAAACTAACAATACTCTTTTAGGAAAAAAATGAGCAGAGGAGACAGAATTATTTGAATGATAAGGCACTTGAGCTTATTTCAGAAAGAAAGAATTGCAGGAATGCCCTTAATCAATACCCTACTAGTCCTAATAGAAAGGATTACAGAGAGCTTAATAAACGTGTAAAGAATCAGTTAGCTGCTGATAAGAATATTTGGCTTTACGGCTTGGCTGACAAAGCCGAGGAAGCAGTTAGACAGCACAACAGCAGAGAGCTGTACCACATAGTTAATGTTTTGTGTGGTAGAAAACGGACAGGTATACAGGGATTGTAGGATAAAGAAGGTAAGGTTATACAAGGTGAGGATTCTGTAGTGTTGAGCATTTCAGTAATGTTCTAAAGAATGTGGTTAGTTCTACTCCCATTATTTGTAAAGATGATAGATGTATTGGTAGCTTTAATGTTGGCCCTATAACACAATCTGAAGTTAGTTTGGCAATTTCTAAACTTAAATTTCATAAATTACCAGGGGTAGATGAAATTACTACGGAAGTGCTTAGAGCTTGGAATGTTTCGGTTACCACTTGGATGACTGAAATTTTGAATATCTTTTATGATAAAGGCATGGTTCCTAAGGATTTTACCAGAGCTATTATTATTCCTACTTTCAAAAAAGGTGATCGCAGTTCTTGTGGTAACTATAGAGGTATGAACCTACCCTCTGTTCCAGGGAAAGTTCTTTGCATGATTGTGCTTAATAGAATTAACAATCGTTTGACAGGCAATTGCTTGATGAGCAATGTGGATTCAGAAGTGGTAGGGGATGTGTGGATCAGATATTTTCACTTAGGCAGATTCTTGAGAAATGTTTCGAGTTTGAGACACCTTTTGTTGCTACCTTTGTTGATTTCAAAAAGGCTTTCGACTCTATTGATCTTCATAATTTGTGGTTGATCATATAGTATACCAGACAAGTTAATAAACATAATGAAAACTCTCTATACTAACAGTGAGTCGCGTGTGAGAGTTGGTAAGGCTTGTACAATTCGTTTAGCATTACTTCTCATGTTGGACAAGGGTGCATTTTGTTTCTTTTTCTCTTTAGTTTGGTTATTGATTATGTTATGCGAAATTCTCTGCAAGGGAAAGATTTTGGCCTTAAATTGTCTGGAGAAACGAAAATTTCTGATTTAGATTATGTTGATGATTTAGCACTTTTGGCAAAAGATGTTGATGAGAGTAACTCTTTCATTCGAGCTGTTGATGAGACTGGTAGTGGAGTAGGTTTGGTTATAAACAGAGAGAAAACTAAAGTGATGAAAATTGGTCAAGCAGGCTGTGATTCAGTTAATCTGAATGGTTGCAGTCTTGAGCAGGTGTCACAGTTTAATTATCTTGGGAGCTATGTAACAGATAATGGTGATGTGCGTCATGAGATTAAAAGACGAATAGGGATTGCTGCCGGGACTTTTAAGAATCTATGGAGAGTGTGAGGAAATAGGCGTATACACCTAAAGACTAAAATGAGACTGTATAATAGTTTGGTTCTTTCTAGGGTTAATTATGGTAGTGAAACGTGGACGCTGTGGAAACAAGATAACAGGAAACTAGATGCTTTTATTTCCAGATACTTACGCAGTATCTTGGGCATTAGGCAGTAATGTCACCCCAATTTATTAACAACCTTGTCTCCATACCGATGGGGGGCGGCGGTAATTCCAGAACGAATCGGCAATTTAGTTTGTTAAACAGGTAAATCCTCCCCTTTGAAAAACGTTTGAAAATATTACATTTAAGGTTGCAATATAAGTAAGTATCAATATATTATAACTATCTTTAAATACAAAAGTTGTATCTCAAGTAAAGCGTCCCGCAGAATGCAGAGCCTATCTAAAAATATTAAAACTAACCCCTACCGGGGTAAACCTGAAATTAGTGGCAGTGATTCTGTAAATAAATAAATATAACTATAGATAAGAGAAATATATTTTATTTTTCATGCAACTGTAGGATACACACATGCAACTGTAACATACACAAGTGAATAAAGCAAACTCCAAATTTTAATACAATAAACGCAAAATAAAATTATCAAATCATATACGTTTTTGACAAGACGCTAAACTTTCATCTCTAGCGTATCACTCCACCTTGTCCATAGTCTATGGTACTACTTTTCTTCTTTTTCAAACACGGATGCCACATGGTGATGTAAGTATCAATTATTATGTTCCAGGGTCAAGATACTCGTACTTAAAATTCTTGGAAACAATTCGTTTATTTTTTTGTGACGTGTCATAAATCTTTCTGAGAAATTTGGGGAAATGTTTTAATGTTTATTTATTTTGTTAGAATGATGCGCGGAGAATTCTGTGTAGTGTGTGGCAGCATTTCATGAGCAGCGCAGCTTCTAGTTTCCGGAAACCAGCGGAAATTTTAGCAACCGGTTTCCGGAAACCGGCTGGATGACACCAGTGGCATTAGGTGATTTAACTTTGTAACTAATGATGAGGTTAAGCAAAGGAGTCGGCAACCTCCTTTAAGCAGCATATTGTGCAGAGAGAGACTCAGTTGGTTTGGCCATGTTGCTCATATGAATAATTATAGATTGACGAATAGGGTTATGAACAGTGTGCCCAAAGGCATCAGAAAGAGGGGGAGACTTAGGATGCGGCGGGCAGACAATGTCAAACAGGACCATATTAGAATTGGTGTGCAGTGACCGGATGCAGCAGATGTAGCTCAGAACAGATATGCTTGGAGAATTAAACTGCACGGTAAGGTAAGACCTCCGTAGCCCATGGCTGCTTGAGGATGATGATGATGATGATATGAACGCAATTTTATCCTCTACCCTGGTTAACATTTTTTTAATCTGGAGAACACTTTTAAATGCGGCTATTGACGTGTAAAACCGCGCAAGGCTCTAGTTTTGGGCTTTTCAGATGGAGAGGTATATATTTATGTTTATTAACTGTTATTATAACCATTAGAAAATAAATATTTGTTAGTTATGTTTTTATAACAAAATATGGCGCATTAAGATGTTAATGATAATGCTACAGTATTTTGGATTTCAGAGCATTATGTATTTTTCGTGGTTCATAACTCATTAACTTCTTAAATAATCGTTTTGGTGGAAATATGTGACTCAAGATTTCAATCAAATCTTTCTAAATCTCGTTTTTTAACAATATGTTTTCAGTATTTAAAGTTATGGAAGCTGAATAACAACAAATCATTCTCCAAAAAATCGTTGACAATTTTAAAAATATTAAAGATTTAAGCTCTCCTTTGATGATGCTTGTGAAAGGAGATGCGTACGATTAGATGAAAAATTTATATTCATCATCAATGCCTTATTCGAATTAAAGACAAAAAACCTTAACTTATGAACATGTTTTCGAAAGTTTTTGGAAGAAGTGATTACGTTGCACTTTTTCTTTTCATTGAAGGAAAGATAAGTTTTAAGAGTACCAAATGTCGTGTTTGCCGAATAATGCATGTTTGTAGGAACCACCAACTGAACCCAACGAAGCAATGCGGAAGGGAAACGCATCAATTGTCAGAAAACGAGGCAAAGGAATGTTAAAAAGTACATCTCGGCTTCCACTGGCGCTTCTCGCTCTGCTGAATCCTGAACATTTTGTCAATGCTGAGAAAGAAAGAAAATATTTCTTTCACGGAAGAGAGCCAAGAGAGTGGAAGAATTGTTATTCCGCGATGGCTGTGGTTAATCAGATAAGCAAACAGAAGATATCCCAATTGGCGTTACTGAAAATCCACATTATAAATTTACCATTGAGTTGCAGCTGTAACTGAATAACAATAAAACTCAGGATGATCAATATCACTCAGTAAATGTGAACAGTTTTTTTTACCTTCATGTGAAAATAAATTCAACTAAGTAAAATTAAAACGTTTTATTCATTCCTAGAACTCCTTATCAAGGCACAAAATTTGGGAGCTGGTGTTCTAGATTAAGAAAAACTCGTTTTATCAAACCGAAATAGGTGACTTATTTTTTTAAGTTCTAAGTTCTCTTCTAGTTTTAAGTAAACAATTTGTAGTATACATTTTTTTTCATTTAATAAAATTTAATATAAACATGCAGTCATAATGAACAGTTTGGAAGAGTGCGTTTAAAATTTTTCTTTTAAAACAGTTTTTCAATTACTACTTGATTTGAAATTTAGTTTAAAATTTCGTTTCGAATAAAATATACAACCTGTATTTTTTCCAAAATTACTCGATGGATTATTTTGGGGGGTCTATTCAAGTGGAAAGACAATTTATTAGATGATCGGGAAATAATTAAAGCCCTATCACGTAAATTCAGTAAATGGATATGCTTGATGTGCGCAATGGAAACAGAAATATGGAGTTAAATTATTAAAAGGAATAAAAAAACACATTTGAAGTCAACATAATCATTTATTTACGTTGCAAAAAATACCTTATCGTGTTCCTAATCAGGAAATTCCATCAAATAACTTTCGAATGTAAATAATCATCAGTTCATTTTTAAGTGCCAAGTGAAAGGTCACACATAGACAGAATATTATTCTTCAACTGTACATTTAGAGAGATGAGGTCATGAGATTTTTCTTTAACGAATTAGCGATGGGAAAGTTCTAAAGAATTCAAACTTCGTGTAGTATCTTAACCTTTTGGATGCTACTTATCAGTTGGAGAGGCCTGAACTAACTTTTATGTAACTACTTGCTTAATCTGATTAATAAAAACTCATTATAAATTTCAGTGAAGAAAATGTTCTTTCAACTCTCACTTGTGTCACTGGGTGAGAAATAACGTTTCTTACGTTGTTGCAAAGTTCGTATATAGAATTTTCTTTTGCCGCCCAATATTTTAAAATGGAAGAATCAGATTTTTAACGACATTCTTCATAATAAACATTCAATAATAATGATATGATTCGTTAAAATTATTAGAAGTACTTAAATATTTTTCTCTTCTACCTTCGTTGTTATGTCTCAATTTTTCTTTCGGCCTAACGAACGTAATTAAACGAAATCCAAATTCATCCCACGCATAGCATCCTTCAAAGAGCCATCTGCTTTTTCTCTTCGAGAGGAAGTGGGGGATGAATGGCAGCTGCACTCTAGGAATGCAGAGCGTGCACGAAACAACATTGGACCCCACCCGAACTGCCCAGCTGCACCAAGGATAAACAACACAGGACTCGACCACCAGCACATTAAACTCCAACACCGATACAAGGTACTACTCGACCACAATAAATTTCACTTTCTTGACATCACAGGCTGACGATCACAGAGGATTTGGCAATGTCCGACTCGTCGAAATAGCGCCGGACACACGTAGCACGAGCTCAGTTTGGAATGCCGGCTCGCCGACCCTTGTTGGACATCAAACTAGTTAGTCGACGCCCTAACCCATGAGGATGATCCAGCCAGGGGAACATAGGAAGGTTGCACCAGCAAAAGCGCCGATCACATTCATCAAAGGTTATTGCAGTATAAAACAGGAAACAGACAAAGGAACGAGGTTCAGTTTAAGAGGTTCAGAAATTCAGAGACTTCAGATGGCTCATTTGGATCAGATGATCGAAGGTGCAGAAGGTTCAGTGGGATTACATGGAGATGACTGTAGTTAGAAGGTCGCCGAGGCCGTCGTATCTCGAGACCGCAACTCACATGGGAACTCTGTGGAGTAAGTGGAAAAGCATAATAAAACGTAGGTAGAAGAATCAAATATTTAAGTACTCCTAGGCTGTGACTTAAGAGCAAAGGAATACTTGAAAATACCAGTATTGCTCAGCTGACATTGCAAGGAAACACCCAGGAGTAGCTACAGACCCATCACTGATGCCACCAAGACCCTATATTTGCATGAAGGACGCCGAAATCTTTGTCGCCAGTAACCCCAAAGCCTGACGCCGCCGCTGACCGCCTGCAAGAATCAAGGGACCTTCCTTGCCTCGTCGATCCGTCAATCCACGCGGGAAAAACGGTAGGATTCCCCTCTTTAGCCAAACGTAAGGACGAAGAAGGAATGCACGAACACGGTACGACAAACTGTTTTCTCTCGTTATCTGTTTATTGATGTGTGTGCCAGTTAATTAAATGCAGAGTTACCTGATCGATTAGGTTTTAGCAACTTCGTATTATTAGAGGGATTATAGTGCCCTATTCCAATAGTTAGCGTAACAACAGCAGAATGTCCCAATTTGCAAGTGGAATATTAAATATTATTATGTTTGTGCAGAACCAGAGTGAAAATTGAAGTCATTCACAAAATTTCCACATCACTTCCTCCAAGGGGAGGGGTTGGGTTAATGCGGCTTCTAACCGATACAATCATTATCAGTTAGTGAACCGATACTTGCTAACGGATACAATCATTATCAGTTAGTGAAGGGAAGAAACACAACGCAACAAATATATCCACTCGTTACTGTGCCGCCAACTGAGTGATGCGCGTAACAGTTCTTTAAGTGTAATAAGTAAATGAAGGTTAAAACCATTTACGGAAATTCTTTCTTTCTTTTTTTCTATCTTGAATGAGAAAAAGTCATTTCGTTGTGTTTCCTTTCTCATAAAAAGTTCGATAAAACGAATCGTTATTTCATTTTAGTTTCCGTTTCATTTTTAGTCCCTGATTGTAATTACTTGAAAAAAAGATACGTATAAAATGAACTACGTTTAACATGCATCTATCAAGATCGCAATATCTTCACAATTAACTTTGTTAAAATTCCTTAAACAATGGTTCAGAAGTGAATTCGTCATAAAATTACGCTAGCACCAACGATTAATATAAAAGTTTTGAGATCCTAAGTTAGAACGACTAGATTTATATTCTGGGATTGTTGGTCAGGAATCCTAATCACATCAATGGTATTTTTTTCTTTTTTTTAAAAAAATAGTCTACTTGATATTAGGGATTCCAGTTTTGTGCCAATTTCTACTTATCTTCTTCATAGACACTTTTCTTCATCATTCATGTCAAATTGAAAAACTCTTTTCGTTTGACACTAATTATCATTTTTTTTCACTGTAACTTGAACACATGAGGAATTTGTGCTAAATGATCTCATTTTTCTGGAGATTAATGAAAACTCTTTTGATTACGTATATCTAAAATCACGAATTTCTAAATTACGTCGCAATTATTTAGTATCAAATAGGTGAAGTCTTTGACAATCGTATTTGGAAAGATTCCACCTTTTAGAGACAAAATATGCTATTGAAAATATTTAATTTATTTTCAGTTGTTTTGAAAGCCCTATTCTTTTTCTATCCACATGTTTCCCGGATCCAAAAGTCCACCCCCATCTTATTAATTTCTCATGCTCAGTCAGGGATATATTTTTTCGTCTGGTGCAGCAGTTATTTATTTTAATCTCCCGTATCGTATTCGTATACATTTTAAACAAATCACAAACCTCTAACAGCTGACATTACCAACTGAGCAACATTTCGTCCCCCTTCAGTGTAATATGATGGATTTGTCTCATTACAATCTTCCACTGTTGTTCAACTTCGTACTTCTACAGAGAATCTACATTGAGGATTTTCTTATTCAAAATCTCAATTTCCACACAAACTAAACTAAGCAAAAAAAATTCAAGCATTGGAAAATGTTTGTCTGTGATTCAGTTTTTGCGAAGATATATATTTCTCAGCTGCGGCTTACGAATGTAGCGTAGAAGCTCCTCAAGAGCGGCGCTTTGGAGGAAAAGAAAGCCTACACAATTTGGTTCATTCATGTCAATATCCTAATTTGGAGTCCAATGAAGTGCAATTAATGCTTAACCAATCTACCTGCAGCATATACTGAATCTGACGGCTACAGCGGCCTTCCTCCGCCTACCTGCGGAAATAAGATAATCGATTAATCGCCGATATCTGCGATTAACAGCTAGAAGGTGATTAACGTTATTATTATTATATTTAACCATAGCCACGCCACGAAACAACATTCTGCGGGAAAAGTGATTTAAAAATCTTATTTATTAATTACACTGAAAACATAGATTTTAGTTTTTGAACAAAAATAGGTGGCTACAAAAATAGGTGATAGCAGATTCTTTCAATCAGAATCTGCTTTACTCCTTTTTTCGATTTTGAGAAATTTTTATTTCAATTTTATTGAAAAATTAAAGAAATATGGTGCAGCAATATGGCTAATATAATAACCATGTGCGACTATTTAGGAAGTAGAGTGGTTTATTTTATTTTTATGTCTGCACCAGTGTATTAGAAGTTTGATGGTTGGCAACACAGCATCATCATATGACAAAGGAAGCCATTTTATCTACATAAAATTGCTATTTTAACGTAATATTTGCTTTTTTATGCACATATCTATTCTCTTTCTGTAGTTTTAGATAGCATCAATACCGTGCAGTGTTGGTACTGATATATGCACAAGAAATATGAGGTGACTACAGTAAGATAAACTGTAGTCACCTCATATTTCTTGTGTTTCCTATGCAAATAATTTGCTTTTCTTTTAAAGAAGATATCTTTCTAGATTCTTCAGTAACCAGACGAGACCGTCAACTCTGGAGAACCCAACTTAGCCTTTTGAATATTTATTACACCACAAGACAACGTGGCGCCATTTGATTTTTCATTGCACAAGATTAATTCAGCTCTCCAGTCTTCGCTGATCTCGAAATGACTTCAGCGGATGGCGCCGCTTCTTGACACACACCAACACTTGAAATACATTCAAATACAATTTTACAAATATTTACGAAATGACTTTTACGAAGAGATGGCAAGCAAAATTGGAATAAGGGCTTTATTACATTAAATGTGCCTAACTAAATATGCCATTCTCTTGACGAAACCCTTTGCAAATAGATATCAGGAATCTGGTGGCTGACGATGCAAAATTATCGATACTGAACGCGTGCGAAAAATAATGTGACCGTTAAATACTTCATAACACACTTTATAAATTATTAAACACCAACGCAAATAATTTATATATTTGGAAGTAGATCCTAGGTTAACAAATATTGACTGGCATAGTGGTTAGGCAGCTAACGACTGTTCCAGCAAGGCAAACTGTGTGTGTTGTGTTAGCTCTAACTGAGGCAGTGGTCAGCAGTGACTTCGGTCTTAGTAGGGCATGTCCTTGTATGAGAAGGCCTGTATTAAGCTAGGAGTAGCTTCTAGGATTCTTCTCTGTCCTATATGTCGCAAATCAAAAAAATCAATCCAAGAAAAATAAATAGGAAACTCATTAGCTTGCTTCATGTTAGGTAACACGATTTTGTCTCTTCAAGATTAGTTGCATTTGTTTACATTTCTCTTTCAATGGTCGCTTCTTCCTAATTCAAATTTAAGAAGATCAAGAAATTAAAAGGTTAATATTTGTTTTCAAAATTTGGATTACGTTAATCACATTTGCTGAAAAATGTGACGTAGTATATTATGCTATTAGAGTTAATTTTTCTATATCGTTGAAAATTACAAAACTGTCAGCGACTATAATTGTAAAACACCATTAATCCTTGTATTTTCCTGTGTAATCTACACACCAGTGATTTCGACGTTTTTGGAGACATGGATCCCATACGAATTCTCATTCTTTCTGCGGACACTCTACCAAGTCAAAAGTTTTCTGCAGAGCCTCTTCCCATCAGTACCTGATGTATTTTAACTGAATATAGATCCTCTCAACCAACACTCCCTAAAAGTCCCAAGAATCTGTTATATACCTAGTTCTTTATTGACTATTCGGTAATTTGAATCCAAACATTTCATTGAAGAAATTCGATGCTCCAAAAATTCTTATGTCATCAACAGCCAATCATGTCGTGTGATCAGCAGGACACAAACAATGCTGACATACTGAATTAACATAATTCCAGCCAAACAATAAAATTAACAGGGTTATGTAATCGCACTAAATGTAGTATTTCCCTTAGAGCTTACCGAAATATTGAAAATAACACGCGAAACCCCTTTACTATAAGGAGGCAAGATTTAAAGAAAATCATCATCATCATCATCATCATCATCATCATCATCATCATCATCATCATCATCATCATCATCATCATCATCATCATTAAGCAGACATGGGCTACGGAGGTCCAACCAGACCTTGCAGTTTAATTCTCCAAGCATATCTGTCCTGAGCTACATCTACTGTATCCGGCCACTGCACACCAATTTTAACAAGGTCCTGTTTGACATTGTCTGCTCACCGCATCCTAGGTCTCCCCCTCTTTCTGAAGCCTTTAGGCACACTATCATAACCCTATTCGCCAATCTATAATAATCTATATGGGCAACATGGCCAAACCAACGAAGTCTCTCTCTGCACAATATGCTGCTTAAAGGAGGTTGCTGACTCCTTTGCCTAAACTCATCATTAGTTACAAAGTTAAACCACCTAATACCCAAGATACTACGTAAGCATCTACAATCAAAAGCATTAGTTTCCTGTTATCTTCTTTACACAGCGTCCAAGTTTCACTAACATAACTAACCCTAGAAATAACCACACTATTATACAGTCTAATTTTAGTCTTTAGGTGTATACGCCTATTTCTTCACACTCTCCATAGATTCTTAAAAGTCCCGGCAGCAATCCCTATTCGTCTGTTAATCTCATGACGCACATCACCGTTATCTGTTACATAGCTCCCAAGATAATTAAACTGTGACACCTGCTCAAGACTGCAACCATTCAGATTAACTGAATCACAGCCTGCCTAACCAATTTTCATCACTTTAGTTTTATCTCTGTTTATAACCAAACCTACTCTACTACCAGTTTCACCAACAGCTCAAATGAGAGTTCATCTCATCAACATCATTTGCCAAAAGGAATAAATCATCAGCATAATCTAAATCAGAAATTTTCGTATCTCCAGTCCATTTAAGGCCAAAATCTTTCCTTTGAAGTGAATTTCGCATAACATAATCAATAACCAAGCTAAAGAGAAAAGGAGATGAAATGCACCCTTGTCGAAACCAATTGCTACAAGCCTTACCAACTCTCACACACTACTCAGTGTTATTATAGAGAGCTTTCATTACGTTAACTAACTTGTTTGGTATACCATATGATCCCACAATCAACCACAAATTATGACGATCAACAGAGTCGAAAGTCTTTTTGAAATCAACAAAGCTACCAACCAAATGTTTCTGAAACTCTAAACATTTCTCAAGAATCTGCCTAAGTGAAAATATCTGATCCACAAATTCCCTACAACTTCTGAATCCACATTGCTCATCACGCAATTGATGTCTACCAGATTCTTAAGTCTATTAAGCACAATCATGGAAAGAACTTTACCTGGAACAGAGAGTAGGCTAATACCCCTATAGTTATCACAAGAACTGCGTTCAACTTTTTTGAAAATGGGGATAACAATAACTTTGGTAAAATCCTTAGGAACCATGCCTTTATCATAAAAGATATTCAAAATTTCAATCATCCAAGTGGTAACCGAAATATTCCCAGCTCTAAGCATTTCAGTAGTAATTTCATCTACCCCTGGGGATTTATGCAGTTTAAGTTTAGAAATAGCCAAACTGACTTCAGATTGTGTTATAGGGCCAACATTAAAACTACCAATGCATCTATCATCTTTACAAATAATGGGAGTAGAACTAACCACATTCTTTAGAACATTACTGAAATGCTCAACACTACAGAATCCTCACCTTGTATAACGTTACCTTGTTTATCCTGCAATCCCTGTATACCTGTCCGTTTTCTACCACACAAAATATTAACTATGTGGTACAGCTCTCTGCTGTTGTGCTGTCTAACTGCTTCCTCGGCTTTGTCAGCCAAGCCGTCAAGCCTAAGATTCTTATCAGCAGGGAACTGATTCTTTACACGTTTATTAAGCTCTCTGTAATCCTTTCTATTAGGACTAGTAGGACATTGATTAAGGGCATTCCTGCAATTCTTTCTTTCTGAAATAAGCTCAAGTGCCTTATCATTCAAATAATTCTGTCTCCTCTGCTCATTTTTTTCCTAAAAGAGTATTGTTAGTTTCCAAAAAAGCCTGTTTCAAATGGTCCAATTCTTCCTCAACTTCAGTAGTAAGCAAATCATGATGACTGTCATAATGACTAAGTAACCTATCATGGTGAGCTTTAGCTATAATTGGGTCTTTTAGATATTAAAGGAAAATATTTTTAACCTTAGCACAACATTTTTTAAGTTTAAGTTGCAAGACACTTTTGACAAGGTCATGGTCAGATCCAATTTCAGCTCCCCTATATGGCCTGGTATTTCTAACAGAACTAGCCCATTTGCTGTTAATTAATATATAATCAATCATATTCTTATGCAGCCCATAAGGTGAAACCCATATGTACATATGTATGTCGCGGTGTTTGTAATAAGTGTTAGTTATTCTGAAACCATTGAGTTTACTTACCTGTAGGAGACGTTGCCCATTGTCATTGCAGCTACCAATACCAAAAGGGCCTATCACCCCTCCCCAAAGTTCAGAGTCAGTACCAACTTTGGCATTGAAGTCACCTAGAACAAGGGTAATATCTCCTTTCTTGACAGAATTCAAAATATCCTGAAGTTGTCCGTAAAACCTATCCTTCTCATCCTCATCGGCATCCTCAGTGGAGGTATGACAGCAGATAACATTCAAGTCTTTAATGCTTGTCTGAAATTTTGCTGTAAGAAACCTTTCATTAATGCACTCATATTCTAGAAGAGCATCACTAGCATGTCTACTGAGCATCAGACCCACGCCTTGGTGATGCTTTCCTTCCTCCCTCCCTGTAAAGAGAAATTTAAAGTTATTTTTAAGTATCTCACCTTTACCTGTCCATCTGGTCTCTTGCAAGCCTAGAATATCTAGGATATAGCGCTGGAATTCCTGCGTGAGGACATCAAGAAAATAATCTGTATATAATGTCCTCATGTTACACGTTCCTGCAGAGAGAAAATGATTAGTAGGATTTTTAAAGAAACTAGGTTTATTGAGATAGGTAGGGCCAACATTATCAAACAGCCCCCTGATCGTAGGCATGGGGCAAAGACCTATTCCTCCAAGGCTAAAGGCTGAAGTAACCGATGCTAGTAGGAACTTCAGGCACCACCTTTTCTAGTGGACTTTTTCAAGAGCCATGTGACCTGCCTGAGACACATTATTCCAGTTTAGGATTGACGAAACCCAACTAGCTAAATAAGGTTCAGATACCTGCGATGGCCTCTGATTAGGATTATCCACCAGCTGATATAAGGTATCCCATGTCTCTGTTCACTTAGGGCTGGCAACCCAGAAGCAAACAGAAAACACAGCGGCAGATTCTCCCTCAACAGAGTCGCACCAGTGCAGCAAGTCCAGGATTCATAATCAAGCTCAAATCCATAAACAAGTCTTGTCTAGCAGGTGTAAATGGTCAGCACCAGGACCCTGCGAAGTTGACCACTCCTCAGCAGGGTTGAAAAAAAAAGAAAAAAGTGCCATAGACGACTAGTTCAGTAGGCCATACTAAACTGGAAGTCCTCCCCTTCCGTTCCCTTCCAAAAGAGAATATCTCTTTTGAAAGGTACTAACGGCCTGCAACACGAGAAGGCGAGGTCGGACATTTGGTGTTAGACCTCGCCGGTTCTGTGTGTCATCACTGGGGATTGGTACACAATTTTTTCATCAATTTATTATCCTAAAGAGTAATAATACTTTTCATTTAGGATGTATTATAGTATGTCATTCATAAAAAAAACAAATATTACCTCAAGCACTTGCTTGCCACAGAGGTCTGACAGGAGCCTGTAAGTTTAATACGCCATAGGGAATGTCTGTGAGGAAGGCGAGACCTCAGCAGAACAACAAAAGCATCCATGCCTTACCCAGGACTCGAACCCAGGTTCCTTTGATCAGTAACCAAGAACTCTAACATCTTGACCACAATATTATTACACATAATTATAATGTTAATAAATTGATTTCTATAAATTAAGGAAAAATGAGAAAAATCGCGATAATTCGCCAAACAATTTTGCTATTCTCACCAAACTTGTTCATGTAACCAGTAAAGTAATGCCAAGTAAGCATATCATATGCAAATTATTCCACGTTGTGTTAATTTGCTTAAACGGATAGTGGCATAAAACGGGTGCTTTGGAGTGGATTGTTATTTTGTGTTGTAAATGTGAGTAAAGAAATTCGAGGTAGCCTTTTGTAGGAATGACTTCGAGACATCATTTGCCAAATGAATTGCGATGGAGAGCTATTGGCAGACTCGAAGCAGGCCAAAGTCAGTCAGACGTGGCACGATGGCTGAAAGTGAGTCCTTCTATGGTCCATAGACTGTGGAATCAATTTCTTAGCACGGATTCCGTGTCTAGGAGGTTTAGACAAGGAAGGGCTAGAGTTACGACCGCTGTACAAGATCGATATTTGCAATTAACAGCACAAAGGAGCAGGACGTCTACTCCTTCTCAGCTAAGATCCTCTCTTGCAGCAGCCACTGGGAGGGTTGTGTTAGCTTCTACTCTGCGTATAAGTCTTCACGATGGAGGTCTGCACGCTAGAAGGCCAGTAATTTGTATACGCCTCATGTCACATCACAGGAGAGAGGGGTTGAATTGGGTACGCACGCATGTTAACTGGACAGAAGAGCAATGGAAGTCAGTACTCTTCACAGATGAGTCCAGATATTGTTTGCAGTCCAGATATTGTTTGCAGTCCATACATTGTTTGATATGGAGAGAACGAAGTACCAGCTATAATCCGAGTAACATCCATCAAAGAGACAGTTACGGTGGAGGTAGTGCATGTCCTTAGGTGGACACACAGACCTTTATGTGTCCACGAGTGGGAACATCAATGCTCAGAGGTATCGAGATGACATCCTAGACCCTTATGTACGTCCATACGCTGGTGTAATAGGTGAAACATTCATCTTACAAGACGATAAGGCTTTTCCATACAGAGCTCGTTTAGTGGAACAATACCTTCAAGAGGAGACCATTATGCGATGGAGTGGCCAGCTCGATCTCCCGACAGAAATCCGATTAAGCATGTGTAGAATGCTCCAGGGTAGGGGTTCTCAACGTGGGGTAAGCGATAAAATTTTTGGAGGTACGCCGTAAGAGCTCAAAAGTCGCTAGATCTAGTAACAAAGTAAAAATAACCTTTGTTATCCTAAAACTAAGGTGACCATACGTTCTTTATTTAAGAGGATAGTCCTTTATTTCACTGCTCTGTCCTTTAGATTTATTTTTTCCTAAAATGGCCATTTTGTCCTTTATTTTGTGAATTAAAATAGTAAAATGAATATTGGCGAGCAGTACACGGCCCATCATCATCATCATCATCATCATCATCATCATCATCATCATCATCATCATCATCATCATCATCGTCGTCGTCGTCGTCGTCGTCGTCGTCGTCGTCGTCGTCATCATCATCATCATCATCATCGTCGTCGTCGTCGTCGTCGTCGTCATCATCAAGCAGCCATGGGCTACGGAGGTCCAACCAGACCGTGCAATTTAGTTCTCCAAGCAAGTCTATCCTGAGCTACATTTACTGCATCTGGCCACTGCACACCAATTCTAACAAGGTCCTGTTTGACATTGTCTGCCCACCTCATCCTGAGTCTCCCCCTCTTTCTGAGGCCTTTAGGCACACTGTTCATAACCCTATTCGCCAATCTATAATTATTCATACGGGCAACATGGTCAAACCAACGGAGTCTCTCTCTGCACAATATGCTGCTTAAAGGAGGTTGCAAACTCCTTTGCCTAACCTCATCATTAGTTACAAAGTTGAACCACCTAATGCCCAAGATACTACGTAAGCATCTACAATCAAAAGCATTAGTTTCCTGTTATCTTCTTTACACAGCGTCCAAGTTTCACTAACATAACTAACCCTAGAAATAACCACACTATTATATGTCCTATTTTTCCACACTCTCCATAGATTCTTAAAAGTTCCGGCAGCAATCCCTATTCGTCTGTTAATCTCATGCCGCACATCACCATTATCTGTTACATAGCTAACAGGATAATTAAACTGTGACACCTGCTCAAGACTGCAACCATTCAGATTAACTGAATTACAGCCTGCCTAACCAATTTTCATCACTTTAGTTTTATCTCTGTTTATAACCAAACCTACACTACTACCAGTTTCATCAACAGTTTGAATGAGAGTTCATCTCATCAACATCATTTGCCAAAAGGAATAAATCATCAGCATAATCTAAATCAGAATATTCGTATCTCCAGTGCATTTAAAGTCAAAATCTTTCCTTTGAAGTGAATTTCGCATAACATAATCAATAACTAAGCTAAAGAGAAAAGGAGACGAAATGCACCCTTGTCGAAACCAATTGCTACAAGCCTTACCAACTCTCACACACTACTCAGTGTTATTATAGAGAGCTTTCATTACGTTAACTAACTTGTCTGGTATACCATATGATCCCACAATCAACCACAAATTATGACGATCAACAGAGTCGAAAGCCTTTTTGAAATCAACAAAGCTACCAACCAAAGGTTTCTGAAACTCTAAACATTTCTCAAGAATCTGCCTAAGTGAAAATATCTGATCCACAAATTCCCTACCACTTCTGAATCCACATTGCTCATCACGCAATTGACTGTCAACCAGATTCTTAATTCTATTAAGCACAATCATGGAAAGAACTATACCTGGAACAGAGAGTAGGCTGATACCCCTATAGTTATCACAGGAACTGCCATCACCTTTTTTGAAAATAGGGATAACAATAGCTCTGGTAAAATCCTTAGGAACCATGCCTTTATCATAAAAGATATTCAGAATTTCAGTCATTCAAATGGTAACTGAAACATTCCCAGCTCTAAGCATTTCTGTAATAATTTCATCTACCCCTGGGGATTTATGAAGTTTAAGTTTAGAAACAGCGAAAATAACTTCAGATTGTGTTATAGGGCCAACATTAAAACCACCAATGCATCTATCATCATTGCAAACAATGGGAATAGAACTAACCGCATTGTTCAGAATATCACTGAAATGCTCAGCCTACCTAGCCATGACAGAATCCTCCCCTTCTGTAACCTTACCTTGTTTATCCTTCAATCCCTGTATACCTGTCCGTTTTCTACCACACAAAACATTAACTATCTGGTACAGCTCTCTGCTGTTGTGCTGTCTAACTGCTTCCTCGGCTTTGTCAGCCAAACCATCAAGCCAAAGATTCTTATCAGCAGCTAACTGATCTTTTACACGTTTATTACGTTCTCTGTAATGCTTTCTATTAGGACTAGTAGGGTATTGATTAAGGATATTCCTGCAGTTCTTTCTTTCCGAAATAAGCTCAATTGCCTTATCACTCAGATAATTCTGTCTCTTCTGCTCCTTTTTTCCTAAAAGAGTACTGTTAGTGTCCAAAAAAGCCTGTTTAAAATGATCCCATTCTTCCTCAACTTCAGTAGTAAGCATACCATGACTGTCATAATGACTAAGTAACCTATCATGGTAAACTTTGGTTATAACTGGGTCTTTCAGAGCTTCAGTATTAAAAGCAAATTTTTTAACCCTAGCACAACACTTTTTAAGTTTAAGTTGCAAGACACTTTTAACAAGATAATGGTGAGATCTAATTTCAGCTCCCCTATATGACCTAGAAACATGAAACTTTCATTTCACCGGCACATTTTCATTAGTGAACAATATGTGGACTAGTGAAAGAACCCAATAAAAATCGAAACATTGAAAGCATGCATTTATACCAAATGCAACTTTAACATGAATTGTATAGTTTTATGAAATTTTAAATCACAGACCTGATTTATTACAAAAAAATTCATTGTTGTGAAAAGTATCAAAATTAAAATTTTTAAGTAACAATATGATTATTTGAAATGCTATGTATATGCTTATATTTTATAATAAATGTTATAAAGCTTTTTAGTTTTAGTAAAACAAATAAACCCAAACTTCTTTTTTTTATTATGAAAGAATTTCTGATTTGTCCTTTATTTTCTCCAAAAAAATATGGTCACCGTAACTATAACTATACTTTTACCTATCTATACAAGGGGTACGCCAGTTACATACACATTTCCAGGGGGTACGTGAAGCATAAAAAGTTGAGAACCACTGCTCTAGGGAAAAGTGTTGCTGCCCTGAAGCCGCCACCTGGAATAAAGGGGGAGGTTATCACTGCTTTAAAGGAACAATGGTCGTTACTCCCTACTGAGCTGATTCACAGCATCATAAACAGCATGGAACATCGCTGTCGTGCCTGCATTACTGTAAGGGGTGACCACACAGTAGTAGCATAAATGACAGTTCTGGCACACTAAAAGGGGCTCGAGAATTTATGAAAATCCATGGGAAAAGTTATGGGGGATGAGGTAAAAAGTATGTTTCTTGTGGTTATTGTGAAATATGTGTGAAATTAGAAAAACACCGGGGTGTTTTTTAGCAAGTGAAAAATAATTAAAGTTTTTTTTTAAAGATGAGATTTAAACTAATTTGTGAATTAGTTTAAATGAATTAGGTTGAAGTGAGGTGTGTGTGAGATAAAGAAAATGATGTGTTCCATTTGGCTGGATGGAGAAAGTCGCTGGATGGTTGGACAGACTGGTTGACTTGGTGGCTGGCTGGCAGGGTGGACAGTCATCGGTTGTGTGGACAGATTCGCTGGCTGACTGGTTTGGTTGGACAGACTTGCTTGCTGGCTGGCTGAGCAGATTCGGTGGGTGGCTGGACAGATTTGTTGGGTGGGTGGGTGGTTTGGTTGGACAGACTCGTTGGTCGGGTAGATTCATTGGGTGGGTGGAGAGAGTTATTGGTTGATTGGACAGAGTCGTTGGCTGGGTGGATAGATTCGTTGGCATAGTAGCATAAATGAGAGTTCTGGGCCAATGTTAAAGTATAGGGAATCCCATGTTAACCTATGGGAGACTTTTTTAAAGATGAGGTTTAAACTAATTTTACTGGTTGGGTGGTTGGATCGATTTGGTGGGTGGGGGGTGAATAGACTCGCTGGCTGGGTGGGTGGACAGAGTCATTGGTTGTGTGGACAGACTCGGTGGGTAGCTGGGCAGATTCGTTGGGTGGGTGTTGGTTGGACAGACTCGGTGGCTGGCTGGGTGGACAGTCAGTGGTTGTCTGGATAGATTCGGTGGGTGGCTTGACAGATTTGTTGGGTGGCTGGTTTTGGTTGGACAGAGTTGCTGGTTGGGCAGATTCGTTGGGTGGGTGGGTGGACAGAGTTATTGGTTGGCTGGACAGAGTCGCTGGCTGGGTGGATAGATTCGTTGACTTATTTTAAAGATGAGGTTTAAAGTAATTTGTGAATTAGTTTAAATGAATTAGGTTGAAATGAGAGTGGTGTGTATGTGAGAAAAAATGATGTGTTTTGTTGAGTTATCGTACACCTCAATGGATTATTCGGTTGTAAAAGCCATGTAAATCGGTGTTGTGGTTTTTTTCTGAAAATATTTGTGAAAATCAGAAAAAACAGAGGCGTTTCATGTGAGAAAAAGTAATTTAAATTTTTTGAGGCAGACGAGATTTAAAGTAATTTGTTTAAATAATTTTCAGAAAAATGAGGTGTGTGTGAAAGAGATAAAAAAAATGATGTCGTTTGTTGAGTTATCATACATTTCACTGGATTATTCGATTGTAAAAAGCCAGTTCGACAGGTTAACTCTTTGTAATTTACAAAAGTTGAAATAACTTTTGATCTAATTATGCTACAGAGCTCATTCTGGTGTTGTTCAATAATACTAAGCAGACACTATTTTCCGAACTGATCAGAATCGGGTTCGTACCATTTACCTAGCCGATAAAGTGGGTCTAACCCTCTTAAATTTATGATCTCATAACTTGTCTTGTAATGAAGCAACAGATTTGAAACTAATATTATTGGATTTCATTCTGGGTGTAGTACACTTTCAATGTGTGGGCATTGGTCTCGACCCTGTTACTTAAGGTCTTCTGGGTTCAAAATCTTTTGCCTACCACACATTGCTGATTCTCATTTAAGATTTCGAAACATTTTCGGTTTTTTTCATCAATATCAGGTTCTAGTACTGGAGCTCATTTCGTTAATTCAACTGGAAACGGTGTTGGACCCGTTTCCTACCTTAGAAACTGGGTCGAATCCTCTTAAATTTGCATCCTTACAACTCTGCTTCTAATTAAGCCACACATTTCAAACTAATGTCTTTAGATTACATTCGGGAAGCACTATACGTTTAACGTATTGGAAGCGGTCTCGACCTCATGGTTTTTGTTTTCTGGGTTCGACACTTTAAGATTTGTCGAATTATAACATCCATTCTAATTGTGCTGGGATCTTGGTTTCAATTTTAATACTTGGGGTTTACCTACTTCTATTATCTGACGAAAGAATAATCGGGCTGAAACCGTTTTCTAGCCGACAAGTGGGGTCGAACCCCTCTTAATTTTGCTGTTTCATAACTCTGCTTCTAATAGAGCTACAGAACTCAAACTAATATCATTGTGTTCCATTCGGCAAATACTATACGTTTTTTTTTTTGTATCGGAAGCGGTCTCGACCCATTATTTTAAGTTTTGCAGGTTCGATACTTTTAGATTTTGTTGTACAATAACTTTTGTTCTAATCGAGCTAGAAGCTTGGTTTTAACATTGATTGTTATGATTTATCAAGTTCTCTAATCTGAGAAAAAATAATTAGTATTGACCGAATAAAATATATATATATATTTGACTTTAGCTAGATAAACTGCTCGGATATTTAATCCTTTGTCGCTTTACAAAGTTGTTCTAAACAGTCTATTACATTAATTTTATTACAAAGGGTTTCAGAACATAGGATTTCACAGAAATTGAGTCGAGAGCATTTAAATTTGAATCCCTATGTCTCCTCTTCTAACTGAGAGAGATAATAAGCACTGATTATTAGCATTTCTAAAGAATTACAAATTGGTACAGTTTTCAAAACGTTTCACTAGTATTTAATTTTTTTTTGAATTTCTTTTCAGTTCAAAGTTTTGTAAATGGTATTGCCTGTTTTACCATACACATCTGAGATTCGATAATTTCCAAAAGCGTAAGTTTGAAATCCATTGATATGTCGTTTTGTGTATTCTTGGGATAAAGAAATTTTTTTAATTTGGTATACGTGTATATCATGTTGTTCCGATCGAAATTCCGTTTGTTTGGTGTATACGATTTTTCCATCAAATTGACATTCCCGATAATCTTCGTGAGTAAATTCATTTGTAACTCCATTAGCTGCTTTTTTGGGAATTGGAGCATCAATAGAATGCAATTTTGGACGTAACGCAACAACCTCTTTGATTGGAAGACCTTTCAATTCGTCTTTAAATTTTCCTGGAACCATTCTATTTGATTCACTGTATAATGCATGGTTTGTGGGGTAATTTGAGAAATCAAAGTAGTCTGAGTTAAATTTCTCGTATATGTCTTCTGTCTGGATATCGACACAGAAGGAATCAGTATCAGTAAATAAAAATTCAGCATTAAATTTTGTTTTCAGAAAATTGTAGAAGAAATTATAAATGTGTAATTTACTCAACTCCAAAATCGTTACACCAATGTAATATGGTTTATCTAATATAATATTTCTTTTTCATGTGGAGAATTACGAAATTTTCTGCAAGTTTAACACAAGAAACGTACCTAGGATTTGCAATTAATTTTTTAAGCTTTTCTTCAGTATTCACAATGTGGCATTTTATTCTCTTTCTCTTATTTTCTAAACATTTGCCATATATAGCATTGTTCATCAGTTTGAAAAAGTCTTTTTCAAGATTATTTATGGCATTAATTCGCTTTGTTGTATTAAAATCTATGTAATGTTTCAGCCTATTTGATCAAATCATCAGTTTTTGCCCCTTTTGATCAAATTCCAAGACTATATGCATCTGTTTCACCCTCAATCCCAGTTCCACATAGAGTTTAAGTAACCTATAGCGAACGACATAATTTTGCATGTCCAACAGATTTGGAATCAAGAATGACACATTACTATCAGAGAGTTTCAATTTTTCAGGAGCCAAGGGGAAATCATTGTGTAAATCGTGTAAATGTGCCGGATATTCTAGATCAACTTCGAAGAAATAACCCTTTTTGCTGTCGTCTGGAATATTAAACAAGTCAATATCATTTACCCATTTGAAATTACCAGTTGGAAGAGGTTGAGACATTGCCCAGCCATATAAATTGTTTGCATCAAAGTACATGATATAGTTTTGTGGTTTGCTTCTCTCATATGGATCTACTAAAGGATTGTTGGCCTGTGCAAACCTCTTAGACACTAAAGATATTCCTCCTCACAGAGCTCTTTCTATGAAAAAATACATATCACCTTTTATAAGTTCCAGCTCAATTTCTGTCATTTTTAGAGGCAGCATAGGATAAGCCACGAGAGCTAAAATAATGACAAGGATCGAGTTGGTAGTTATTCATACACGAATTTCTGTAGTTTTCAAATATATCTCCTAACAGTAATACATCAGTGATCATGTAAAGATCGTGATATTCCCCAAAGGTAGAAATGGAAAAGGCTTTCCATAAAATTTGAGCTTTTTCGTATTGTTCATTGTTTTGGATATTCTCTTTGGATGGAAGTGACGTTTGCAAAAACTTAGCACTCTGTTGCAAGTACTCATATAGAAAACTTCCTTTGCTTTTCAAAAGTTCTTTCTGTGAGTCATTCAGATTATATTGTCTACAGTATTGACTTAGGATGTAGAAATTTTCCACATTTTTCGACAGTGAATCCAGTGAAGAACTGAGGAACATGAATGAATCAATAAATTTAATTTGGCCGAATTTAATGCATATATATTTTTCTGTAGTTTGTGGGATACAAGAAATTTTCTTCTTATCTTTAAATTTCCACAAATCGTTTACTATAAAGTGACAATCAAATCCTTTGAGATTATGAAACAACACTGGTATTTCAAGTGAGAATTTGTATTGAAGATTACATTTGTTGTGAACACCAACTCTGTATTTTCCAGTTAAGTGATCTTAGTCCCTTACTCTATCAGTTCCTAGAATTTTCCCACAGATATTACAATATTTTGCTCCAGTAAAAATATGCCAATCAAAATCATTCATCTTAACATTTCTTTTCTTCAAATCATTGATGAAAGTTTCGGCTTCGATCATTTCATTCAAAAAAATTGTTCTGTTACATTTTTCCCTCTGTACATTCTGGTTTTGATCAGTTTACCTTCCAGTCCAACTATAACATATGCAAATCCTGACGGTACTAAATACTTAGTTCGCACCCTACATGGATTATTCTCAATTTTTCTAAATTTCGAAAAGCATTCGAAGTCTGCATAAATCACATATGGGTAGTTCAAACCGTTTTTAATTGTATGGAATTTCGTACTATTCGCTTCGGGAAACTTGATAGTTTGTAAAGTGTTTGATTTGCAATTATCTACGTGATTCTTTAATAAATCGTCGCGAGTGAAATTATGAAGACAGTATGGGCAGGGATAGGATTTACCATCATGTCTTGAAAGGTATGCTGTAACCCTACTAATATTTTTAATCCAACAATAGTGAGAATTATTGCCGAAAAAGAAAAAAAAAGTTGTATGGGTTCTTTAAGAGGATTCTGTGAAATATATAACGTATGCAAACCATCTTTCTTAGAATTGAAAACATTTATAGAAATATTATTTGAAACCTCGAACTTCGGGATTTGATCGAGGGTTACTTGGATAAGTCAATGAAGATGTGTCTAAGGCGTTTTCAAATACAGTGGACCTTCGTTATAGCGCTGCTCGCTATACCGCGCACTCGGTTATAACGCGGGCGATGTTCGCGATAAGTTCAAACATGTTTATACAGGTCCGTGCGGCGTTAGTGAGTATCGCATTTTATTGTTCCTGCTTATTGAGTAATTGTGTATGTAGTGAGTTCCTGCAAGTATTTTGAATAATGTCTAATTATTGTATGCATGATGAGTAAAAGAAAAGCTTACAGTGTGAAATTTATTGTGTCGCCACCGCGCCGCTCGGTATAACGCGGTTCACCTTATAACGTGGGTGTTGTTTCCCGCCCGACATGCGCGTTATATCGGGGGTCCACTGTATTTTATATTTTTCCACACGTTATGGATTGTCTTTGGCAGGATATAGAGCTGATAATATTGACCACAAGAAACATTTGTTGTCGTAGTTTTTAACATTTACTATACCTTTTGTAGATTTCAGATGTTCTGGTAAATTTACGAAAGCAGATGCTCCAACTGCATTATACTGAGACTTTTGAATTTCCATAGAAATTATTTTGTCAAACACCCATCCACTTCCCTTTTTGTATAAAATTTTAAAAGTCGTTATCAATTTTCTCAAAAGCATTTTTTGTAATTCATTGAGATAGGTAGGCAAACTGATTATTTCGTTACATGTCGAAAAATGTGCACATATTTCTTTCTATCTTTCAGGATCCGTTTGCTTCTTAAATTTTATTTGTAATATGAATCTAACTTTTAGAGGCTGACTGAGTTTTTTCTTAATTATATATTTCCAATTATTGTTATTTTTCTCCAGGAAACCTTTTATTTATTCTATGACATTTATGTTATCAATTTTATATGTGCGAAACGTTTTCCGAAAAGCACTGCTTTTATTTATATGATATTGATTCAGTTGATGATTGTAATTGTCTTTTCTGTTAAAGCTGGAATTGCAAAATTCGCATTTTTCAAATGTGCGAGATGTGCATGCAGTTTTCATATGACGGTTCATATTGGATTTGCGAATAAATACCCCACATTTGGTACATTGAATAGTGTGCTCATCTTTGAGTTAGCTGTTATACCCTCTTTATTATATACAGTAGCTAAAAATCATGGTCGAAAAATCATGGTCCGATAATGTCAATGAATCATCGAACCATCATCGAATTATTTCCATAATCCGAAGTTGAAATAGATATGACTATAGTGTGTGTCCAAGAATAAATTTCTAAACAATACCAATGTTATTGAACATAATCTTATGTTCCTTTTTGTCCATAATATCATTATTTAACAAAATATCCAAAATTTCGACAATTTCATTTGATACTTCTGTACTGGTGTTTCCAACTCGTTTACTGGCAACCAAAATTGATAATTTTTCGCATATGTCGTCGAAACTCTTGTATAGTCCAGAACCAAACCGTTGACTTTCTATTACAGTGAGAATCATTTTAATCGACTTTAAATATTTTCTAAGTGCCTCAATGTGATTATCGATAATTCGATATTTCTCAGTAGTTCTACCATAGCGTTTGGTTTCTGAACCCCCCAGTTTCTGAAGATACCCGATTATTTGGTAAATCATTTCTTTCAGCTCAGGAATGGGGTTTCTCGCCTGTAAGATATCACTTGGAGGTTTTAGTTTATATTGGTTTAATATTTCATCTTGCAAGTTGGAATCTGGATTATAAACGATCGTTTTTCTGGCATCTCAGTGGGCTCTTCTGGCTCTAAAGTTTTCACTACATCTTGTATGTTTTTCATGGTTTCTCCACGCACAGTTTCCAGACCTTTTAACCGTTCGACCACTGGCTTGTGAAAATTTTCGAGGGTTTCCTTAACTCATTCCTCTCCAAAAGTAGTGTCTTCAATTTTCGGTTTTGTAGTAGTTCGCGATTTCAAGATTTCATCTATAATACTGTGTAATTGCTTAAGATCTTTCATCTTTATTCATATACAGTAAAGACATATACCCAGTGATGAAAGTCTGAAGCAAGATCTCCAGGTACCTTTCTTCTTTCTTTTGGATCTGGATAGTGTATAGCAAGTGAAACACTAATCTTGCTACCCCTGTCAAATTTCTTGTTTACTGTAATAACAGAAAAAAACTGCTGAAGTAGTGGTCTTACTACTTTAATGAATTTTTCATCGTCCAAATTGATACTATAATTTATACTAAAAGAGGGATTTGTTGTGAAGCAGATTACCTTGCTTATATATCCATTAGAAATGCATAGATGGTAATTATCTTTGAAAATAGGTGTTGTCAGTAGGTCGAATTTTGTGTTTATCTGTATAATTGAATGAGATTGCAATATGTCTTTTTTCACTTCTTTATCACCATAGGTAAGGCAAATTACAGTATTTTTTATCAACGTATAGTTTTGTAGCAGCATCATTGTTTACAGTTGGGGTGCCAACATTCGTAATTCGTTTTTCCATTTGCATCGCCATTAAAACTGCTCCCACTTGATGCAAAAAGTCCATTTTCATTTCTCAATAGAGCATTGGATGGGTTAGGATCTAACTTTGTCAAGCCATCAACGTAACTTTTTGTTGTCGCATTTCTGTTGTGCCTCGGTTCCCCGAGATTTCCTATTCTCTTATTGTGCGCATTAAAGACATCCTCGCCTGTTAATGCGACTTTTTCCAAATATCCCTTAGTTGCAACAGCAGAATCCGACTCGGGATCGGTAATATCAAGGATTTGTTTTTTTTTTCTGCATTAAAACTATGCCCGTCGAATGCAAATGCATAGTGGAACGTAAAGCCCATCTTTATTTCTAACCAATGTATTCATTGGACAGTTTTGAACAGTGGTCAAATTGTCGACGTAGTGTTTCGTAATGGCATTGGATGAATCGATCGGTTCTGCAAGATTTTTATGTGTTTATTGCTTGCATCGTAATTATCATCGTCATTGCAAAGTTCTCTTTTTTCCAAATATCGTTTTGTAACTACTCCAGAATCTGCATCCGGTTCAGTAACATTGATTATTTGTTTGTTTCGCGCATCGTAGCGATTATTCCGAAAAATTAAAGAAGCATTATTAACGTATTGAATGGTAGCGGCATCTCCATTTTCTACAGGTCTGCCAACGTTCGATATTCTTTTAGTATTTGCGTCGTAATTTCCCGTGTGATTCAATGTTATAGACTCTTGTTGCAGATATTGTTTTGTCACGGAGTCCGAACCCTCTTCGGGATTGGCTACATTTCTCAATTTTTTTATTACTCATGTCATAGTCCCCATCGTATGTCAATTTAAAACCGACACCTGGAATTCCCGCTGGTCCTCTTTCGGAACCGGTCTCAGAGCTGATGACGCCAAACTCTGTCAAATAATTCATCTTTATTTACCAAAGTTTTTTCTGTACTTGTGGGGCATGTGCTTGGTTTTTTTTATCGATTAATAAGAAATCGTGTGGTTTGAAAACGTTTTTCTACATCCGCACAATAGTTATATACACGTCAGAGGCAAAATACTGAAATTAGAGGGGTCTGATATCGGCGGCAATGATGTAGTTACGATGGTCAATAACGGGTACAACATTTTTAAGAGAGCTCAATATTATATAGAAAACAGAGAATTGGAAAATATTGAATTACCAGGAGTGACGACCACGATTCACAATTTAATTGATTTTACCGAAGACTTTTCACACAGTGCTGCCAGAAGTATGATTGTGGTTCAAAGATAACACAGACAGTTCGAAAATGAATAAGTATTTTTACGACGGAGGCGAAGATAAACTGGACACGAATAATAAAATAAAGGATTTTGCACAAGCGTTGAAGAAAAATCCTGAATTCAATCAAGGATTCTCGGACAGATATGAAATTACAAAAAATAGTCAAAATGTAAGTTTATTCTTACCACTGAATCGGCTGTTTGGATTCTGCCGAGACGTGGATAAAGTGTTTCGCGGTGTAAAACATACCATAAAACTAGAAAAAAGTGACGACAAAGACGTTATTCAGAGAGTTGGGGCTACGTTGTATAAATTTGAAATATCTCACGTATCTTGGTTTATTCCAAAAGTTGGTTTATTCCAAAACCATCACTACAAGTACTTGCAAAACTAGAATCTCAGTTAGCAAGCGGCAATCCACACGAAATCTTTTGGGAATCGTGCAAACTGTACAAATCTGATACTCGAATTGACACTCATGTCAGTTGGTGGGTTACTACAACTCAAAATAAACCCGTCCATCTTTATGTCATCTTACAAAAGTCTAACCGATTAAATAATCAAACCTGAAACAATATGGTATTTGACCACATGTTACTAGAACGGATTCAAATCAGAGTGAATAGCAAACAGTTTCCCGAACAAGAATTCGAGTGCAACTTTGAACAGATAAGTTTAAATTATGCGCGAGTTTACAACAGCTTTTTAGCTGCAAAAAATATGGATATCGATTTGGGTACACAAGTCAGTTACCAAGATTTTATGAAACTGTATCCGATATTCCACTTCGATGTCAGCAAATACGAATCACGTCTATATGAATTATCAGCAACTGCTGACATCGAAATATGATTTAAATTAAATAGACCGCCAAACGAATTTTATCACGTATATTGCGTAATTGTCTCAGAACGAAAAGCAACTTTACGACCACTAGAGGGAAAACTTTTACTTGTTGGATAAAAAAAACTAGATAACTATGAAAAAGAAAAATATTATATTAGATAAACCATATTACATTGGTGTAACGATTTTGGAGTTGACTAAATTACATATGTATAATTTCTTCTACAATTTTCTGAAACCAAAATATAATGCTGAATTGTTATTTACCGATACTGATTTCTTCTGTGTCGATATCCAGACAGATGACATATACGAGAAATTTAACTCGGAGTACTTTGATTTTTCAAATTACCCCACAAACCATGCATTATACAGTGAATCAAATAAAATCGTTCCTGGAAAATTTAAAGAGATATTTTATTCGGTTAACACTAATTATTTTTTGTCAGATTAGAGAACTTAATAAATCATAACTATCAATGTTAAAACCAAGCTTCTAACTCGATTAGAACAAAAGTTATTGTAACACAAAATCTAAAAGTATCGAACCTGCAAAACTTAAGATAAGAAGCCGCAAATTTAAGAGGGGTTCGACCCCACTTTGTCGGCTAGAAAACGGTTTCAGACCGATTATTCTTTCGTCAGAAAATAGAAGTAGGTAAACCCCAAGTATTAAAATTGAAACCAAGATCCCAGCACAATTAGAATGGACGTTGTAATTCGACAAATCTTAAAGTGTCGAACCCAGAAAACAAAAACTAAGAGGTCGAGACCGCTTCCAATACGTTAAACGTATAGTGCTTCTCGAATGTAATCTAAAGACATTAGTTTGAAATGTGTGGCTTAATTAGAAACAGAGTTGTAAGGATGCAAATTTAAGAGGATTCGACCCAGTTTCTAGGCTAGGAAACGGGTCCAACACCGTTTCCAGTTGAATTAACGAAAAGAGTTCCAGTACTAGAACGTGATGTTGATGAAAAAAACCGAAAATGTTTCGGAATCTTAAATGAGAATCAGCAATGTGTGGTAGGCAAAAGATTTTGAACCCAGAAGACCTTAAGTAACAGGGTCGAGACCAATGCCCACACATTGAAAGTGTACTACACCCAGAATGAAATCCAATAATATTAGTTTAAATCTGTAGTTATTACAAGACAAGTTATGAGATCATAAATTTAAGAGGGTTAGACCCACTTTATCGGCTAGGTCAGTGGTCCGAACCCGATTCTGATCAGTTCGGAAAATAGTGTCACCAGAATGAGCTCTGTAGCATAATTAGATCAAAAGTTATTTCAACTTTTGTAAATTACAAAGAGTTAACCTGTCGAACTGGCTTTTTACAATCGAATATTCCAGTAAAATGTATGATAACTCAACAAACGACATCATTTTTTTATCTCTTTCACACACACCTCATTTTTCTGAAAATTATTTAAACAAATTACTTTAAATCTCGTCTGCCTCAAAAAATTTAAATTACTTTTCTCACATGAAACGCCTCTGTTTTTTCTGATTTTCACAAATATTTTCAGAAAAAAACCACAACACCGATTTACATGGCTTTTACAACCGAATAATCCATTGAGGTGTACGATAACTCAACAAAATACATCATTTTTTCTCACATACACACCACTCTCATTTCAACCTAATTCATTTAAACTAATTCACAAATTACTTTAAATCTCATCTTTAAAATAACAGCCAACGAATCTATCCACCCAGCCAGCGACTCTGTCCAGCCAACCAATAACTCTGTCCACCCACCCACCCAACGAATCTGCCCAACCAGCAACTCTGTTCAACCAAAACCAGCCACCCAACAAATCTGTCAAGCCACCCACCGAATCTATCCAGACAGTAACTGACTGTCCACCCAGCCAGCCACCGAGTCTGTGCAACCAACACCCACCCAACGAATCAGCCCAGCCACCCACCGAGTCTGTCCACACAACCAATGACTCTGTCCACCCACCCAGCCAGCGAGTCTATTCACCCCCCACCCACCAAATCGATCCAACCACCCAACCAGTAAAATTAGTTTAAACTTCATCTTTAAAAAAGTCTCCCATAGGTTAACATGGGATTCCCTATACTTTAACATTGGCACAGAACTCTCATTTATGCTACTATGCCAACGAATCTATCCACCCAGCCAACGACTCTGTCCAATCAACCAATAACTCTCTCCACCCACCCAATGAATCTACCCGACCAACGAGTCTGTCCAACCAAACCACCCACCCAACAAATCTGTCCAGCCACCCACCGAATCTGCTCAGCCAGCCAGCAAGCAAGTCTGTCCAACCAAACCAGTCAGCCAGCGAATCTGTCCACACAACCGATGACTGTCCACCCTGCCAGCCAGCCACCAAGTCAACCAGTCTGTTCAACCTTCCAGCGACTTTCTCCATCCAGCCAAATAAAACACATCATTTTCTTTATCTCACACACACCTCACTTCAACCTAATTCATTAAACTAATTCACAAATTAGTTTAAACCTCATCTTTAAAAAAAAAATTTTAATTAGTTTTTCACATGCTAAAAAACACCCTGGTTTTTTTCTAATATTCACACATATTTCACAAAAACCACAAGAAACATACTTTTTACCTCATCCCCCATAACTTTTCCCATGGATTTTCATAGAATTCTCGAACCTCTTTTACTGTGCCAGAACTGTCATTTATGCTACTACTCCACAATGCCCATTGCATTGATGCAACTTGCCATTGATGCAACTTTGCCCATTGCATTCTGACACTTCATTCTTGGACAATTTCCTGTAAGTGCTATTTTTTGACCAAAAATGTTTCTACTGTAAAATATTTTATGTATTCTGAAACTAGCATTGCAATTCATATTTCCTTCAAATGTCATTAAAATCATTCACGTAGTTTTTTGTTTATCATAATTTTTCTGAGTTTTCCTTAGTTTATGGAAACCAGTGTATCTAGTAGCAAAATATAAAACTTGAATGACGTAGGTTAATTAACAAAAATCATTGCTGTATTGGGTTTACAAAAATCATTGCTGCATTGGGTATATCGACGATCTCGACATTCCCATTTCGCTAGCTCCATAGTAAGCAAACGCGTCATAATAGAGGAACAATGGCCAGCCATGGAAAGGAATCCTTCACAGTACCTGGACCCTGTGCAAAGTGGATGTAGCCGTTAAGAGCCAAACTATAATCTCTCCTGCCTTGCTCTCCCCCTTTTAGAAGTAATTGTTGGGTTTGCTCAGTTGGTAGTGAACCAGGATCATAATCTGCATTCCCAGGTTCGAGTCAAAGGTGGACCAGCGTTTAGATTTATCGTCGCAAAACTCTCCACCCTGCCCACGGTCAGCAGGGAAGCATGAGCTTGGAAAGACCGCCGTCCATCGGATGAGATGTTAAATCACGATTCCATGTCGAGAGAGCTATACTCTGTGCACTTTAAAGAACACTCTGTATGGCCTCGACAAGAGGCTCCTAACAACTGTCATCTGTCTCCTAACAACTGTCTAGTGGGTCCATTCCCCTAACCTTCTTTGATACATCGGGGACCTTGTGACCTGGCCATTAGCCCATTGTGTGCAAAAAAGTGCCGCTCAGAGGTAAAACAGCTCAACCAAACTCATGTATTTCTCTTTGGCTGTACAGGAGAATCATCAATCGTCTTTTAGGGTGAAACCTTTTCATAGTTGGAGTTACTGAATCACTATTAATAATTTAATCTTAAAGAGTGAACACTTGCAGAAAATAAAAAAAGAACACCCAGAAGGAATTAAAGGCAGCAGAAACATTGATCCAAGATTGAAAGTCATTGGTTAAAATAATGAAGTCATTGAGGACGACAACATGCAAATGTATGCAGCGGGTATTTAAGGACTCCCCCTAGTTCTTTGTTCAGTGCTCTTTGAAGAAGCTACCATGCCTGGACAATGCAGACGCGCAACATTAGTTAGCAGAGTTTGAGAGAGGAGGTATAGCAGGTATTCGGGAAGCAGTTTGGTCTTTTCGTCAAATTGCACACCACTAATGACAAGAGGTATCAGCAATGGTACGATGGTGGCGTCGATGGTCAGAAGAGCATTCGCACACTCACAGACGTCGTTAAGTGCAGCACAGAGTTACGGACGCAGGAGAGGATCGGCGTATCAGGAGGGCGGCGGTGGCAGAGCGGAAAGCTACGACGTCACAAATTCGATCCTCTGTCGTACCAAGGATGTCTACAAGAACAATACACAATCGTCTTTTGAAAGCAGGACTACGGGCACGCACGCCTGGCATGGTTACCACTGTCACCTCGTCACTGTCGAGCACGTTTGCAGCGGTGTCAAGAACGAGTTCATTGGAGAAGAATGGCAGTCTGTGGTCTTCAGTGATAAAAACCGATTCTGCTTAGGAGCGTCTGATGGTCGTTTATACTTCCGAAGGAAACAAGGTGAGTGGCTTTTTCCATCATGCATCTGCCAGTGACACACAGGGCCCACGCCGGACATCATGGTGTGGGGAGCGATTTGCTATCACTCTCGAACGTGTCTGATGTTTGTACAGGGTACACTGAATAGCAAAATTTCCCCGCCCTGCCCACGGTCAGTAGGGGACACCGATGGGCTTGAAAAGGCCGCCGTCCGTCGGATGGGACGTTAAGCCGTGGCCCCGTGTGCGGGAGAGCCATACCCTGTGCACGTTAAAGAACACGCTGGATGTCCTTGACGGGAGGCTACCATCTGTCTCCCAACAGCTGTTCCAGTGGGTCCCCTCCCCCAACCTTCTCTGAGCCTTCGGGGTCCATGTGACCTGGCCATTTAGCCCTTGGTGTGCAAAAAAGTGCCGCTCAGAGGTAAAACAACCCAACCCAACTGAATAGCAATACTGACGTCAGCGACATCATACAACCAGTCATCCTGCCATATTTAAGTGTAAGGCCAAATGCGATATTCCAGCAGGATAACGCCCGCCCATACTCCGCCCAGGACAACTCAACATGCTTTTTAGGCAGTTCACCAACTCCCTTGGCCAGCAGGATCTCCGGACTTGTCTGCAATCGAGATGTCTGGGACTGGATCGGACAAAGTGTCTTGTGCGGACTGTGGCAGGCAACGACCATTGCTGAATTACGCGTCCAAGTTGAAAGCGCATAGAATAGTATCCCACAACGTGATATCCAGCATTTGTACGACCGATTGCATGCCAGATTCGAAGCTTGTATTGCTGCTCGAGGAGGTTGACACCTGATTAAAAAATGCCTTCTGTAAAATGTAATACTCATTAAGAGGTAAACATTGAATCAGTTCACACGTGTGATCACTGTCCTTTCTCATAGTTGTTAATGGTGTTCGTTTTTCAATTTCCGCTAGTGTATTTCCTTCGGCTGTGTACGAGAGTCGTCAATCGTCTTTAAGGGCTACTACTGTTCACAATTTTTACATTTAAACTTTGGTCTAATCCTTTAAGTTTGTAGGCTTAAATGAACCTAGCATCATTAATTTTTAAACGTACTTGCCAGATCCACGTGGTGATTTTGAAGTGCAATTTTACTTGCCCTATGAGACTTTGCCCAGTGGTGTTTATGCAAGGCTAAGTGTCCACTGTTCAAAAGAAGGGAGCGAGATGGCACATAAAAAAATGTTTGATTGATTTTTATCATAAAATTTTTTTTCTTAGTGATCATTTTATGTTTTGATAACGAGTTTAGGAAGCTTTCAAAGCAACTTTAATTGCATTTAATTGAATCCTCTCAACAAACATATTTATTATACTATTGAAATGGTATTTTTAAAATCTGACTTACTATAGTAATCGCCTATGCTAAAATAAGAGAAAATACTCCGTTTCAATCTGAAATCATTTCAAGACAGGAAAAAATGATGAGGAAATTCTTTTGCGAATTTCAATGAAATATTCTAGAGTAACAATTTGAAATGTGGGCACTTCTTGAAAGAATGAAAAAAAAGTGTTTTGTTCAGTCTTATAGACGAACAAACAAAACTTCAGTGAGCAATAGAAATTTTTCAAAAAAATAGGGTAGAAATGGAAAACAATCTAAAATATAGATGCTCTTAACAAGAGAAGCAAAGGTTTTAATAAATGGATGAGATAAAGGCTCGTCCCAAGAGAAATTTACTGCAGGTCGCATTTGTAACGAAAGGCAAAGGATACAGAGAAGGGAGCAAAAATCCAAATACTTTTGCAGTTTAATCTGCGTTCTTTGAAGCAGAGAAACCATCACCGACCAGACAATGCATTTTTCGTTTGGACAAGATCGACATTAAAAATGGTTTATTAGGCATATTTTTAAATCATCTCGATCGATTAATGAATGTCCACAAATACGACTTACTGTCAATTAGAATTCTATTTAATTCTAATTAAAGAGAAATTTCAAAGAATAAATTCGGTAGAAAGTGAACTGTAGCATCTCTCAGTTTGCAATAGAATTTTCCTTAATTTCCATTCGGTGCAGCCATGGAAAAATTATGTTTTTTCTTTTTTTATATTTTGAAAATGATTGTTTTCTTGTTCAGGTTTTATTTCATTCCTTTAATCCCATCCGGCAATATTTACGATGTTTGTTGAAAATTGCACTTTCGTGTAGCCTGTCGTCAAATGATAAAAAAAAATGGTATCGCAGTTTTTTGTGTAACAGAAAATGGTAATAATGAAAATATTGGCGAAAGTAAAAACCGAAATCATGCATGCTTGCTTAGCTGTAGATTTCTTTTTCAAGACTTTCTCCGATTCAAAGAGGAAAGTGGATTGACTCCGATTCTCTATTTTACTCCTCTGCATCCGGGATGACGTATTTACTTTTTAAACCTCACTTCATCTGATTGATTCCATTTTTCTATGTAGTAGGAAAAATGAGTTGATCTCGTTTCCACCGACACATTTAGATCTCGGGATATTAATAAACAAAGAATAAACAAATTTCTAGTTGTGCGATGGTCTTTAGTTCCGCTGAACTTTTCGCCATTTCTCATTTCGTTGCTTGTCTGTGCTCCATAATAATTCTCCAACGGTTGAATGAATCATTCTGGTGTCTACTTAAGAACTACGTCGTGAATCTCTCTCAAGATGACTAAAACAATCCCCTTGATGCCCAGAGGGAGGGATGTCTGAATAAGAAAGGTCCTCTGGATTTACTTAAAACAAGTTTCATGTAAACAGAACATTAGTGCCTATTATAAATATGCATTAATAAACGCAAAAGTCTTAAAAAGCGTTATTCTTTCTTCTACGTTAATAATGATGTCGTGAAATCCTTTCTCGATTTTTACTCTCTTCTCTACGATTTCGTGTCGGCATTCGAGTACATTGCCATCAGTGAGTACTGTGAGATCCCCACAGTGTGTTGTGAGGTCTCTACAGTGTGCGAACACAGGAAAATGATTACAAAGGTAATGATGGAAACAACCATGAGCGAATAGTTGTTTTTTACTCTCAGTGGCTGAATTAGACCGGAGCAACTGGGGTAGTGCCCCAGAGCCTGGTGAAAGAACCCTGAGTTCCGAGAAACATTTTTCTTAATGTAAATTGTTAGTTGAATATAAGTTAAACTAGACGGGAAGTTGGTAAAGAAAAGAAAAGTATATTCCTAATACTTGCTCACCTGGCCTCTTTGTTATGATTTCTAGAGTCACCATTTCTTTCTTTAATTATTGACACAATACAAGATATTTCAAAGAGGTTTTATTTCTCGCTAAGTGAAAATTTCACCTCTCTCCGCTAATGAAAATTCTCATCAATTTAGAATTAAAGAATTATTTTTAGGATTTCAATGAGCTATTCAACAATCTTCCTCTTGCTTAGAGAAAGAGATAATTTTGTTGAAGGCCATAAATGAAAAAAAAGTGTCGTGGACAAGGATAGATGATAGAGATTAGATGATTAGAGATCCGTTTGTCCGTTTGTAAACATTGAACGCTTTTGTTTATAGAGATAAAAATTATTTTTGTGTTGGAAAGGTAGTGATGAAATAATACGATATGCACTCTCCGAATCTCTCTGAAGCTAAAATTACGCCCTCTACAGTGGAAAAAATTGAAAATTCCAAACTTTCAAACGAATATTGCAAAAAGAGCCGCTCAGCGCCTAAAGAGAATTACGTTGAGGGCTTTTAAAAGTTATTGTCATTGTTAAACGTCCTCTGACTGGAGACCTTTTCTATTGCTACTGATATCTGAATATCATATGTACCTAACCCTCAGCGCTAATTACGAGAAGGGTGGCTTAATGAGTTGCTTCGAGTGAAAGCTTTCGGGAACGACTCTTTTTACAGGCCCTCACACGCTTTACTTCAGTTTCACTCCTTAAGTGCCTCAGACACACCCTAATTCCCTTTAATGAGTTGCCCACTGCAAACGGAAGAAAACAGTGAGGTGGGGTATAGTGGCAAACGCTTCAGGCTGATTGAGGTTATAACAGAGGCAAAAGAAAAGTACTATATGTATTAATAGTAGTAATTTCTATTTATCTTATAATCAATATGTGTAAATTTAGTTTTAATAATTAAATGCAATAAAAGAAAAGTATTAACTTTATGAATAAGCAAAAGATGTCTTGTGAGACAATCCTTTCGATGTGGCCCCTAGCTATCACCTAGTGCGCCTTATTATAAATCCGGCCCTGGGCACAGGCACACAAATAAATGTAATTCGTTCCAATCTGGGGTCACTTTTCACTCAAGTCTTGTAGTAAAATAGCTTTAATGGACGATTTGGACATGCAATTGAATGGAAGTTGGTCAAAGCGAAAATTGCATGAGCTAATTGGCAAGGAAGTTGGAAATAACTTGTCAGCATACAGAATAGCTAAGGTAGTCTGTGAAGTAACACCTGAGTTATGCTAATCTACTAGGGTAAATATTTCATAATCCATGCAAGATTGATTAAATAGTCTTATGATTTGCTATCTGAAAATTGTAAGTGTTTATTAGAAAATATAATATAATAATGAAGTCAGAATGTGTAAGGCTGGCAATCATCGCACCAGGCTCGTAATCTGTAGTTCTCAGGTTCGAGTCCCAACTGGGTCAGCATTGAGATTTATCTCCGCAAAATTCCCCGCCCTGCCTATGTCAGGGACGAACCAATAGGACGAAAAATTTCAGATGAGGGCAGAAACCAATATGGCGGAATTCAAAATGGCGGGCGCAGGGTTATTTCGTATAACGTCAGGACTCAAAATGGCAGACTCTGGATTTAGAGAAATTTCGGATGACAGAAGCCAAGATGGCGGAATTCAAAAGGGCGGGACATTCAGGAGTTTGTAGTCAAAATGGCGGTGGGTTTTAATAAAGGGGGAGAGCACTAAGGAGTTAATTAATTATGAGATAAATATGAATTATGAAATATTAATACAGGGGCATGATCAGTTATGGATATTAATAAGGAGGCGTGGTTGATGACATCGTAGGAGGAAAGCACTGTGCAATCGGGGGGGCCTATTCTGGGACTACACTACTAACGCATATCGCCTCTAGAGCATATGAGAATCTCGTTTAAGAGAATGAAGTTGTTCCTTTATCTACTGTTTCATTCCTTAAAAGTTTTAATTTGAGCTAGTGGATGATGGGGAAAATGCAAATAGTAATTTATTAGTAATTATACGACATAAAAGTATTCGTTTTTTAATTCTTAAAACTAAAAAGTTGCATTTCTCAACCTCTCTCAGAGAAGTGTGTAGATTATTGCTGTCAGTGGAATATCTCTTAAAAACCACTACTAATTTTTCAAATTCGCATTCTATACATGTTATTTGTAAGACTCAATAACAACATCGTAAAGCCTCGGGTCAAGACAAAATATCGAACAGGATGCTCAGTCATCTTCCAAAGAAAGCCATTGTGCATCTCTGTTCGATATTTAATTATTTACTTCGAAATCTTAAATTTCCTGATGTCTGGAAAATTGCTATCGTCAAGTTTTTGCATAAACCAGGCAAGGACTCCGCTATTCCATCCAGCTACCGTCCTATCAGCTTGCTGTCTACAATTAGTAAGCTTTTTGAAAAGATTCTGATCAATCGTATTGACGACTTTCTTGGCTGCCACCCTATTTTACATGAGATCCAGTTTGGTTTCAGACGGAATCGATCTACCGAACACCAGGTCCTTAGGGTGGTGGAGAAAGTCGCCGAATCTCTTAACAAAAAGGAGTTCATTGCAGCTGTCTTCCTGGACGTGGCCAAAGCCTTTGACCGTATCTGGTTGGACGGCCTTTTACACAAGCTTATACAAGCCGAAGTGCCATCTGGACTCATCTGCTTGATCCAATCATATCTCTGCAATAGGACATTTCAAGTGCAAATTAAATCTGCCATGTCTACAAGAAGAGTCATCTCTGCAGGTGTGCCTCAGCTCCCTTTTGGGTCCTACACTCTTCTCTTTATACTTATACGATTTACCTTCCTTTGATAGTATTCATCTTGCACTTTATGCAGATGACCTCGCCTTACTATCTCCCTACCTCGTACTGCTATCGCTACGAAGAGGCTGCAGCAAAGCTTGACCGAGCTGGGCACATGGTACGATAAATGGAAGATAAAGATTAACTCTGACAAGAGTTCTGTATTCTTTTTTACTGGAAAGCGTATTATGAATCCCACTTACCTCCATTTACAAGATATTCCCATTGATTGGAGTGATTCAGTCAAATATCTTGGGGTTGTTATACATAAGAAGTTAAAGTGGGACTATCGCATAAATAATGTAATCTCCAAAGTCAATTCATTGAGGGGCGAGCTAGTACCACTCCTTAGGAGAAATTCCATTTTAATGATTGATCATAAGCTTTTACTCTACGATATGATCATCAGACAGGTGATTCTCTATGCTTCACCCATATGGGCGAATATTACACCCACCAATATATTGGTAGGTTCAGGACTTACAGAACAAGATTTTGAGAACTGCAGTCGATGCCCCTTGGTTTGTCACTAACAGACAACTCCATAAAGACCTTGGCATCGACCATATATATATACACATATAAAACACACCTCAAAAAGATTTTTTGAGGCTGTAAGCAATAATCCCAATGAGATTATTTCTTCTCTGATTCTTTACGATCATACTGTTTTGAACAAGTACAAGAGGCCTAAAACGGTAGCGTTCTCTGAGGAGACCTACCCGTTTTAGGTTTCTTGTACAATTTTACCGCTATTTTTAGCTTTTCTTACGTTTGCCCTTAGAGGTCCACCTAAGGGTGGTTTACTTATATATTTTGTTCTTACTGATACGAAATAGGCATATCTTTATGATGGAGATGGTTAGGAGTAAAATTATTACCCAGTACATCGAATATGATTATACGATCTACGATCTACAATAATAGCATCGATGGTGAATTTTTGAAATTATATCTTCATAATTCATTAATTATATGATCAAAATTCATGATTCATATATTCAAAACCTTCCTACTTATGTTAAATAAATTAAGATTTATGCTCTTACACTCTAAACAAATAAAATGAAATTTAACATCCTTGTATTTGTTTCAGTTCAGTTTAAATAATACTCTCAAAATTATCCTCTAAATTAATCTTCTACATAGGTCACACACTTTCAAAATATTATGTCTGAATCACTCTAAAAATTATGTCTCCCAAGCTAAATACTTTTCAGCATAAATGTCATATAATTTCAAAAATTCACCACCCATGTTACTAAAATTAGAGGTTCTACTTTATCACACACAAAATAATTTTTAACACATATTATGCAATTCCAAAATTTCCATGTAACTCAACTTAAAACTAATCTTTTATCATGTCAAAACATTCAACTTTTAATTAAACACTTCAAAATTATAAGTTTCCACCCTTTGCGAGATTCAACCAGAGTGTGTATTGCCAATTATCATCACGTTGAAAGAACCCAGCCAAAAACAAATTGAATTAGCGATTACTGCAATAAATCCTGATCATGGCACCACTATTATATTACGCACTCCCTCGATTAGAGGTCGCCCTCCAACTGATAATGGTCATATCTGTTAGAAAAGAGAAGCCGCAGAAACCCAAGCCCTCTCCTTGGCGGAGGAGGTGTAAGAATTTTGTGAATAGATTGGATACTCACTCTGGTTTCGCATAAACGTAAATATAGCATTTAATACTCAATTTAATGGTGGGATAATTTGCCATAATGTTGACACTAATTCGCTACTTGAAAGCACTGCCAAACCTCTAATTTAGACGTGTAAGACTTTTAACCAGAGAAAAAGAGTGAAACTTCGAATCTCGTATTAGGAGAGTTCTTTCAGGGGGGAGGCACTGCTGATGTCCATCCGTCATTAGGTGGCGGCTATGGCACCATCTCACTGTTCCTTCGGCAAAGATTGTCAGGGGCGGCTCGAAGTCATTCGCCGTAACTCTGGGTCTGTAGGTCACTTCATTAAGCTTGGAAGACATAAGTAATTCGCATCTCGCAATCGATGATTATTCAGTGCAAGGGTATTTTAACTTCTGTCACCTTTCTTGCAGCCCATTTCAACTAAAGATGCACGGCATGCATGAGGCCCCTTGTGTCACACCCGGGCTCTATGTAGGTCTCGAAGTCTATCTCAGCATCTCTGTGTCTCTCTGAGTCTGTTTTGGCATCTCTCTCGCTCCTTTGTTCGTCCCCGTTTTATACTGCTCTTACCACCCTGTTGATTATTGTGGTTGTTGTCCGAAACTTCCCTTGATCACCTGGCTGCAGTTGTTCTCATGGGTCGAGCGGAGGTGTCGGGTGATCAGCGCGGGTCGGCGAGCTGAGCTCATGCCACACGTGTCCAGAAGTATCTTGACACTCAGAGTCAGACATAGCGAAGTGCTCTACAATCGTCCACTCTCTGGTGTTAGGAGAGGTGAATTTATGGGGTCCCCTTGTTGCTTCCTGCATGTGGGGGTCCTATTTTTGTGCGCATCGGCCGTGCCATTCCCCAGCTCCTCTTGAGGAGAAAAGCAGATGTTTCTTGGCTGGATGCTATGCGTGGGAAGAATTTGGATTCAATTTAATTTTGTTCGTTAGGTCGAAAGAATAATTGAGGCACAACAGTTAATCAGTTGATTGAGTTAGTAATGTTACTGATGATAGTCTTTAAAATTACATTAATTGTCAGTAATGATTTAAAGAGCATCTACTCTTTCCTATATTTCATTACAAAAAATCGTTAAAAAGTCCTAAAAATTTAATTATTTAGTCTTGGTTGAATGAAGTCTGTAACGGATCTGCTTTGTAACATAATCATATCAGAGTAGCGCCGGATCGGGGTGGGGATGATAGGGGGCCATGGCCCTGCCATTCTTAGCCCTCCCTTTTACATTTTTTCGACTTGATTGCGCCTCTTCCCTCCCCCCCCCACGTTTCCATTTGTTTCTAGTGTTTCTAGATCCGGGCCGCATGAGAATAATCAAATTAACCACAATTAAGTCCAAACGATGCAAATTCGTGAACAAGACGTTTCTTTTCACAGTTAAGAAAACCAACGAAACTTAATAATCCAGTAACTAAGCCCTTATTAGCGATTTTATGGGATAAACTATTATAAGCTGTTATATCCAATAATTATTATAAGCTGTTATCCCCATAACATTACGCCTGACTGATGGGCATTGTGCCGGTCATGAACAAAAGCTGGATTCATTCACTCACCAGGTTGTCGCCATACATGGACTGTCGATCGTTGGCACCCAGACAGAAACGGGATTCATTACTAAACACAACAGTGTTCCATTCGTGACTCCAGTTCGCACGATTTCGGCACCAATCCAGACAAGCACTGCGATGATTTGCAGTCAATGGCAGTCGACGTAACAATTGTCTAGAGCGCAGGTGTGCCTCATGCAACCTTCAGTTTACCATTCGGGTCATTATGGGGATGTCCATGTCTGCTAACACAGCCTGTCGAATATCGCCTGCAGTGTTCTGTGGTGACTAACAAGCATGTCGAACCTATCAAGCTGTACTGTCTGTCTGACAGCACCACTCCCTCTGCGACGCATGCTAGAACCTTCATTTCGCCACTGTTGCCAACAGTGTCCAACAGTTCGTGCATCCCAATGAACATGGGCATCCACATGACAGGTAGTCCATCCAGCTTTACATAGGTCTATATTTCTTCCTCTCTCAAAAGCATCCAAATGGGTATAAACCTGCCAATGGCATGTATCTGGCATTCTCGGCCTTCGCTGAACAACAATTTCAAGTGGAACTACCTAATCTCAACCGTTCACACGACTTCCACCTGCATAAACACAATACCATCTCTGTTCCTTCATGCACCTTTTATCTCCTGAGGCTCGACACGTCATTGGCTCTGGATTATTATCATTTGCATATCTCAAATGCGCACACCCACCCTTCTATTTGGATGTTTGTACGACATGTCCTTCTGGGTGGGGCACTTTCAATGTCGAGCAGAGAATTTATTAAATTGGCCTAATATCAATTCGGCTGCTGATATTTTTATTCCTTTATATTTTTTTGCACTTTTTAGTTAATGATTGCAATCATTTATTGTTGCCACTTCTCACTAATAAGTTCCTTCTGTAAGCAGGGTCCTATATTTTTTATGAACGTCGCTATGTTTTTCTCTGGAAAACAATATAGATAAAATGAAACCATTTTTGCTTTCTAAATAGAAGTATGGCAAAAGTAATACGATCGTTAACAAAAATCGATGTTGATTATTTCGATTAGGAATGTGCTTTCGATGTCCTTTAACTCGAAAAAGTGATTTTCTTGAATGCTGACTGTCTGTGTATGCTCAAGCACGTGAAAGCTTCAAATTATGAATTTTTAATTCCACATTTCGCCATTCTTCCATCTATTTTAGTGAAGCTGCGTATTGTTAAGTGTATTTTGAATTGGGCAATTTGTAATATTTTTATTTTTTCTTAAAATTTTATTAATTTTAAAAAAAGAATTTATTTTCTAAAAAATAAAAGTTTTATCCAATTTTGACCTATTTTGAATAATTCCGTCGATAGCATATCATGATACGTAGAATGCAAGGTCCATGAAACGCAAGCAAAAGAAAACCGTTCATGTGGTCGAGTGGTTAGCATGCTTGGCTACTGATCTACGGGACCTGGGTTCGAGCCCCGGGTAAGGCATGGATGTATGTGTCGTTTATTATGCTGAGGTCCTTGCCATCCTCTCAGACCTTCTACTATGGCATATAAACTGACAGGCTCCTGTCAGACCTCTGTGGCAAGCAGCTGCTTGAGGGGGTATTTATTTATTTATAGTTACTCTAGCTATTCAGCACATTACGTTGAGGTATTATGAATCACAAAAACTAAGGATTAGTTAAAAAAAAGAGCAAGCATTGCTCTTTTTTTAAACTAATCTTTAGTTTAAGCCCATCAAAATGTTTGCGTTTTAAAGTTTAAGGCCATGAAAATGTTTGCGCAAGGTAAACTGCATCTGTAGTTTATTGTTAACGATAACATTAACAGTAAATGGAACCGCTAAGTTCATATTACGTAAGTTGGCCTTCCAATGCCACAACACCCATAAGGACACTTGGAAGGTTTGAGCTAATGAACGCGGGATGCGTGAGGCAAGCAGGTCAAAATCTCCGCTAATGAAGACTCCCGAGCTCTTCACAGATCATCACGAAAGGAAGACGAAACTCCACTGGCAGCGCTTCCGTAGCCTCTACTTCCGGTTGCTGTGGTACTCTTAATTGGTATCAGCGCTCTCTTTTGTATTTGGAAACAAAGGCAAAGAGCTTTCCTTTATGTACCTCTTTTGTGAAGAGGTTTCTGATAAATGACACTGGAAAAGTCTTAACGTCATGTAAAGCAGCTTGGCTGGAAAATATTTTGCTTAACGAAATCTATTATGCTTATAATGCATAGAAAGTTTCAATAGTCTTTTTTAATAAATTATATTCCTTATTGTTTAGCCCAAACTTAGAATGCAAAATTATGTTATTAATAATTCTGAAAATATTTATATTTAATTATAAAAAAATGAATTCGATTTCTCCCTTTGTCATAGATGAAAACTGAATGGATATTTTAAATTTATTTTTAAGAAAATTGCAATCCATGGATGTATTGCAGATTTTGTTTATAACTAGAAGAGTTCTTTTTGAAATTATTTCAAGGAGTTAACCGGTCTCGTCTCTCAAAATTTCTATCATTAAAAGTTCTTTCTCTGAAAAGTATTACACAAAACTATCTACAACTTTTGGGAGAAAACAATTCATACTTATGTGGGGACATTTGTCACCAATCTTTGTCACTAAGCAAAGATGGGTATTTGTCACCCATCTTTGTCACCAAGTATGATGTTAAAACAGGAAGTAGCTTGTACGGTTTTCAGATATCAAAACTGCAAACACAGCAGCAGTTCCTTTCCTTTCAAGCTTACTTAAACAACCTGTCACCTGCTGCACAATTAAAAAATATCGACGTAAATCTTATCAAAACACTGTCATGAGCATCTTACATTCTACTTAACGAATTGACGATCAAGTAACTAACTGAATTCTTACTTTTACACGCATCGCATTGTCAAATCCAACTACAATACATCGGAGGAATTCTTCCAGTGTAAATGGCTTCAGCCTTTAGTAGTGGGAGAACGGGTTCTTGCCCTATGACTACAATTAAGGAGCTGTTAGTAGTCCAGTCGCACCCGGGGATTCTCCCATGCACAGTGCTTTCCCCTATGACGCCACTTCCGGTCACGTGACCACGCCCCCTTATTAATGTTGATAATTAATAATTAGTTAATCGCCCCTTTATTAAAAAAAAACCTTTATTAAAAATTCCTCCCCCTTTATTAAGTAACCTTGGCACCATCTAGTGTATATGATGAGTACTATTTGTAGAAAAAACCCCAATTTTAGTCGTAATATTTCCAATTTTTGAATCCCCCTCATTAAAACCCCCCTTATCAAAATTCCTCCCCCTTTATTAAGCACCCGTGGTGCCATCTAGTGTATATGATGAGTACTTAGAAAAAGCCCTCTATTTTAATTAAAAATTTCCCAATTTTTGATTCCCCTCATTAAAAAACCCCCTATCAAAAATTCCTTCCCCCTTATCAACATCCCACCCTCCTTTATTAAAATTCCCTCCCTTTTATTAAAAAAAAACCCTTATCAAAAGTTCCGCCCCACTTTATTAAATTCCCCTGATCACAAACTCCCATGGTATCTACGCTCATCTGAAATTTTACAAGTCCACTAAACGTTTTGGTGGCAACGCTCATCCCCGTCTCAGAACGGTTGATGCAATCCTCAAAATAATTGCAAAACTAAACTTTCGGTGGCAACCCCTCGCTGAATGGCTGATGCAATCCTCTAAATAATTCCAAAACTAAACTTTCGGTGGCAACCCTCACAGAATGGTTGATGCAATCCTTGAACAAGGTCCCATATTTTGCGAATTCGACCTTCACTAGAATAAGGACTATCCCACAGTAACTGTTTTAAAAGACTGTCCCGCAGAAAATGAAAAAATGCCATTAGGTAAAAATAAAAAAAATTAATAAAAGGAAAACGGCGAAAAAATCTAATTTAAAAACATTCGTAATTATAAAAAATATTGAGGGGTAATATGGTCTGGTGATCTGTATGGGCGACATAAAAGACCCATGTTCGGAACCTCACCCCGGACCGTGTTTTGCTGACAGATGGTTTTAACAAAAGTCCTGCGAAATTAAAAATTATTATTCCAAACCGGGAATCACATGGGTTTTATTGACGGATGAATCTTGGATCACCCCCTGCGCTGTCGATACCTCTCTGCTTCCATATCAGGTCTTACAACATGAAAACCCACTCTCAGCCTTGACCACTGTTTTCGGACTCGAAATTTTTCCAAGTCCAGAGACGGATGACAGCACCTCTGACTAAACCCATCCTCATTTCAATCTCCTTTCGTTTCAGACCATCACAAGAGATGGAAACAATGTTTCCTCTTATCGAAACATCCCCTTTATGATAGGTCAGGTATTTGTTTACCACTTCGGAAGAATTTCCCTTCGAGCCCCTAAACCTCCAAGAGTTGAGCTTCTCTTATTTAGTCTCCATCGGACTGATGCTGTCAGATATCTGCACTTTCCACATCAGAACTAGTTTTGGAAAGTGTTTTTACGTTAAATCTGTAACGTCTCAATTAATTACTCTCTATAAGTAATCCGTTACGTGACATGGTTTTATTCCTAATACTTATTACCACTGTATCCTCAGTACATGATGCAAACTCTTTCCTAGGAAGTAACGCTACTCCGAAGAAAAATCAGCTATGGGAGTAATCATTTTTAAGAACTCTACAAACACTCTTACTGTTTTAAAAATCGTCTCTTCCACCATTTAATGACGTGCGTGTGCCTCATCACTCTAATGAAATTCGCGTTGCGACGTCAGTTACACACTTTACAAGGTCAGTTGTTTTCATCAGGTAAATTCTGTAAAGAAACGCGGCAGAATGCTAAAAGTAGAATTCACATGTTACCGCTTGCGTTTCTGCTTGCGTAAAGAACTTTAGTTCCAACATGAGTTAACAGAGTAGAGAACAATAGTTTTAACAAATACACTAACCTACTATAAAAAAATAATACATATGTCTCACGCGATCGTACCCTCTCAACTTACCTGAGCTAATTCTGTATCCATATATCTATGGAACAAGCGTCTTCGCCATCATAAAAATCCGCTTAACTATGGTCTGACATATATGTTCTGATCGGGCCTGAAAATTCGGCACATATGCCGATGTTCTCGCATAGAGCGTACTAAGTGGTAAAAAAATACCTTTACTAACTAAGAGCGGGAAAAATCCCTGCAATACCCTTCTAAAAATATAGGAAAATTCCATACACACTCCCACTTCTAACATAGCCTCTGTTACAAATACTGAAAACTTCCACTATCATTGTCACGTGATCTGCCAAAATGCAGGGAGACGAGTGCGCAACAACAGGCAACCGGTGATAAAGGTCATGGGTCAACTCACGCGCTGTCCTATGGAACAGTCCTACGATGTGAAAAACAGATATGCTACTGTTTATCTAAATCATTTACTTACAGGAAGAGTGGTCTGCTCTGTGAGTTTTATCTTCCTCAACCCTAATGAGAAAGTTAAATAATTACTGTTACATGCAGCAATTCAAAATAAGGAATTCTGCTGATAGATTAGCTTCTCGATAAGAATCTATGAAAATCAAAGTTCCAAGGGAGAATGCTGTGTTCCATGTTATTGGGAATGCAATTAATCTTCTTGATCATATCGATTCCTTGCAGATGACTGTCCTTTAGGTTATGAAATATAACTGGAATTGGAGAAGCGCTAGGGGGAGAAGACTATATCCATACAAACAGGCATTTAGAATGAAAAACTGATTGCAAGTTTGCTTCACTGTCATATAATCTTAGAGATAAACTCGTTGTATAGTTTAATCTTCAGATGCATGTTTCTCAATATCTTTGCATTTTCTCATACATCTCGCAAGATAATTAAAGTAACTTGCTTGAAAGAACACAATCACTGATTCGTCTTCCCTATGTGTATATTTACTTTCATATAGCACCATTTGCCGAAAAAGGTAAAATCGCAAGCATCATCTGAGTCAGATTATTTTTTTTTCATATATCTGCTTACGTTGAAAATCTCACAATAGCCTGAAATGGACAGTACTTTACCCACGATGCCGCTATAAGTTATGATAGCCAACAGATTAAAAGATTTAACTCATAGACAGTAGGTTAGCACGCTCAGATTCTGATCTCAGAAACCTAGAGATCCATGGTAAGACATGAGTGTTGCTGAGCACCTATGTCGTATGAAAGGATTCCGTAACTGCTATGACAAATAGTTGCATAAAGCCATTTTTAAAGATACATTGATTTCGAACTCTCATACTCTTTTCAGGGTTCTGTGTGTATTTCTACAGTTCCCTATTACGTTTCAATAAGCGCGTAAGTAAACTGCATGTATAAGGGCGAAGGTGGTTATTTTTAGCTGCAAGCACACGTTTTTTCGACAATGATGTGTATTCGTGTTTTTCACTACACGAGGAAATCTAACACTGTCTAAGAATCGGTTTAGTTATTTTTCCAGCACGAGAATATTTCTACACTAGTGTGGAATTCTCAGAACAAGTGGTACTATGCTCGTGTGAAAGTGGTTCTGACAAGGACACGTTTTTTGATAATGTTATGGTGTTTCACTTGTTTGGAAATCTGAAATAATACTACCTATAGAGCATTACCCCAGTAAGCTAGTACTAAATTCTTCTCGATTCCGAGGACTCCCAGAACCGATCTATTAGACAATACTTTGCGTTTCAACCGTTTTACGGACCTAATGCATAAAGCGCCAAGTCTTTCAAAGGTTATTTCAAACACTCATCAAGACAATCAATATTGCAGAAGTAAGATTGAAAAGGAGTAGCGAAAGAAAAGCACCCTACCCAACATTCTCACATTAAAAGAAAACGTAACGTAAGCATTCATCGCTTCAAAACACCCCGACAGTTGGCGACCTGTGCCAGCTTGAAAGGTAGCAAGAAGAATACATGTAATAATATTTTAACCACAAGTATTCATTTTTTAAGTATTAGGTATTTCTTACAACAACGTTCATTTCTAGTGAAGATGGAACATTCACTTTTTGTGCAAGCATGTGAATATTACATTTCACTTGTATGTGAAATTCACTTTTCTGAACATGGGTGAAATCGATCCATTGGGGTGAACTACAGTGAAATCCTCACAAAGGACAAGGCACTCACGTTGGAAATAGGTGATAAATCTTCGAGATCAATAGCTGAAGGTTGACTAGAAGGTTGGGGGGAGGAGACTGAGGTAGAAGAGTTGGACCGGTAGCGGGCAGCGATGCTATTTATTGGTGAATTACCAGTACTAGCAGAGTTGTAAGATCTGCTACAAGGTGAAGGCAAACCGGTTCATACATATATCGTGTCTGCTTCTTCATATACTATTCTTTCGAGCAGAAATGTTAAAAAATTTCGAAGGATACATGTAACAGTTAAAAAACAGTAAATAAGTGATTTTCTGCGTTTTGGGCATTTAACCAGCGCCATCTATCGGTAAAGGTCACTGTTTCGCTCAACCATTGTGAATCATTTGATCAGACCTTCAATAGAAATTGACTTTTGAAAGTTTCTTACAATAGCATGAACATCATCATCATCATAATCCTCAAGCAGTCAAGGACTATGGAGGTCCAACCAGACCGTGCAATTTAGTTCTCCAAGCAAGTCTGTCCTGAGCTCCATCTAGCGTCAGATCTCGACCAATGGAAGGCTGTTACAGGAGGACGTCACCGGTTTAAGGTATAAGTATTACCCTTCGATGGGTGATAAGGCATTATTTTTCAGTATCGAACTGCTAACCATGGCCTGTGTTAAGCGTTCCCTGACCGGTGGCGATCTTCCTGCGAAGCGACTTGCTCTTGGAGATGATGTTCAGCACATGTTTCAACTAGGCTCTGATTTGTTTGCGAATGTTTGTGAGTACAAGGACTATCCTAAAGTACATATACGTCTGTTCAAGAGGTTTAGTGATAATTCATTAAAACCGTATGCTACAAAGGATGGTGTGATGTTGTGTGAAGAACAGTGGTATGGACTGGTTTCTTATGCATCTACAATCGTCGAAGCATTCAAAGATATCGAACACGGCGAGTATGAACTGGACTCTACTGTTTGCTTCATCCTGCTCAAGGGTAGACATGGGGTGCTCATTAAAAAAACATCCCCGTGATGGAGGTGTTGTAATTTCTTCATCGATTCGTCTCAGCGTCGAGCAGTGGGAGAGGCTAGCAGATTTATGTGACTCAATCACCTACAGTTTAATTGCCCTGAAGTTTGAAAATGGTAAATTTTCGAATGCAGTGTGGAATGCAGAATTAGCTGCAAATCTTCCTCGAAGAAGCCTATCTAATGATCACCCCCATGAATTTCATATGATGCTTGGAGCTTTCTTATCTTTAATTCGCAGCATAGAGTATTAAAATTCTATATTCTTTGCTACAGCGATTGTTTTTTTTCTTTAAAAAAAGCAGATAGTAATAAAATGCTTCAACTTCCCATTTATGAGAACTGAAATGTTACGTGAAATTCTGTCACCTAATTTTATATAGACTATCAGAAGTCAATTTTTATAAAGAACAAGATTATATGAATACGACATTAATTTTTCTCTAATATAAATACAATAATGCAGAGAGGAGGTGAAAGCGAAAATGATTACATAAATTAGAATTTCATCCCATGAACGGAAAGTTTGGGAAAAAGCATTAAAAATTAAACTACTTTAACAGAAAATATCACTGCCGCATCTATTGTAAAAGCGAATCGCAGGCCAATGCTGGCTTCTTTTCTTGGTTCAGCGTTCGTGAGGAATTAGAGAGACGCATTCCATTGGCTGCTTCAAAGTCGAAGGTGATGGAGTTGTGGTGTAGAGAGAACAAGCGAAAACTCCCGTTTTCTGTTACCATCGGCATTGATTATCATCGTCCTTGTATTTGATAGCTGGAAACTTTCTGATTTTTTTGCTGCAGTTTCTTTAGAAATATCTTTGTGTTTCCGTATTATTATTCAACAAGGGAAGAATTCATATTTACCTTATAACATTTCGTGAATAATTCCAGGCATGCGGCACATGCCAAATATGCTCAGGTGACAAAGAGAATAGAAAGAAGGCAAGCTTGATAAATGTGGAAGAAAGCGAAAAAGAAATGTGAAAAAAAGATCGTGGAGATGGTGACGGAGGATTTGGGTAGGTGCTCTCACTTGCGATGGAATGATTCAGGACAGGACAAAATGAAAGTCTTCATGGAAACTCTGAGAAATTCTAAAAAGAAAAGGATAATCTCTAAGTGGACTCGGATCTATGAGAAAATCAAGGGAGAGAGAGAAATGATTGGATGTGACCTTATATATAACTTTTAAGAATATATTCAGTATTTTAGGAATGTTTCCACTGGCACAGGAACGTAAACGAGAGGGATGGCTTTTCCCTCTCCCTCTCCCTCGAAAATCCTGTCGTCTTATACTAAATCTGAACATGTCTACCTGTTTTGAAACCCAAAATTGGCTTTATATAGTTCCATACTTTATGTCAGACACTAAGAATGGATTAAACAATAACAGATATAAAAGCTCGTTCCATATAGAATATTATTTTAACCTTTCCTGTTCGGTGAAATATTTTAGCAATTGTGAAATTCTACTTAAGTCTTATTCTCAGATCTACCCCCCTACCCCTACGAAGCTAAATTCTCGGAGCCTTGCCGAAATTTCCCACCTCCAAAAAATTCTCGGACCCCCCCCCCCCCCCCCCCCAAGCACCACCCGAAACTAAATCCTGGGTACGTGACTGCACTGGCAGTAGTTTGTAAAACCTACATTTGCATGTATAGAAGAAAAATATATTTTAATGTTTTATATGCCTCGGTCGAATTTTGCCGACATGCTCTTGTTGGCGGGGGGGGGGGGGGGGGAGATGCTAGAAATTTGTGGGGCGTTCGTTTATTGAAACCGATGTCGTCATTTAGTTTTGAAATAATTTTAGTAGGAAAAATTATTTTGATTTCCATAAAATGGGTGTTTGAAAATAATATTTGGTAAATGTTGATTGGGCTATAAAAGGCTGGGAGCCCCGATTTGGACATCTTCGAAGATAAGAGCTACTTTTAAATAAGAATCTCTGGTCTGAAACAGAAAATGATCGAGCTAATTGCTCAGGAGTTAGCGTAGAGTAAAGAAACACACAAACAAACAAAATTGCTGAAATATTCCAATAGAATCAGAAACTTGTCGTTTTACTCGATCAAAATGTTAGACATTGATAATGAAAAGAACAACTACTGTATAAGAAAACAGAGTTTTATTGTCCAGATTTTAATGTTTTATTCTATCTATGAGTTAGCGTACACGTTTCTATTTATGTGTTCATTTATGTGTGATTTTGTAGAGTGAAGACATTGCTGATGATGGAATATATACAAACAGATAATTTTTCATTATTTTATGATATCAGTAACGATCTCCGATATACAAAGCAACTATCAAAAAGGTTTTTTTTCATTTTCTATTAAAGTTTTAATTGTGTTGGCTTAGATTAAAACAAGAGATAATTAAGCAGGTCAGACTGTTATCGTTTGTCCCTTTATTGGAATAAACAGCTTATAAAGCGTAGAAAGCTTACAATGGACACTTGAATACTATCCATTTCATGGAATGCTTCCGTTGTTAGGATCTAGGTAGTTCCTACAAAGTTTTCCATTTCCTATTAAAGCCAGATGTTAGAAAAGATAAGTGCCGAATTATATAACTTCACAGAACATGTAAGTCGGCAGGATGAATCCAGCTGCTAGAAAGTTTGTTACGATAGAACTACGAAAACCACTTCTTTAGAAATTATATAGTTCGAATAAACCCACTCAATAGATAGTTTTCGCTGCAGAATTCAACCAGTCTTTAAAATCGTACCTTTGTAGGATTTAGCCAATTGACAAAAAGTTTACAATAACTCGGTAAGTCACTTGATAAAGCATTCTCACTGACAGAATTTAGGCATTTGTTTGGTAGTTCCTCTTGGCAAGATTTCACCAGTTGTAATTAATTTTGGAATAATTCGGTTAGTTATGGTAAAGTATCCTGAAGCACTAATCTATAAAGCTATCGAATTAGGATTAAACTATAGAAAAAAAGAAAGAAGAAAAACTTACCTAAATTAGGTTTACTCTGACCAAATATAAATAAATATACTGACGGAAATTGAAAAAAGAACACCGAGAAGGAATTCCTTTAGGAACGTCATATTATAATATGTTAATAGTTAAGGGCAGCAGAAACCGTGATCCAAGATCGAAAGTCATTGGATGAAATAATGACGTCACTGAGGATGACAACATTCAAATGTACGAAGCGCGTATTTAAAGAGAATGGCGTGAAAAAAGAAGTTATTCGTCTTGTGTCGTGTTGTTCAGTGCTCTTTGAAGAAGCTAACATGCCTGGACGACGCAGGCAGACAACATTTGTTCAGTTAGCGGAGTTTGAGCGAGGTCATATAGTGGGTCTTCGGGAAGCAGGTTGGTCTTTTCGTCAAATTGCACACCGCGTTGGACGAGAGGTATCGGCAGTAGTACGATGGTGGCATCGATGGTCAAAAGAGCATTCGCACACTCACAGACATGGTTCTGGGCAACACAGAGTTATGGACACATGAGAGGATCGGCGTATCAGGAGGGTGGCGGTGGCAGAGCGGACGGCTACGGCGTCACAAATTCGATCCTCTGTCGTACCAAGGGTGTCTACAAGAACAATACACAATCGTCTTTTGAAAGCAGGACTACGGGCACGCATGCCGCTGGCATGGTTACCACTGTCACCTCGTCATTGTCGACACGTTTGCAGCGGTGTCAAGAACGAGTTCATTGGAGGGAAGAATGGCAGTCTGTGGTCTTCAGTGATAAAAACCGATTCTGCTTAGGAGCGTCTGATGGTCGTTTATGCTTCCGAAGGCAACAAGGTGAGCGGCTTTTTCCATCATGCATCTGCCAGTGACACACAGGGCCCACGCCGGACATCATGGTGTGGGGAGCGATTTGCTATCACTCTCGTACGTGTCTGATGTTTGTACAGGGTACACTGAATAGCAATACTGACGTCAGCGACATCATACAACTGGTCATCCTGCCATATTTGAGTGTAATGCCAAATGCGATATTCCAGCAGGATATATACGCCCATACTCCGTCCAGGGCAATTCAACATGCTTTTTAGGCAGTTCACCAACTCCCTTGGCCAGCAGGATCTCCGGACTTGTCTGCAATCGAGATGTCTGGGACTGGATCGGACAAAGTGTCTTGCGCAGACTGTGGCAGGCAACGACCATTGCTGAATTACGCGTCCAAGTTGAAAGCGCATAGAATAGTATCCCACAGCGTGATATCCAGCTTTTGTACGACCGATTGCATGCCAGATTCGAAGCTTGTATTGCTGCTCGAGGAGGTTGACACCTTATTAAAAAATGCCTTCTGTAAAAGGTAATACTCATTAAAAGGTAAACATTGAATCAGTTCACACGTGTGATCACTGTCCTTCCTCAACAAGTTGTTTCTACTAAATAAATCTCATAGATTACGCTTCAATTGTTAATGGTGTTCTTTTTTCAATTTCCGCCAGTGTATTTAGCAGTTATATTCCATATAGCTGCTAAATATCCTTGATATTTTATTTTTGACCAATATTTCGCTTATATTCTTGTTGTTGTAAATAAATACAAAGAAAGCTATCCACTTACCATCATGTCATTAAGTCAGCCTTCCTGAATGTTAGGCATTAGTGGCGGTTGTTGACTTAATCATGTAAGACTAAGACCCAGGGGGTCTGAACCATCCCTCCATAAAATTGGACTTCTTATCGAAATCTCAAAGTTGCTTTGAAATCCAAAACAGCTGTCTTTGTATATTTTTATTTTAGCGCCATAGTATGTGCAAAGAAGGTCTAAGGAGAAAAAAGCAAGCTTCGCATAAGCGTAAGTTGCGCTGCTCTGCGGAATTTTGCAAAAGCTGAAAGTGGCAAATTGGAGTGACTTTATCTGTCCATTTGGTCTCTTGCAAGTCCAGAATATCGAAATTATAAAGATGGAATTCTTGTGTGAGGACATCAAGAGAATAAGCTTGTAATACGCATAAAAATATTGCTTTTACATAAAAGTATAGCTTTTAGCAACAGCAAAAGAACACAAAATTTAAATTTTTAGCCTTATAGCAGTTGTGCTCTGAACTTACATTTATTATTACACAAGCAAAGGAGGAAAAACAACGGCATTCAGAAAGCAAAACGAAATGCATTGAGAATTTACGACCAAAGAGTTTGAGGAAGACCACATCCCTGGCATTTATGGAATGGATAACGTGTGACGCGTACAGGTGTCTTAAGGGAGAATTTGTTCATTCAATGAGAGTGGCAGGCGGGGATAGGAGAAGCAGAGTGCGGAAGGGGTGAGGTTGTTTATGTAGAGTCTGGAGGGGGAAGTTCTTTTCTAACAAGATCAGCAAGCAGAAAGCAGCAGAAGAAACAAACAGTCACGCTGTAAATTTAGATCCACTTTCTTGAGTGTTTGCGTTAGACAAACTTCGCAGTAGTCTGCTTGGAACTGGGTTGTGTCTGTTTTCTTTGGAACTAGAAGAAACTCCACAAAAAGTAGAAGAAACGTAACATGCGGTGTGGGAGGTGTCTCGAATTTCGTTCCAATTTTTCCGCACAATCATTTGTCAAACGTATTAGTAAATCTGCCGCGACTGTCTCTATACATGTTAGGTGAATGTTTATCTTTTGGTTGTGTGCTCTTAACCAGAGTGTTGCGATGTAAGAGGGTCACAAAGCTTCTGTCTCCGGGCCAATCTTGTAATCATTTTAAAAGGAATAAATCATTGTAAATTAAATCTGTTAAATTCCTGTACTTTTGCCCTTATCAAAAAATGTTTCAAATTTAACGCAGAGTCATTATTTCAATTTCTTATTTTCATAGTTTTTGTCTTGCCAAGTTGTCCTTAATAAAGATATATCATTTTAATGAATATTCTCTTCAGTTTACTTAATATAAATCCATACATGTTTTGAATTTATTAATAAAAACAACTACACCCTCACTCTTTCATTAAATTTAATATGAATGCTTTGGTGATATACAAATTGTATTCGTAGAAGAAAGGATAAAAGAAGTAAGCAAATGAAAATTCAGGATAGCGTTTCTAGACTCATCATCATCATCATCATCCTCAAGCAGCCATGGGCTACGGAGGTCTAACCAGACCGTGCAATTTAGTTCTCCAAGCAAGTCTATCCTGAGCTACATCTACTGCATCTGGCCACTGCACACCAATTCTAACAAGGTCCTGTTTGACATTGTCTGCCCACCGCATCCTAGGTCTCCTCTTCTTTCTGAGGCCTTTAGGCACACTGTTCATAACCCTATTCGCCAATCTATAATTATTCATACGGGCAACATGGCCAAACCAACGGAGTCTCTCTCTGCACAATATGCTGCTTAAAGGAGGTTGCAAACTCCTTTGCCTAACCTCATCATTAGTTACAAAGTTGAACCACCTAATGCCCAAGATACTGCATAAGCATCTGGAATCAAAAGCATCTAGTTTCCTGTTATTTTGTTTACAAAGTGTCCAAGTTACACTACCGTAACTAACCCTAGAAATAACCACACTATTATACAGTCTAATTTTAGTCTTTAGGTGTATACGCCTATTTCTCCACACTCTCCAGAGATTCTTAAAAGTCCCGGTAGCAATCCCTATTCGTCTGTTAATCTCATGTCGCACATCAACAGTATCTGTTACGTAGCTCCCAAGACAATTAAACTGTGACACCTGCTCAAAATTAAAACCATTCAGATTAACTGAATCACAACCTGCCTGACCAATTTTCATCACTTTAGTTTTCTCTCTGTTTATAACCAAACCTACTCTACTACCAGTCTCATCAACAGCTCGAATGAAAAAGTTCATCTCATCAACATCATCTCATCAACATCATTTGCCAAAAGAGCGAAATCATTAGCATAATCTAAATCAGAAATTTTCGTATCTCCAGTCCATTTAAGGCCAAAATCTTTCCCTTGAAGCGAATTTCGCATAACATAATCAATAACCAAGCTAAAGAGAATAGGAGACAAAATGCACCCTTGTCGAACACCAGAAGTTATGCTAAACCAATTGCTACAAGCCTTATCAACTCTCACACACGATTCAGTGTTATTAGAGAGAGCTTACATTATGTTAACTAACTTGTGTGGTATACCATATGATTTCACAATCAACCACAAATTATGACGATCAACAGAGTCGAAAGCCTTTTTGAAATGAACAAAGCTAGCAACCAAAGGTTTCTAAAACTCTAAACATTTCTCAAGAATCTGCCTAAGTGAAAATATCTGATCCACACATCCCCTACCACTTCTGAATCCACGTTGCTCATCATGCAATTGACTGTCAACCAGATTCTTAATTCTATTAAGCACAATCATGGAAAGAACTTTACCTGGAACAGAGAGTAGGCTGATACCCCTACAGTTATCACAAGAACTGCGATCCCCTTTTTTGAAAAAGGGATAACAATAGCTCTGGTAAAATCTTTAGGAACCATTCCTTTACCATAAAAGATATTCAGAATTTCAGTCATCCAAGTGGTAACCGAAACATTACCAGCTCTAAGCATTTCTGTAGTATTTTCATCTACCCCTGGGGATTTATAAAATTTAAGTTTAGAAACAGCCAAAATAACTTCAGATTGTGTTATAGGGCCAACATTAAAGACAACAATGCATCTATCATCATTGCAAACAATGGGAATAGAACTAACCGCATTGTTCAGAATATCACTGAAATGCTCAGCCCACCCAGCCATGACAGAATCCTCACCTTCTATAACCTTACCTTGTTTATCCTTCAATCCCTGTATACCTGTCCGTTTTCTACCACGCAAAACATTAACTATCTGGTACAACTCTCTGCTGTTGTGCTGTCTAACTGCTTCCTCAGCTTTGTCAGCCAAACCATCAAGCCAAAGATTCTTATCAGCAGCTAACTGATCTTTTACACGTTTATTAAGTTCTCTGTAATGCTTTCTATTAGGACTAGTAGGGTATTGATTAAGGATATTCCTGCAGTTCTTTCTTTCCGAAATAAGCTCAATTGCCTTATCACTCAGATAATTCTGTCTCTTCTGCATCTTTTTTCCTAAAAGAGTACTGTTAGTATTCAAAAAAGCCTGTTTAAAATGATCCCATTCTTCCTCAACTTCAGTAGTAAGCATACCATGATGACTGTCATAATGACTAAGTAACCTATCATGGTGAGCTTTAGCTATAATTGGGTCTTTCAGAGCTTCAGTATTAAAAGCAAATTTTTTAACCCTAGCACAACACTATTTAAGTTTAAGTTGCAAGACACTTTTAACAAGGTAATGGTCAGATCCAATTTCAGCTCCCCTATATGCCCTGGTATTCCTAACAGAACTAGCCCATTTGCTGTTAATTAATATATAATCAATCATATTCTTATGCAGCCCATCGGGTGAAACCCATATGTACTTATGTATGTCGCGGTGTTTGTAATAAGTGTTAGTCATTCGGAATCCATTGAGTTTACTTACCTGCAGGAGACGCTGCCCATTGCCATTGCAGCTACCAATACCAAAAGGGCCTATTACTCCTCCCCAAAGATCAGAGTCAGTACCAACTTTGGCATTGAAGTCACCAAGAACAAGGGTAATATCTCCTTTCTTAACAGAATTCAAAATATCCTGAAGTTGTTCATAAAACTTATCCTTCTCATCCTCATCGGCATCCTCAGTGGGGGCATAACAGCAGATAACATTCAGGTCTTTAACGCTTGTCTGAAATTTTGCTGTAAGAAACCTTTCATTAATGCACTCATATCCTAGAAGAGCATCACTAGCGTGTCTGCTGAGAAGCAGACCCACGCCTTGGTGATGCTTATTGTCGTCCCTCCCTGAAAAGAGAAATTTAAGATTATTTTTAAGAATCTGACCTTTATCTGTCATCTGGTCTCCTGCAAACCGAAAATATCTAAATTATAACGGTAGATTTCTTGTGTGAGGACATCAAGAGAAAAAGCTCTGTGCAGAGTCCTCCCATTCCAACTACCTATGGTGAGAAAATGGTTAGTGGGATGTTTAACGAAACTATGTTTATTGAGAGAGGGAATGTCGACAATATCCAACAACCCCCTAATCGCAGGCATGGGGCAAAAACCCGTTCCCCCCACCACTAAAGTCTGAAGCCATCTACATTGGAAGACTTCCTCCAATATAGAATTTGACGATGCCAGTAGAAGCAAATAGTTCAGGTCCATAATCAAGCTCAGAGCCATATATCTGTCCAGTCCAGTGGGTTTATATGGTCAGCATCAAGACCCTGTGTGTTTGACCACTCCTCAGCAGGGTAGAAAAAAAAAGAAAAGTAGCCAGAGTTGTCCAGATCAGTAGGCCACACTAATCTGGCAGCCCTCCCCTTCCGTTCACTTCCACAAGAGAGTATCTCTTTTGAAAGGTACTAACGGTCTGCACCACGAGAAGGCGGGGTCGGACATTAGGTGCTAGGCCTGGCCGGTTCTGTGCATCATCACAGGGGATTGGTGCATAGCTCTCCTTCCAGTGACTACCTATCTACCATTTTGGGTGATGCAAAATGCTTCAGAAATATATTTGAAACTAGGTAAAAAATCTGTAAAAAATAACAAGCCGCCCCATGGCCGAGTGGTTAGCACGCTTGGCTCCTGATCTAAGGGACCTGGGTTCGAGCCCCTGGTAAGGCATGGATGTGTGTGATGTTTTTCTGCTGAGGTCCTGCCATCCTCTCAGACCTTCTACTATGGCATATAAGGTGACAGGCTCCTATCAGACCTCTGTGGCAAGCAGCTGCTTGAGGGGGTATTTTTTTTTAATTTTTAAAAAGTAACAGAAATATCGTCACCGAGATCTAGTTTATGAAGTTTGCTTCCTTTGTACAAAATCCTCTTCATTACCTTGAAATTAACTGCAGAAAAGACAGATGAAGATTCGCTTTCTTACTTCAACTGACGAGCCGCCTCTCCTTGTTCATACGCTAAAGTAGGAGCATAGAGCCAGGGTTAGTCTTAGGTACAGGCAACTATGCGGCGGCCTCAGGCGTCGTCGGGCTTAGAGGACAACAGGACGTCATCCGTTTGCTGATACGTGGCATAAAGAGATACGAGAGTAAGTCAAAAAGTACAGAAAAAAATATTCATAACATATTTTGCGATTGACTCAACTGCTGAATTCGCGCGCAGCCATCCTTCACCATTAGTTGGGTCAACATGGTTACTCTGCTTACCTCATACATCAAAGAAGAAAAATGGGCAGTGATTTGTTTTTTTTGTGTGTGGGCTGAAGGTGTAAGAGGTGCATAAAATCATGGAAAACTCTCAGCACAAGACAATGTTTTGCAGCAGCAAAGCGCGTATGATTGGATTGATATTTTCAAAAATAGCTGAACAAGTGCCACTGACGAAGAATGATCAGAGTGTGCATCCACACCGTATAGTGCAGAGAACATTGAACACGTCCGTGCGTTGATTCTCGACAGCAGGAAAAAAATTAGTCACTAGAAAGTTATTAAACACATTAAAATATGCACGTGCCCTGGTGTTTTTTCCTTAAATTAGCTGTGAACGAAATAACATGTAACGTCCGCCATAAATGAACAAATAGTATATTTTTAACTACATACAAAGGCATTAAAACAAAGAGAATTTTATTTCTCAGTTTGTTAATGTGCATCTTCCACGTCAAAGCAAAAGACTTACTATTTTGAAGAAAGCTCAAAAGATATTCATGAGCAGTTACAGTTATTGTTTAAATTGCAATTGAATTCACGATAAATTAATTTTCTATCCACCATTGTTTTCACTGTAGAATTATTTGTCTTTAAAGAATAAATAATTGCTTATTTTTAATGTTTATAATTGTTAAATTATTTGTTTGCTATTTCTGACACAACATTTATTATATTTGTGACAAATATATATCATCATTTGCACATGAGATTAAAAATCCCTTATCGATATAAGTTCAATATACATTATCTACCCAATAAAGTGAAATCTCAACAAAACCCAGATCATTTATATATGTATATTATAAAGAGTAAAAGGGTAATGTAACTAATATATAAGGCATTCCGTATTTAATTTTTTAGATGCTGTACTTATTAATAATTTTGACTAGTATTGTGTTGCTTAAATAACTTTCGAACCATTTGAGCACTTCAATTCTAATTCTCGCAGTTTCAAATTCTTATATTATTTTGCACAATATCAAAAGTTTTCAGTATATCTAAATAAATTGTTTAATCAGATATATATAATTATCTATATCATTGCAAATCGCATTAGCGATATTTAACAAAGCATTATCTGTTCTCAGTTTACTCCTAAAACCAACCAAATGACACTTTTTCTGATTTACTGATATTCAGTAAAGAGCATTCGCTCTAAATATAATAAAAGTTTAAATTTCATTTTTTTTTCAAATATTTTAGAAATGACTGAGAGTAAAGCTATAGGCTTTTAATTTTGTAATTCAATTCCACTTTCATGTATAAACACTGAAACAATTGAAGTTTGTTCCAAAATATTCGAAATTTTTTTATTAATAAATGGTTTTACTAATGCTAAAATAGATATTTCATGAAAAACAAATTTTTCTCTAACACCATTAAATCCTGGTGCACAAATTGTTGGCAACCATTCTATTTTAAACAAAACTTATAATTTCGTAATAAGTGTAAGGAAGAATCGAATTTGGGTATGTAAAGGTCAGGTGCCCCGAGTCTCCCACCAAGCGAAAGTCGAGGATGTCTTGACCACTGGATGTGAGAGGAGCACAGGGAACCATCCATCTTGAAATTTGACGGGTGAGTCCTATTCCTACTGGCCCCTGACATCTGACATCTTGTTCTCACGTGACAGAGTTGAAAAGTGAGGATGAAGACTTTGTTCTTGATTCTTCTGCGTTGAGATCTGCGTTGAAAGGAGGGCAGGCTGCGTTCGGAAATCTTTTGCGTTTGGAAAGCATTGCCGGCAGAGCCCCAGTTTTCACAGAGATTTACGTACAGCTAGGTGGGATAGCCTGCCGGGGAAAGCGTTGCTGTGAACTTAGAACGAGGCCTTAGTGGAGGGCCGACATTTTATGTTTTAATTTGCAATTAGTTATGGATACATTATAAATAATCTTTAGCATACTTATACATATACGTATAGTGTTCAGTAAGTTTATGAGACCATCCAACTCTTGTCAACACTTCCTGACCAAAACATCATTGAAAAGATAGGAACCATATAAATAAATAATTCTGAACTCTCAGCCAGATCGAATTATGACCCACAATCATTCTCTATTACAGCGCGGTGTCATTCCTTTTGTTATAGAGTAATAAAAAATTCTCTACTCTTATCCAATCGGCACCTACAGGATATAATTTTCCATTTAATTCTCTGATACGTCCTTTTTCCTTTGATATTCTTTTAACATGCACCTATTTTGCTTGTGAGTGATGTCGGGAAGCTCAATCCGTTCATAACAAGGCGAGGTAAGAGAAAAATAATATTTAGGATCAAAATAATAATTTAAGATTGAAAACTTAACCTGATATCATTAACGTGGGGAACTTGAAGGACGTGCTTAGGGTTTGCTTCTGAAGTTGAAGGTCGTTTTTTAGAGAAGCTGAGTACGCTTGATTGGAAGTTGCCAACCGTATCTTGGAATGTCTCGGATACTAAAACTTGATAGAGGAGCCGCTAGAAGGAGAAAATTTGAAATACACTCTCTAAGCACAGTTCTTTGTAGTTTTCGTAGTCCACATGCATCATTTGATTCATATATAAAATAAATTGGTGAATTGGCGCCCTTCTAAGTTTAAACGTATACGATGATTAGCAATTTGTGTCATCGTCGAGAGTGAACTGCAGTGAGAAGGTTTACAAATCTCTTAGAGCTAGAGATCATTGATCAGTTTTCTCAGCTTCCCATCACCATGGCAGAGTAACATTAATGTTTTATTAAAAAAAACTAATAAATTGACTTAACATTACACTTTCTTGCATGAATGTATTTTTCTACCATTCATATGCAGTTTCTTCCCTTAACTGTATAGACTGCATAAGCATAACAGTGGGCTTGTTCTATAGGCAATGTAATTGATGAAACACTGCACAGTAAACCCCGATTATCTGATCTAAAATTGGACCGAAGGGTTCTCGTATAACCGAAAATGTAGGCTAATAGGCAAAACATTAAAAACACGGAGTAAATATCTACACAATTTGGTACAAACTAAGTATTATGGGACAATATCACGTAATAATATTTAGTTGGTAACAATATCAAAAAGAAACGCAAAATACAGGAGATGCGCAGAAGTGTGTGTGTGTGTGTGCATGCATAATGCATTGCAGAGAAGCGTCACTCACAACACTGACGTGTTTCACAAGCATTCAAGTCAAGTCGGATAACACGCAATGTCGAATAACGGAAGGTCGGATAATAAATAGGGGTTATATTACATTTGTTATTAAAATATATTGTAGGAGTATTATATTTATGCACTAAAGACTAGACTTGTTATAAAAGGGAGTTTTTCCCTAAGCAATACTCGAGTGTATTTTTTTTATTAAAGAGCAAAATTATTGCAATATTATTTTTTGCTCGCAGTACCTATAAACACAATTTCTGCGTCATCCGCTATTTCATAATACTAATTAAGAATTTGCCTGGAAAAAAATTTATTCTCTTTTTATTTTTTTTTTTTTGTTATTGACTAGTCAATATTATGGTACTTTACTTTCTTTTTTTTTTCATTTTGATACGCCTATATAATTGTGTTTCATATTGTTTATTTTTACGCTATTGCAAACTTTTATATATTACTGCTGCATAGGACAGACATGTCTGAAAAATTCAGATCAATGGATTCAAATATATGACTGAAAAGAAACACTATCTGATATATAAGACAAGTAGTGACATCTGTTCTTACAATACAAGCACAGGTGGTGAGCGCGCTTCCCGGCCTACCACTAGAAACAAATCACTGCCAACGACAATTCCTGTCACTTAGAACAGACCAGGACAAATTACGGCTAACCATTTCTTTTTGTCCGACCCCAGAACTACTGATGACAAATTAATTAATTTCTGCAAAAGAGAAAAAGAAAGAATATAGGAGAAGAAGTTTAATATAGGAAAAGAAGTTCATTAAAGTAATTAATTTTAATAAAATTGTATGGTTTATGTTTCTTTTTTTACACTGCTTATAATACATACGTTACTGATTATATTTCTTTGGTGGTCTATAACTTCTAAAATATGCATTTAAAGGAAAAATGAAACTGATAATAAATTAAAGATCATAATCAACTCTATTTGAATCTCGATTTTCAACAACATTCGTTCAGTACTTGAAGAGGAACGGAAGCTTGAATATTTAACAATAACTTATTTTATAAATATCATTAATGATTGCGTAATGATTATTTCAATATTAGGCAAACTTTTAAAATGCATATTTTATTAAATGATTGAAACAATCCTTGTTATGCTAGTTTTAATTAATTTCTGAGGTAAATTTTTCTGTTGCGATGAATTGACGGGAAATCGTAAGCGAGGGAGGCGCCCTTTCCTCTACGTACTATTCGTCGACGCTTGCACGAAGCTGGTATGCGAGGGAGGCACCCTCTCTTCTGCATACCACTCGCTGGAAGCCACAGGCATGGCAGATTGCATTGGGGCAACCAATGAACTGAGTGCCCTGACTAATTGTGATCTATTGTCTTCAGCGATGAGGCCTGCAACAGAACAATTCCATGTGGCGACGTACTAGCGAAAGATCTTCCACATCGTGTATCGTTGAGCGCCATACATCTCCCATTGATAAGATCCTGGTGTGTAGCACCATCTCTTAAAACAATTAGCCATCTCTCTTAGTCATCGAGGGTAATTAAAGCGAACCAGTGGTATGCGCATACCATTCGTCACCCTGTATTCTTAACACTCCTGCAGAGCATACCAAACGTTAGTTTCTATCATTATAATACCAGACCATATACCGCACACTTTTTCTCAATAGTGCCTACAAGCCATTCCAGTGCTTCCATGGCCAGCCCACTTACCAGAACTATCTCCGAATGAGCGCATTGAATGTTCTGTTCATCATGAACATTCTGTTCTCAGACGTCGGTCTAACTAATTCCAATGCAGTAATGTGACGGAACTTCAGGTTCAAGTGCAGCAAATCTGGAGAACCACAGACCAAGATATTATTGAGAACCTTATTGACTTACCTCCTAACTTACGGTAGTGCTTGTACTGTCGCGAAAGCGGCCACACCTCATACTGATATTACCCTAATGTCCATGTATCCGCCTCGTTAAACAGGCTGCAAATACGATCACTATTATCTTTTAGCATGTCGCTTTATATCACATGCACCACACTCCTTCTGGGTGGCTATTTCTTTTTTTGATGAGGAGTATACATTGGATATATGAAAGAAACATAAATAGTTTACCCCAAACTTATGAAAATTCGAAGACGCTGCTACACGTATAACATTAGGAAATAAAAAAGTTTAATCTAAGAAATATTATTTAAAATTATAAGCTAATCTGCTCTAACTTCCAGAAATATAAATACAGAAAAGTAATTACTTACAAGTTCACGACTTTTGCTTCAATTTTCATCGTTGGCTTAGAAAAGGCCTACCATTTCCGGAACGTCATTCTGCGAATAAAGAACTCTCGGGGACAAAATAGCTTTTCTCTTTTCTGAATAATCTCTTTATACGACACAGTATTACAAACGATTTAAATTCTTTCTGGACTTTCTTTCAATAAAGCTAAACGCACGCACAAGCAAGGCCGAGGCCTTTTTACTCAGATGTTTCGCAGCAATTTGTTCTCTAGCAATTTGATTTGTTTACCCAAATATCTTACTTTTGATTTACCCAAATATCTTACTTATCTAAGACTTTTGTATCATTAACATTGGTTTGTTTGTTTGTTTTTTCAATCAGAAAGGTTGCAGAAGTAGATAGAACAGATGTGTGAAAGAAAGGGCACAAGGGAAGAATGCAGGGTTTCGAAAAATAATTTTGGGGATTATATTAGGAAAATAATAAAAAGAAAGTGACATTTTGATTGAAAGCGTTATCGTTATCGTGTTGTTCAGTAGTTTTCAGCATGATGATTCATCATAACTTCAAATAGTTTTCAGCATGATGATTCATGACCTTTCATATGTCCAATCGATATTGATTCATGACCTTTCATATGTCCAATCGATATTCCATTCCTCCCTTGTTGCTTCTTCAGTTGCTTCTCTCATTCTAGCTTTCAAATGATTCAGGTCGAATTTTGTCCATGTTAACACAATTATGTGCAATGCTCCACAAGAAATAATGAAAGGATGTCAAATCAAGGCTCCTTGGTGACCATAGAATTGGACATCCCCTGATATTCCTTCTGACAGGAATGTGTAGGCCAAGAGGTGGAATATCGATTCAAAACTATTTCAGTTACGCATTTGATTAAAATATTACTTTCTTCCATATGCATATTATTTTCCTACATATTGGTCTCAAAACTTCACCGTTATTTTTCAGACACCCTGTATTGTAAAAAACATTTTTCTAATTATTTGCTGATTGTTATAATAACTCGGTCGATTGTCGTTGCCATTTCAGTTCTAGGAAGTATATTTAGTTGATCCTTAGCACTTCAGATGCATTTTTATCAGAAGACTGTTCAGTACAGTTGATATTCATCCATCCAAAGGTTCGAGAGTTGTGGCGAAGCAGATAAAATAAACGCAAAATGAAAAGATATAGAGTAGAATCAAAGAGCTTGACACTCTCAGTTCAAAGTAACAATCTCAACAGTCTCATTAATTTGTGCTGAGGCTTAGTCAAGAGACTGCTTTTGCTTTCAGAGCGCGTTGCAGAGAGATTATTTTAAAGTGGACTTTAAAGTTAAGAGTTTTGCAATTACTACTTTAATACGATGCTCATTGGTAAAGAGAAAGATTCCCAAATCACCGAGGAGTAATTCAATGAATGTTCGAGATACTTTTACATTTGAATACCAGCTCTTTTGTGGAAGAGCTCGACTGTTTAGTTTCCACCAGATTACAGAACTTCATTTTGCTAACACGATAACGATTAACTTTCTTTCCTTCTATTTAATTTTTATTAGAATCTCAATGGTTAATACGATTCAATCTCACCTTATCAACATCCCTATGGCATCATTTATGCTTGATGAAGTCATCTTCTCCTCCTCTTTTAATCCTGAGAAAAGCCAGAGAAAAGGCGAATTATACGAATCATTTTGGATGAGCAGTGTGAAGACAAGGGCTATTTTTAGATGTTTCAAATATGAAATATCATCTTTGAAAGAAAATGAACATTTACTCAGAAGAATCTCTCATGACCATTTAGGGCTATTTAAGAATAACAGCAAGAATAATCTTTGGAAAAGTGTTTCAGGTTTCTCATACCACGAAAATAAATGCACTGCACTCGAAAGAGAAAACTTCCACTTTTTTTTATCAGACAAAATAAAAATTGCTTTTAAAAAGAACCCATAGTTCAATCTGATGAAACCAAATTTTCTATTCTGTCAGATTTCCACGCAAAAAATTAGCGCTGCAATGAGTTTTATTAGAGTGATTTCATATAGAGATGTTGTTTTTTTTATCTTGCAAGTTTAGTCCAAACTCCATGTAAAATAACTGCATAGGCCAAATGGTCTAAAACCTATAACAGGTTTTAAAAGATAAAGTTTACCTTCTTCTTAAAATTTGACTTTATCGAACCCTCATATTTCTTCAGCCATTAGTCAACAGAAAGAGCGAGTATTGAAAGAAATTAGCTGTATGGAAAAAAAACCTTATTTTGCATCAATTACCTGCGCACGTGTAGGAAGAAGTTTGCACAATATAGGAACCCGAGTTTCTAAATGTAATAATAATAATAATATCAACCAATCAGAAGGAATATTTTTCTCCTCTCAAGCGTATCAATGGAAAAATTATTGCTAGGAAAGGTAAAAAATCCTCTTCTCTATAATAGGCCGATTGCATTCATTGCACAGTTTTAACACATACTTTTGAACTCAGGATTTAAAAAAAGAATAAAAAAATACTAATTTTAAATATCGAATTAAAATTTTGAAGCTTGGGTTCAGTGGGTTTAATCATTTTACAACTTGAAGGGAAAACATTAATAATAAAGCGTTTTTTAGATTATGCCCATCCAACTCAAACTTAGTGAAGAGCCACTAGACAAAAATTACATTGTTCAAACGGATTTGAGCAGGGAGGTCAAAATTTTGGACTCTGCGATCAACTTTAAGACAAAAAATCTTACGCGATCGACCATAATACATTAGTCATAATAATGATTTAACACTGCTTGACCAGCTAAGCATAAAATAACAATTTTGCTTCAAACATATTAACGTGATATTGTTGCATTAATCAAAATGCAATCTTTTGCTCCTGAAACTGTTTATTATAAATATCCATAAATGATGATTGTTTTCACGTTTATATTAGAATTAGACACTTTATAAAAAAAAAATACGTTAAATCTAGATGTAAATTCGCTCACAAACACTAACACTTGTGATACAGTAGTGGCAGTGACAGTGCGTTCATATTAGTGTAAGCTGATAACCAGCGATGGCAACTACGCGATCGATCAAACAGTTGAATGCGATCGACTGTTTGGCCCCCTCTGAATTAGGGGATAATGCGATTTTGAACATGGGTGAACATATATGTAGTTGATGAGTTTGGATTTAAATCGTGATTGTCAGTAAACAGTAAAATGAATCATAACAAAAAAGTAAAATGCAAATTTAATGCGTTTTGAGTGAAAAACATCAATTTGTGATAAAAGATGTGAGAAATGGATTTGAGATGACAATAATTGTGTAGGTTAGGGAAGAAAAGCCGAATAGCGCAAATTAATTTGGAAGCTAATCCTTGAGGAGAAAGTGTATAAATTTTGTGAATGGATTCAATACTCATTCTGGTTCTCTACAAATATAACAATACAATTTAATAATCCAATTCCATTGTGGGATAAATTGCCATAATTTCGATAAATTGTAAGCACACTAATTATTTACTTGTAGACACTGCCATGACTTAATTTAACTTATGGTCGTTTTAGTCATTTTGGAGTTTTAGGTCGGTGCCTCGGAAAATCCGGTAACCTTTACGTCAGGTTGGGGTTTTGGCGTCATGAAGTCGCTCTCCGCTGGCTATCAGTTCATTAGTCTTAAAAGGAGAGCTGTATCTGCTTGCATCTCGTGGATTCAGCTTCCAGTAACTGACATCCACACTTCTTAAAACGTCCCACTGATTTGCGGTTTCGCTGCTCTCAGCCTCGACATATCTCAGAGCCTGGTGCAGTCTCCCAGTATCGAGCACCACATCCCTCTCTTCCTATTTGGCTAACTTCTGAGACTCTGAACCACTGGGGAAGAGGTGGCTCAGTCGGTAGCGCGCCAGGCTTGTAATCTACAGTTCTCAGATTACAGTTCCAGCTGGACCTAAAATTAGGTCCAGCTGGAACTCCAAAAAACTCCTCTCCCCAAAACTCCTCTCCCTGTCCATGATCAGTAAGGGACACCGATGGGGTTGGAAAGGCTGTCATCCGTTGAATGGGATGTTAAGCCGTGACTCCGTATGCGATAAAGCCATACCTTGTGCACGTTAAAGAATATACTGAATGGCCTTGACGAGAGGCTACCATACAGGATGACTGATCCCAACAGCTGTTCCAGTAGATCCCCTCCTCCAACCTTCTCTGAGCCTTCGGGGTCCTTGTGACCTGGCCATTTAGCCTATTGTGTGCAAAAGAAGTACCGTTCAGAGGTTAAACAACCCAACCCAATCCTTTATATGTCTCCCGTTTTATATTGCAATTATCACCCCCTTTTGATTAATGTGGTCGGCGCGTTTACTGGCGCAACTTTCCCATTTTCCTTTGACTGGGTCATCCTCATGGGTTGAGGTGACAGCATTGGGTGTTACTAACTCGTTTAACGCCCAACGAGGATCAGCGAGCTGTCATTCCAAACTGAGCTCGCGCTACATGTGTCCAGAGGTATTTCGATGCTCAGAGTTGGACATTGCCAAATCCTCTGTGATCGTCCGTCTGTGGTGTCAAGAAATGGGAATTTATTGTGGTCGCGCGCTGCTTCCTATCGATGGGGACTTTAGTGTGCTGGTATTTGGATCCTGTACTGGCTACCGACTGGTCAGTTCGGCTGAGGTTCCAATGTTATTTCGTGTCTGTGTGAGTGGTCAGGTCTGCATTCCTTCAGTGCAGGCTGCCATGTCATCCCCAGTTCCTCTTGAGGAGAAAAAAAAATAGATGGATTTTGGGTAGATGCTATGCGTAGGAAGAATTGGGATATCGTTTAATTGCGTTCATTTGGCCGAAAGAAAAATTGAGACATAATGTTTCTAATGAGTAATGAATTGGGAAATTAAGTATATTTTTAAGGAATCAAGAAAATATCTTTAGTATAAAAATGTCGCAGTACTCACTAAAAATATACGTTTTTTACGGAGTACTGCGAATTGCTAGAATCGATTAATTATGCACCTAAAAACGTTTGGTCAAAAAATTGGAAAAAATGAGCCATATTCGCTATATTGATTATTTGTTTCATATGAGCCATCTAACGTTACTGGAGATTGGTTTTTTCGCCCATGCTTTGCTACCAAAATGAACTGAAAATGCCATATCTACGGCTCTTATGTCACTGGTGTTTATTCATATTTGCAACTATTTACAGCTTTATGGCAAATTAACAATTGTCTGCTTCTCTAGTCCCAGCTATACCTGTCACTTACAGATGGTTACACACCAGATGGTTGACAATTGTGAGCTCCCTAATCCTTGGTTCAGCTTCATAACAATGCTTGAATTCATTCATTTGTAAACAGCATCAGCTGATCTAGTCAACAGGATCCCGACAATAGGTGAGTTCTTCCCATCTGCTAAAACAAATTTTTGGGTCTAGTGTTAAGAACCATATCTTACCCTTTCTCATACGATTGGAGAAAAAAATTAACCTTCTTTCTTGGTATGACAATGATGCGGCCAGTTCTGATTCGAACATCTCTCAGTTATTGCACACTGTTCCATCAGGCTTCCCGCCCCCTCGTCTTCTCCGAATGATACCTTCCCCCTCCCACCACCAAGACGAATGGAAATGTAGGACCTAACAACGATCACAGGGATGAATGTCTTCCGCCCAAAGCAATGTCGTTATTCTTTTATGAACCCTAGCAATATTCTTCAGATCGTCCCTACAAAATATTGTAGTTCTACGGTCCCAGTGGCTGAGTGGTTAGCGCACTTGACTACTCCTCAAGACTCTAAAGAGACCTGAGTTCGAGCACCGGTGAAGGCATAGATATTTCTTTATTTGAATGTATGTGCTTCTACTGAGACCTTTTATATAGCGTATTAAACGGGCAGTTTCTGTTCGATCTCTGTGAGAAGCAAAAGGGTATTTTATTTTTCAAATTAAGCCTAATACAAAATTTCAAATCTATTTTACGGCTATCACAGAGTGAAATTGATTAATTTTTCCCAAAAGTTATTATGCAAAAAAATTCGTTAAAGATGAAATTAAAAACTGAATTATGTACTATTACCTCCAATAATAGTAGTATTGTCGTGCCCTCAGGAATTGATCCGGCGGACACGACTTGGGCTATAAAAGGGTCCTTGAATATGTTTTTCTCGAAGTGTGAACAAAGACCTGGTTAGTCATCGCAGTTCCAAGAACTTACCAGTTCAACTGGATGACACCAGTGTCCGGCATCGCCCCAGGAGCCAAGAACTTCCGGACCCAGAGTTCGGACCCGCCACCAAAGAGGCCGAATAGGCGGAGCGATGCCCCCGACGACCAATGGCAAGCGCCCACGTCAGCTTACGACGCTGACCACCGCTAGAGGTCGCGGTGGAGAGAAGCGGCAAATTTTGAACTGCTCAAGAGTAGAGAAAGGACTTGTCTCCATGTGTTTGGACAGCGAAGACGTCTTTTTTTTGGCCGGGAATCGGCAAGGCCTCGTGTGACGAGTTTAGAAGTTTTCGAACTGTTTTAACTTTCTTGCTCTAGATAAACCTAGGCGATGGGCCTTCAACGGACAGTGCTGATCTTCGCAACAAAGGCTCCTGCAGCGACCACCTCATCCAACAGGTAGGGTCACCCTCATTCATAAATCTGGTATCCCTTTCCACAAAGTCTGCTAACCGCCACTGTGTTCTGGGGAATAGCCCCGTACTTGGACTTTAGAGCTGGTAGCTCAGCCACATGAACAGACTTTCGCCTAAACGGTTTGGCGTCTGATTGTAAAGGCGGTCATCGCCTGAGAACTAGTAAGTTCGGCTGTATTCCCCGAAGGGAACTCCTGGTCCTGAAGTTTATTTTTCGCAATGTACTATAAATAAATTATGTTTAAATGGTAATATCTGACTCCTCCCTGTCTTTTCCAAGATTGAGTCACGTTTGGGTTATTGCAGAGGTTTCCTTCTCGAAAGTCTGCACAAGTAACAGCACGGCCAAAATAGAACGGGAGGGAGTCAGAAATTTAATGACGGACCGCCCTCATAAGAAAGGGGGGTTCACGTCAAATTGGTTGCCGTGACCCAGGATTTTCGAACCTGAGTGTTATTGCGGCTAGAAATAAGGTCACGTCAAATTGGTGCAGTGACCCTGGATTTTCGAACCTGAGTGTTATTGCGGTTAGAAAGAAAAATACGTCAAATTAGCGCGGTGATCACGGATTAGCTTCAAATTGGTTTCTGTGACCCAAGTATGTTCGAACCTGAGTGTTATTGCGGTTAGAAAGAAAAATACGTCAAATTAGCGCGGTGACCACGGATTAGCTTCAATTGGTTTCTGTGACCCAAGTATGTTCGAACCTGAGTTTATTGCGGCTAGAAAAAGAGTATAATTAGAGATTGCAAAATTATTGTGTTGAAATGTGGCAGTAGCAGAATGTGAAGAAATTAAGAATGTTAAATATTGTGATTTTAGTGACTTTAGTGATTTAAATTGTGATTTTAGTGAGAATTGTATACTATGTTTTGAGCGAGGAATTTCAGGAGCATCTGTTAAAACAAGTGTTATATTGAAGTATAGAAAGTGATTTGAATTAAATGTTTAGTGCTAAGAAATAAGTATAAGACTATAGCTAGGCCCAGGTGTAGAGTGTATGAAGGAAGTATTAGAGATTTCGACTAGGGACTATATCATAATATTTTAGATAGGAGTGATTTTTTTTTCTTGTGTTACTGTTAAGTTGCATTTCTGTGTGCGCCTCCATTGCACTTAGGAGGTACAAAAAACCCAACACACAGCACAACACGCAGCACACTATTTGCGTAGTGAGAAAACCCCCCGAAGCAATGGAGAGTCAGGACGCGAGTGCGCCACCCATCCAGGAGCCGTCCCCAACGACGGGACCTCCCCTGGCGGGGTTCATAAACTTAGTAAACCCGTACGAAGGAGATAATAGTCGCACGGCCGCAGCGTTTTTCGAACAATTAGAGGGAGCAGGGAGGATCGCACGATGGCAGCCGAGCGAGATGGCAATCATTGCCCGCTCGAAGCTGCGAGGAGCCGCTGCGGAATTCGTTAACCAATCCCCGGAATTAAGGAACGAGGAGGATTTTGCCATTTTCAAAAGGGCGGTGTTGGAAAGGTTCGATAGTGAGGCGCCATTAGCCACCCGCCTGTACGAGTTCACAAGTTGTCAGCAAGCGGCGAACGAGAGTGTCCAGGAGTATGCTGCCCGCATTCGGACCCGGGCCTATCAGTTTTTGGGACCAACGGGGAGAAACAGGGACAGCGAGGATCAGGGAATCGGCGATCAGATGCGCCTTGCCCAGTTTTTGGCGGGCCTGGCCCCGCGGCTCAAGAGGGTCGTATTGTCTCATAATCCCCGCACTTTCAAGGAGGCTTTAGCGAAAGCTACACTAGAGGAGAGCAATGAGCGTGCCTGCGGACGAACGCCAGCCATACGAGCACTCGACGAGGAAACCCCTGCTAGGAACACAGAGTCGAACCCTCTGCCCCAGCTACAGGATCTGTTGGCAGCCTTTCCGCTGTGCCAGATCCAGGCAGATTTGGTACGTTTAGGGGAGCGCCTTCACCAGATTGAGGGACAGCGAGAGAGGAGCCATACCAATCAGCCCCAGCAACAGCAGCACTCCTGGGCGGATCGCCGGGGTGTCACGTGCTTTGCGTGCGGCGGAGTGGGCCATTACGCCCGTCAGTGTGCGTCGCCCCCTACCGTACGCCCACGTGACCCGCGATACCAAACAGGACGAAACCGGCAGCAAAATCAAGACCGAGCACCCCCACGGAGGACCCGCTGGACGAGAGAGAGTGAATTTCCTTTTACCCCCCCTCAGCAAACACGAGAACAGGGTAGAGAGGAGTTGCGGCAAACCAACCACCATACGGCTCCTTTAAACTAGAACGGGAGGGAAGCCCCGGATGCACTTCCCAGAGTCCCCGCGAAGCGTCAGCCGTCCGCATTGCCCCGTGTGCCATACTATGTAGTGAGGAAAATTCACCTATTGTGTCTGGCCGCATGGAGGACACGGAGGTGTCGGCCCTCGTCGATACCGGCGCCACTGTGTCTGTCATGAATGGCCAGTGTTTTCAGCGCTTGAGAAGCCGAATCCTGCACAAAACGGTCCCCCCACAACATAATTTGAAAACTGTAGATGGCCACCCCCTTCCAGTGATAGGCAGATACATGGTGACCCTCACATTTGATGGAATTAGTTTTGAGCACCCCATAGTAGCCCTTGATATAGACACTCCACGATACGACATGATAATGGGACACGATATCCTCAAGAAGCATCGATTCATCATAGATTGTCATTCAGGCACATTGCAAAGGAAGAAGGACGAGAAATTGGAACATAGGAGCACCCCCCTCACACTGCCCGCTTACCCTGCCCAGGAGCAACCTTCACCCCCCTCCCCTACACCCACGTACATTGGGCGCATCATACAGAGGCTCTGCGTCCCTCCCCGAGCCGAGCGCATAGCCCTCATCGAGTGTTCTGCACCCCAGCTCCGAGGATGCACGATCTTAGCGCAGCCACATGAGCAGCTGAAAACCGGTTCCGTGCGCGTAGCCCGCTCGGTGAACCGCGTGGACGGTAGCGGCCGACTCAACATCCGGGTCGCCAATACCTCATCGGCCCCTATCTGGCTGAATAAAAACATGCGCATCGCCACGTTGGAAGCCCTCGACGCTCGAACCTCCTGGCATTCCCCGGAAGACAAGAAAATCGCCCCTGTCCCTGGAAGATTTCCAATTGGACCATCTTGGGCCTCAAGAGAAGAGTAAACTGGGAAAATTGTTAATGAAAAATCGAGATGTTTTTGCGAGAGATGTCAGCGAATTGACCGGCACAGAGGCCGTGTACCATGAAATCCACCTCACAGACGACCGCCCCGTGAGGCAGCGGGCATACAGGGTGCCGTTCGCGCTGCAGGGCGAATTGGACCGACAAGTGGATGAGTTGTTGGAGCAAGGAATAATCAGAGAAAGCGCCTCTCCTTTTGCGTCACCCATCGTCTTAGTGAAGAAAAAAGACTCCACATACAGATTCTGTGTTGACTACAGGGCACTAAATGCGAAAACAATCCCAGATTCGTACCCTCTCCCCCTCATAAACGAAATTATCGACCAACTAGCTCACGCCAAATATTTTAGCTCGCTGGATATGGTATCCGGTTATTGGCAGGTTCCCGTACACCCACGAGACGTGGAGAAAACTGCGTTCATCAGTAGGAAAGGGTTATTTGAATTTAACTACTTACCATTTGGACTGAAGAACAGTCCCGCTACTTTCCAACATTTACTGGACCACGTATTAATGGGAATGCGACAGGAGCAAGTTCTCGTCTACCTCGACGACATAATGGTGGCCTCCCAGACATTTGAACAACACACAGAACGGTTACAGAGGGTATTTGACCGCCTACGGTCCTACAAATTAAAGTTGAAGCCAGCGAAGTGCCAATTTATGAAGGAGTCCCTCACATACTTGGGACATTTGATTTCCGCAGAAGGGGTCCAGCCGGACCCGCGGAACGTCCAGGCCATTGAAGAATTTCCACGCCCCCGTAGTGTCCGGAACGTTCGAGCCTTCTTAGGCCTAACCGGTTACTACCGGCGTTTTATTGATCGTTACGCCGATCTTACAGCCCCCTTGGTACAGTTAGTGAAGAAAGACACCCCGTTTAGATGGTCTTCAGAGGCAGAGGAAGCGTTCGAAGTACTAAAGAGGAAATTAATGACCGAGCCCCTTCTCCTGTACCCCGACTTTGGACGGAAATTTTTCCTGTCAACCGATGCGTCGGATATTGCGGTAGCCGGCGTACTCGAGCAGGAGACGGACGACGGTTTCCGTCATCCGGTAGCTTACGCCAGTCGGAAATTGAAGCCCCCTGAAACACGCTACTCAACGATTGAGAAGGAGGCCCTTGCGATCCGTTTCGCCATTACCCATTTCAAGCAGTACCTGTATGGGCGACGATTTACAGTTGTGTCCGACCATGCCCCTCTCACATATTTGCTGAAACTCAAGGACCCCTCCAGTAGATTGGCCAAGTGGAATCTGACGCTGCAGGATTACGATTTCGACATCATTTATCGGCCTGGGAAACACAATGTCCCCGCCGATACCCTGTCCCGTCACATCCAGGCAGTCGAGGGAAATCCCCCTGCCCAGAGCCCCTTTGGCGATTTAGCCCATCTGAGAGACCTACAGCTGGAGGACCCCACCTTTAGAAACACCATCGAAATTTTAGAGAGTAGGACCCCCGATTCACCCGCCAGTGCCGCCGAACCATTTTATTTGAAGGAAGGTATCCTATACCATTTGGCCCCCCCGACTAGCCATAGCCCCCGCATGGAAGCAACAGAGCAGCTAGCGATCCCCGTCAGTCTGCGAGGGCAGATCTTGGAATTGTGCCACGACAACCCCTGCTCAGGCCACTTGGGAGAGTACAAAACATTGCAAAGAGTAAGGTCTGAGTACTACTGGCCCGGCATGTATGCCGATATACGCAATTACGTCCAGACCTGTGTATCTTGTCTGCAACGGAGAGGCTACGTCGAGAAGAAGAAAGGAAACCTAGTTCGAGCCCCACTCACAAGCCGCCCCTTTCAGCGCATAGGCATGGATATTTTAGGCCCTCTCCCCATCACTCAGCGAGGAAATAGGTACATCTTAGTCATTATGGACTACTTCACCAAATGGCCAGAGGTCTACGCGCTGGCCGATCAGTCAGCAGAGTCGATTGCTAGAGCGTTTGTAGAAGATTTTATTCCCAAACATGGAATTCCCGCTACTGTCATCAGTGATAATGGGCGCAACTTTACCGGTCGCGTGATGACCGAGGTGTTTAACCGATTAGGCATTACCAAGCAAAACACTAGCTTCTATCACCCGAGCTCCAACGGCCTCGTGGAGAAATTCAACCAGTCCATAGCATCCATCTTATCTCATCTGGTGGCCGACAAAAATGATGTGTGGGATGAGCATCTGCCATTTGTTTTGATGGCTTATCGGAGTGCCACCCACAGTTCCACCCATGAGACCCCCTATTTTCTACTGTATGGCCGAGACGTGGCCCTGCCTTACCAGATGTGGCAGACGAAGGAGCCCCCAACCTACGCCGACACTGAGAGCTATGGTGAACAGTTAGCCAACAAGTTGAATGAAGCGTATGAGCTGGTGAAAGCGAATCTTGAAACAGCAGCTACGAATCAGGAGGAGCAGAGGAGAAAAATGGCCGTGGATAAAGGTATTCGGCCTGGTGACCTCGTGTTTTTATATAGCCCACGGGTCCCTCGCAGGAATACCAGGAAGCTCTCGAAAATGTCCACCGGGCCATGGCGAGTGCTGCAACGCCTCACCGAAGTGAATTATAAAATTGCCTTAGTCGCCAACCCTCACAAAGTGGAGACAGTCCATGTCGATCGCCTCACCAAATTGCGGAAGCGACGCCCGTACCTGATAGGTGAGCCCTCCATCCCAGAAGATCCCACACCAAAACCCCCGACGCCCCCATCACGACCCATCGCTGAGCCGGAATCTGAGGACGACGACTGGGAATCGAACCCCCGAGCCACACGGAATCACGTTGCAGGCCGCCCGGCGCCAGACGCGCGAGCGCGCCCTGCCACAGCGAGCTCACAGCCACACCCGTACAACCTTCGACCACGTGCACCAGACGGAAGAGTCGCCCCAGCCACTGCTGCTGACACACACCCGCACACCGTGGCTTGCTATGACGTCAACACATCCGGTGGATCAGCACCCCTTCCGCCTTTGCCTCAGCGGCCGCCCCGCAGCAGACGACGCTTGAAAACACGGAATGCTGGGATACATGACGAACTCGAGGAAGTGAAGCCCGCCTCATGGGCTAATGTCGTCGCGAGGGGACGCCCTCACAATACATCGCCCCAGGACGGCAGAAATCCTCTCCCCTGGTCCGTCACTGCTCAACAGTCTCCGTCAGTACACTAGCGCACTCACACCCCTCCCTCCCGGCAATCAAGCGCAGCGAAGGAGTGAAATCTGAATCATAGAACGCTCACGCGAGAAATCACGAGAGTTTCTCCCGTGCGCGGTGGCCGAGCCGGCGCGGAGATGGTGACGCTTTGGGAAACCTGGCGGGACAGCAGGTTCTACGCACCCCCCCCCACACACACACGTTCAATCAATCAATCAATCAGCCGGAAGGAACGAAGCAGCTATTTGAAACAGTGTAGACCGAGTGCAACATTTGAATAATAGATTGAGATTTGAGAAATGACTATAAATGATTTTGTTATCAGAGATTTGAGTTTTTGAGAAATAATTTTGTCACTATTAGATGAATTAATGGAGAGATAATTTGAGATGATCATTGTCAGAGTAACTTGAAAAAAAAAATGATTTTGTTATCAGAGATTTGAGTTTTTGAGAAGTAATTTTGTCACGATTAAATGAATTGATGGAGAAATAATTTTTGATGATCATTGTCAGAGTAACAATTAGATGATTTTGTGATTATAAGAGTAATTGTAGATGATTTTGCTATTATAGGAGTAATAGTTGGATGATCTTGCTAGTATAAAGTGAGTTCACTATTAAATGAATTAATGGAGAGATAATTTTAAATGATCATTGTCAGAGTAACTTGAAAAAAAAATGATTTTGTTATCAGAGATTTGAGTTTTTGAGAAGTAATTTTGTTACTATTAAATGAATTTTTTTTTTTTTGAGAAGTATTTTTGTCACTATTAGATGAATTAATGGAGAGATAATTTGAGATGATTATTGTCAGAGTAACTTGAAAAAAAAAATGATTTTGTTATCAGAGATTTGAGTTGTTGAGAAGTAATTTTGTCAGGATTAAATGAATTGATGGAGAGATAATTTTTGATGATCATTATAAGAGTAATTGTAGATGATTTTGCTATTATAGGAGTAATAGTTAGATGATTTTGTAGTATAAAGTGTTTTACTGAGAAAGGATTTTTGTTTTATTGTTGGAATTGTAACTAACTTCAGGAAGTTCTTGCTAATTAGAAGTGTAATCTGTACCATAAGATTTTTAAGTTCTATGTAACAGTGAGTCACGTGGCGGTAAGCACGAAGACAGACTGTGTGTTTGTAACTTGAGTACATGTGGAAAGCCAGATTGGTGACCCTTTTCCCTGTTTTCTCTATTTCATGTGCTGTGGAGCCTCCTGCAACCGACGCCCACCAGAGCGGCCCAGCCGGACCCCAACTGTGAATCACTGGACTTTCTTGGTGTTGTGCAACAATATGAACTGTGTGACCTCTTAGACTGTTTGCAACAGATGGACTCATGAAGGAAAGGCCAGATTCCAGATCGTGATGGGTGACCCTGGAGATCATCAACAATATAGTGCCATCTTCAGTGCAGTTCGGTCAGTGACCTTTTCCCTGCCCCGCCTGTCCTCCTCTCTCGCTAAAGGGGGATAGGTGTGTCGTGCCCTCAGGAATTGATCCGGCGGACACGACTTGGGCTATAAAAGGGTCCTTGAATATGTTTTTCTCGAAGTGTGAACAAAGACCTGGTTAGTCATCGCAGTTCCAAGAACTTACCAGTTCAACTGGATGACACCAGTGTCCGGCATCGCCCCAGGAGCCAAGAACTTCCGGACCCAGAGTTCGGACCCGCCACCAAAGAGGCCGAATAGGCGGAGCGATGCCCCCGACGACCAATGGCAAGCGCCCACGTCAGCTTACGACGCTGACCACCGCTAGAGGTCGCGGTGGAGAGAAGCGGCAAATTTTGAACTGCTCAAGAGTAGAGAAAGGACTTGTCTCCATGTGTTTGGACAGCGAAGACGTCTTTTTTTTGGCCGGGAATCGGCAAGGCCTCGTGTGACGAGTTTAGAAGTTTTCGAACTGTTTTAACTTTCTTGCTCTAGATAAACCTAGGCGATGGGCCTTCAACGGACAGTGCTGATCTTCGCAACAAAGGCTCCTGCAGCGACCACCTCATCCAACAGGTAGGGTCACCCTCATTCATAAATCTGGTATCCCTTTCCACAAAGTCTGCTAACCGCCACTGTGTTCTGGGGAATAGCCCCGTACTTGGACTTTAGAGCTGGTAGCTCAGCCACATGAACAGACTTTCGCCTAAACGGTTTGGCGTCTGATTGTAAAGGCGGTCATCGCCTGAGAACTAGTAAGTTCGGCTGTATTCCCCGAAGGGAACTCCTGGTCCTGAAGTTTATTTTTCGCAATGTACTATAAATAAATTATGTTTAAATGGTAATATCTGACTCCTCCCTGTCTTTTCCAAGATTGAGTCACGTTTGGGTTATTGCAGAGGTTTCCTTCTCGAAAGTCTGCACAAGTAACAGCACGGCCAAAATAGAACGGGAGGGAGTCAGAAATTTAATGACGGACCGCCCTCATAAGAAAGGGGGGTTCACGTCAGTATGCATGTTTAAATTATTGTTACCTTTCAAACATTAGTGATCTATTTCTGCATTAACTATGGGTGAAATTACCACCCATATATATATATACGGAATCCTAAAGCAGCCATGGGCTGTGGAGGTCCAACCAGACTCTGCAATTCAGTTCGCCAGACACATCTGTGTGAGCTACTTCAGCTGCCTATGGCCACTGTAGATCAGTTCTAACGAGGTCTAACGAGGTTTCTATGTCTTAGTTTTTGTTAATAATGTAATTTATTGTAATAATCTAGTTGTGCTTTCGATTAGCTCTTATCATACCTGAAGTTAGGCCTAATTTAAGGATGGGCGGTAAATTTAAATTTTAAGCCATGAACTATTTAGTTACATTTACTGATTAATAAATGAAAGCGAAATGGTAAGTAAAGAATTATAGGTCAGAGCTGTAAGGACCATAAATATATAAACTTTTATTCAAAACCAAAATAACTGCTATATTTTAAAATACAGTGTTCATCAGTAAATCGTCTGAAGTAAACAAAAGTAAATTGCTTGTTTATTGAATATGATACTGTGTGTATGTATATATGTTCCCAAATTATTTGTGAAATATGTTGGCTTCTTGAATTTCAAGATTTATAAATTGTTAGCTATTTGGCTTAGTTATGTTTTGATTTTATCTATTGTTTCATAATAAATGCCAGATCATCTAAGAACAAGAAATGAACAAATGTCCCTTGAGCACCAGGCCATAGAGTATAACTTAAATCAGGGGCCCCTTCAAACTTAATATAGTCTAAGGAACAAATTCCACTTTTTAATATTTCACACTTTTGGATACATCAAAAGATAATGCTGTTTGTTTCATTAATTTAAAAATTGATCCTGCACTTAAAATAGCATGTTCTGTGATTATTAATGTTGAATTTCAAATATTGGCATTCATTGATAATGTTCAGTTCAAAAAATTTAGGAAATATTGATAAAATGCCAACAAAAGTTACCAACACAAATATTTCTACTGATAGCTTTGTGTGGAATGAAAGCACTGTGTAGTAAAGATTAGAGCAGAATTAATACTTCTTTGCTATTAGCACAAAATACATTAGATCCTTTTTGCAATACATTGAGACTGATTAAATGGATGCAGTTCAGTTCGATATCTTGCAAGAAACTTTGCAAATGGAACCACTGTAAAATATTGTGCCTTAGATGTTCCAATCTGTGAATCATTTTTTCTTCCCTACTGTATTCTATTGCACATGTTGCATATAGATTCTTAAGACAGTCAAGAAATATAGTGCTACCTCACCCACCAACTCTTTGACAGACATGTACATCACTTAATACATGTCCACATGCAGAACAATTTGATGATAAATTTTTAGCATACATACAGTTGATGTATAAATTACAAACACTTACATCCAAATATATTATCTTAATGATTGATGAGATACACATTAAACCAAATTTTGATGGATGTGCATTTGATGACAAAAATGCTGCAACTAGTGCTGATGTTTTCTTGGTAACTGGTGTTATGTCTCCTTTTAAAGATGTACACATACTTTCTGTGAGAAATATAACATTTGAAGTTCTTCGTGTATATTTAAATAAAATTTTAATTGTTTTAGGAGCTATAGGATTTTTAGTGACAATAATTCTATTAATAAAAAAGCAATGTCTTTTTTCACCACTTTCACTGAATATTGTGTATCTCCATTCTGTAGACAAAGTTAGACTATTGTTTTTCATAATTAACGCTGTGCACTTGCTAAAATGTATAAAAATCAGTTGGATTAATAAGAGAATATTGGTCAGTGCATGTTTTATCCAAAATTTAGATCAGAGGGTTTAGTTGAAAGGCATGACTTTTCTACAGCAGCATTTTCAACCCTTAAAAAGCTTCATGTCATTGAAAGCTGTAGTTGAATTAAATACAGTTATAATTTGTCTTCGAAGGCCTTGTCACCTTCTAATTTAAAGATGCAAAATGTTAAACTGCTTTAATTTTTAAGAAATTTGTTGCAGAAGCATTTTTAGAAATGGGTGAAAAATATAAAATGTCTCATTTTAGAATTATTGCAGAATACATTAAAATTGTTAGCACATGTTGGGATATAGGAAATGTTAAGTCTCCTTTTAAAGGAGCTTGACAAAACGACGTACAAAATGCCACTCAACGCATCATCTTTAAATGAGAGAATTTTATTTTTAAATAAATTACTGGATTGACTGGATTCATGACAAAGTATGGATTACGATACAGGTATGCTGACCAAAGAAACACACGCTATGTACTCCAAAATTATCAATACAGGCTTTGTTGGATTTAGCTTCATATTATTGAGAAGAGTTGAATATGGCATACATACTGCCTAGGAAATTCCAGACAGATTGTTTAGAATATAGATTTAGCAAACACAGACAACTTATTGGAGGCTAATATCACATTTCAATACGGCAGGTGGGAAAAAAATTAAGGTTGCATTCAATCCTGAAATTAGTGTTACCAACTAAAAGTATGGGGAACCTCCACGTTTGTAGTTTTTCTGCCAGCCAGAGATGAGAAGAGTTGAAAGCAAATTTAAGTGTTTCTTTTAGCATTACTGTTACTGAAGATATTTCAAAAATAGACTACCTCCCTGTCTTAACCTATTTGACTGGTTACTGTGCCTATTTAGTTCTGAAGAAAATGAAATGTGAATTCTGATGCGCATCAGCGGTGTATCCTTGAATTGAATTCATTTATCTGATTGCTGTTCACCTTTGACGAATAGTAATTCAATTACTCTTAATCTACTGATAAGTTATTGGGGTTGAAATCTGCTTTATCTTTGAGATATTTAGTGAAATTGATACAGATGATGATATGGAATGCTTATTCACTGATTTTTATTCCTAGACGAAAACCTCGAAATCGATCTTTTTCACTATCACAAATGCTTCCTGAATATTTCGTTGAAGAAATCAAAACCGTAACTTGAGAAGTTCGCGATAGTTCCGTAGAAGCCACCTGACATCTCTTTACACTCTCATCGGTTACATGTGACACGACACGACATCGAACGCTGTTTCCAAAAAGGGCCACTTTTCTCAGTGCATGAGAGCTCTGGTGGTGTTGGTTTTCTTGTGAGGAGAGCACGATGATTTTTCTGTTTACTTTTACTTCAGCTCTGCACGCGGTTGCCTCTTTCCGGGGCCTTTCCCTTCAGACGTTTCATCGATATATTCTGACGTTATTTGCGTTTTTCTTCCAATTTGTCACATGAATACCGAAATGTAATGCGTTGGACAATTTTCGCAACAGGAAATGGTTCATTTACAAAGAATTGCATTTCTCAAAACTTTATGATGCGAATTATTTTCTTTTCATATACCTTTAATCAATTCTTTTTCGGGAAAATACTTATTATTTAGAAAGCGCTTAGAGAACAGTCTAGCAAGATCTACTCCCCCCAACTACAACCCCATTTTAAAGCAGTGATGAAGCTTCAATGGAAGCAACTGAGACAATAAGACTGAGCACTTGATGCACCGATGATTCTTGTAGATCCCTGGCTGATTGAGCTATCAATTACTTGTCAGTCAACCAATGATCTCGTAGTATAATTGGTTGATTCCTCAGTGACTGATAACTGAATCAACCAATGATTTATGAGAATCTCTGCTACGTTAACTGCGCAGTCTCAGTTATCTCCAATTCTTCCTTATTCACTTTGTCACTCTGACTGGGTCTCCCTCTCCAATTCTGTAAGAATAATGTAAAATCATGTGACATGCTTAACTCATTAAGAATCAAAAATACTTTTCTCCGTGATTAAGAAATTCAGCTAATACTACTATAATTATTTTCGTAATCTTTTGGACTAAATATTACTTCCTATTATTTAAAAATCTAAAACATGTATATATGGCCCTACTTGGCCTAGTGGTTAGTGTACCTGACTATTAAGCCAGAGAGCATGATCTTGTGTAAGTGATTGTATGTTCTACGAAAAGCAAGGACAAACTATAAAACTTCCAGGTTATCTCCGTCCTTTGTGTGGGGAAGTATCTTAACCTTTTCTTTTATAAAAAAATGTTTAATTTAACTTTTGTTTTTATACATTTAGTTTTAAAGAAACTGCTTATGAATATTAAATATACCCGTGTTTAATTTACAATGCACAATTTATTAAAAATTTGATTAACACAAAATCAAATTGTTGGCATCTAAAGATTTTAAAAAGAGTCTTACCTAATTTTGAAAAATTATTCAAGTTTCATCAGCGCAACTAGCGACTCACCAAATTGTTTTTAAAAGAAAGGAAGAAGGTACTTCCCTACACAAAGGACGGAGATAACCTAGAAGCTATATAAGGCTTGTCCTGGTTTCTCATGCAACCTACTGTACTGTACAAACACTTACATAAGGACATACCCAGTTGGTCTTAGTAGTCAGGTAGTATTTACAGGTCTATAACAATAGACCTACCTTTTTTTATTGACATAAATGGCGTCTTGCCTGTAGTAGGTCTATAATAATGAAACAACTTCATACTAGAAAACGAATTTTATTTATAACGGGTACCAGGGAAACTGGAAGAGTAGATTTCATTCAGAATAGTAGACTCTGTTAATTGACAACAAATCTTCATCAGACATTATGAAGCTATGAGAAATTCATCCATCAGTTTATTGGATTCAAACATAGAATCTCGATAAAACATGGAAACCGATAGTGTTACACATCCCCTTAACCCTTAAATATATATTGTTAAAATGAAACCTCTCGTGTTATTTAAAACAAAAAGCAGAGTTTTATTTTTAAGTTTATATTCTTTTTCTTGTGTTCTACGTGGAATTTTTCGCATCCGCATAGAACCATTTCTACGTTGCCCTTAGTCTTTTCTTTCAGCATTCTGAAACCATGGAAATGATGCTCTTAACGGACAGTTCTATTTGAATTGCCTCACAACAAAGCAATGCCATTTACCAATATGCTGTCTGAGAGAATCCAAGCTGAAGCCAGCGTACCCGAACTAATTTACACAAAGGGTCCTTGCACCTATATAAAGCACCAAAGCCCGCTGCTATCTACGCGGAAAGCGATGAGTAGGGCACCAAGTCTAGGGGTCGGACACAGCGACACAGGAAGCCCAGAGAAATCCTCTGGACCGATGCTCGACGTTTCCCACGAACAGATGGAAGGAGGACAGTCACGTGGTTTGGGGACAATGATATTGCAGTACTGCACCGGTGAGATTTTCTTCTCTTACCACCCCCTTTTCCATGTAGAATTGCTTGGTCGACCGGATGAAGGATAGCCTCCCTTTGTGTGCAATAGTCAGGAGAACGGAGTGGGAAATCGACTAAGAGAATGTTTTTGAGAAGTCGACGAGCAAGACGCTTAAGAGAGAATTTGTCAGTCGAGGAGGTGGTCTGCAAAGAGTTTCGATAAGATTTTTAAGATAATTATCGTAGTAGCCTCAATACATTTCTGCACTTCGAGAGTACTCCTCATGGTGAAGTAAGTCGATAATTTAAGTATGATACTGTTCTCCACGTTTCTGTTACTAATTTTGATAGATGAATTGATATGTAATGTGATTTGAAGTAGAAATGCTGAGTTTTACCGCAAAGCCGGTCATGATGGAACAGGAAGGAAATGTACATATATAGTACTAAACAATGTTTGTAAATAACTGTTCTAGTCAAATGTGTTGTAGAAAATAAATTACTTCTTAAGAGATTTTAACTTTATTTGACAGACGGGAAACTTGCCTTAAGATGATTGCCTAACAACTAGATGATTATGAATTTTCAATAATTTTGTCATACACTGAAGAGCCAAAACATTATGACCACCTGCCTAATATGAAGCTAGTCCTCCATGTGCCGCCAAAACAGCTCTTACCCGGCGAGGCATGGACGCTATAAAATTGCTAAAGGTGTCTTGTGGTATCTGGTATCAAAACGTTACCAGCAGATCTTTTAACTCTTGTAAGTTATGTGGTTGAGCCACCGCAGATCGGATATACTGTTCCAACACAAACCACAGATGCTCGATTGGATTGATGTCTGGGGAATTTGGAGACCAGGGCAATACCTGGAACTCTTCCTTGTGTTCCGCGAACCATTCTCGAACAATCCAAGCAGTGTGGCATGGCGCATTATCCTGCTGAAAGAAGGCACTACTGGAGGGGAATACTGTTGCCATGAAAGGATGTACCTGATCTGCAATGATGTTTAGGTAGGTGGTAGACGTCATACTTTCCTGCACATGAATGACTGGACCCAGGGTTTCCCAGCTGTCCAAGCATTGCACTTCCTCCACTGGCTTGTTTTCATCCCATTGTGCATCCTTGTGCCAACGCTTCCCCAGGTAAAAGATGCGCATGTACCAGGCCGTCCACATGGTGCAACAGAAAACGAGATTCATTTAACCAGACGACCCTCTTTCAATCATTCAAGGTTCAGTTTTGATGCTCGCATGCCCATTGTAGGCGTTTTCGACGGTGAACCGAGTAGCATGGGCACTCAGAGCGGCCTGTGGCTACGCAGCCTCATTTTCAGCAGGGTTCGATGTACCGTGTGTTGTGACACATTACTCCCGTCACCAGTATTGAAATTACAGACGAATTCCGCCACAGTATCCCTTCTATTGTCTATTACCATACGGGATAGCTTTCGCTCACTTCTAACATCGATTAATATTGCCTGGCGGTTCGTGGTTTTTCCCTCCTCGGACCGCTTTTCGAGGTACTAACCACGGCTGACTGTGAGCACCCCACAAGCTTTGCCGTCTCGGAAATGCTCTGACCAGTCGTCTGGCCAAATATAATTTGGCCTTTGTCAAACTCACGTAAGTCCGCTGCCTTTCCTATCTGAAGAACAAAAATAACACTGATTAACAGAGCTCAATATCAGGTGATATTTATACCGTTTCGACACCTTCACCAAACGAAGGTTGAATTCCAGAGAGTGAAAGGGCCATTCGAGGATTGTGAACTCACTGGAATGCTCCTCCAACCAGTCTGACAAATGGAAGCAGTATGGCCTGCAGTTGACCTGCAGTTGCTTCGATTTGCATAAAGACGCGCTGGTCATGAAGTTTTAGCTCTTCGGTGTATATGATGTTATACTTGTGTGTCTATAAAAATATGGGTAACAACGCAATGTTTGAAGGAGATCACGACCACCAAATACAAAACGTAGGATTGCTGCTGGGTTAAGAAATAAAAATACTCTTTTAAATTAATTTTTATACCACAATACCTGAAATTTAAAATTTAACTATGGTGAATTTTCACTCTGAGAAGTATTTAAGAGTTAATCAAGTTTTTTAATAATACAATTTATTTTTAATTTTTTAATTTTTTTATTAAAATATATATATAATATATGCAATTTATCTCTTACGTCAAATGAAGTCTCAAAATATGAGTTATATTCGGTATTTTACTTATTTTGTGCATTAGGATTAAACGAAATTTTGAAATTTTCGCTGTATCTTTCACTTTTTATCAGTTTTAGAGAATCCCTATGGAGTGTTAACAACATTGCATAATGTTCTAGCTTCCATTTGCTAACCAACAAAGAATGTTATTGAAAATCGAGATTCAAAAAGATTAGATTTCATTGAAAAATCTTTCGCTTACTTCCAGTGATATTTTTTCACCAAAAGCTTATTTCCCTCGAAATCACGAATCGAAGGAACTCTATACTGACTTAAAAGAATTTCTCAATAGTGATCACAGAAATTTTCTACTCTTTATAGGAAGGTGGTAAAATAATTCATTTGCACAGCATTCACCTGACTCACCGTGATCAAAGATCCACAAAATGCATTATTGCAAGCCGAAGTTTGAATATTTTTTTTGCCAAATGTGTATATATTTTACATTATTGAAAAACCGAATTTCTCCCTATGTATTAGTTATACATCCTAAAATATCAGGATAATATCTAAAATTTGTGTCTGTTTTTTCATTGTTATTGACTGCAATTCCTTTCTGTCGTTAAATATGTACATAAACTTCTAGTTGCCTCACCAGTTATGGTTTCAGTCAGGTAATTCTACTGAGAAACACTCTTTCGGTTACCAAGTAATTACTTTGAATAACCCTCACCGCCATCATTTGCCATGTTTTCCGCAGTTGCTTCTATAAAGCCATAAAATTAACCGTCACCTAAAGTCCCGATTCCTGATGAGTAATTAGTGATGTTTTGTTTACTCCTGTTCCTCTTATTCGACTGAAATTAATGGATTAAGGTGCAAAATTTTTTATCCCTGTCTAAACTCCGGTATCTAAATTAATTAAAATGTTGCATACTTCATGCTGTCTAAAGAGAGCCTCGAAAATTAATGAGAATAATGAAATTATATGTCCATTTTACAAAATTGGAATCTATCTCATGAGGAGAATTTTTATCCGTATCTCATTTTAACAAATCTAAACACTAAATTCATTTGCATATTTTTGCAGTGAAAAATCAATTCATGAAACAAATATTGACCAAACGAAGCGAAAGCTTCTTGTCCTACTGGATCCTACTGGAGCAATTTGCGGTTTTCTCTTTATTTCTGCTTGCATTGAAAATAGAGAAACCTTGAAGCTCTTTGCACCTCTCCAAATTTCATCATCCAAAATTACAACATAAACATTCACCAGGGATTTGAACACGGACTTCACCCATTCCAGTGTATAGCGAACCAACGCAATCCCACTGAATTTACACATCATCATCCTCAAACAGCCATGGGCTGCGAAGAGCCACTGGCCACTCTACACCAGGTGTACAGTGGCCAGATGCAGCAGATGTAACACATGACAGATGTGCTTGGAGGGCTGCTGAATTGCATAAACTGGTTGGATATTTATTGATACTTTGGAAGTATACTTTGGAAGTTTATTGATACTGATGGAAGATGTAAATCGATCATCCTTATTTTTAGCTCCTTTCCAGAAAACGAGCTTTTGTTTTCACTTTGTCGTCTGTAGACATTCACCTTCTTTGTTTTAATCACTTAAGTCAGGCGTGTCCAAACTTTTAACTTCCCTGGGCCACATTGAGTGAATATTTGACTTCCCTCGGCCAAACTAAGTGAAGATGAAGTGTTTTGGGCCGCACATAAAATATAAAATATAGTTAATGAATATGAATAATAAAACTTCATTTATTTTCTTATGTTTTCTTTATAAAATAAAAAAGGGCAATATAAAACTAGTGGGATATCAAAAACTCGCTGAAAATTCAGCGAGAGGAAAGCCAACGTGTTGGATCGATTTGGCGAACTTTCGCGAACGTTCGATGGCCCCTTTTTCTGTGAAGGGCTCCCTTGGCCAAAAGGACTAGGAAATCAAAATACAATGCAATATACTGCATACAAATATTGTAATTCTTCAAAAAATTCGCCGTCGAGTGGATATACACATAATTCGAAACGTAAATTCTCATCTCATACTAAGATGTTTTTATTTAAATTTTTATTTCAAAATAAATGTCAACGAATCGATTATATATGAAAAATATTGCAAACATTTATTTTTTTAATGAAAATGTGTAAATTTAAATATTTTCATAATTTGCGTTTGGGCCGCACTTTAGACAAGCATGACTTAAGTGATGCATTTTTTTGCAATAATTTTCCGTTTCAAAAATTGCATTTCTTTGAAGGAAAAATTGCATATTTTGAACCATATATCCATTCAATAATAAATACCCTTTGCATGTAAAAATAATTCGAACCATTTGTTTTGATGAAATATGCTTTTTTTAAGCAGTATTATTAAAAAAGACGATATACATATATAAAACAGACGATTAGGGAATTCTGATACTTCAATGAAAAATATTTATTGAACTCTATCCATACTTTACTATAATGCGCATATATAAGTACCAGATGAAAGTATCCAAAACCAAATTCAAAACAATAAAAGAAACTGATAAAGAGCACCTGCTACACGGCTGCAACTTCGATTTGTCAACGGCATAAAACAATTTCAAATAAAATTGCAAACAACCCTTTCAAAGTCGAGAAATGGTTTACAGGTTCTGCCATCTAGTGAGGAACTTTTAAACTACAGAAAATGATAATTTATGCTTTCATAATCGAATAACAATCACTTTGTTTTCTCCAAGAATGTCTCGGGTATTGCAGATTTGAAACGAAATCATTTGATCGAGAATATCTCGACAAAATACGGAAGTGGTTAAGAGATAAGTATATTATTTTTGGGTTCGATAGATACTGACACATCGTGGACGGGGTTTCGTGAATCTATGTATTTTCGTAATTATGATGCTGGTAGCAGAAATAAAGCATTTGCCTTTATAAACAATGGAAACCTGCCAGGCGAAACTGATATTTCATACTTTCGTCAAATTTCACCTTCGCCAAAGTGTTACGATATTACGAATTATTTCGGTTTTTTAAATTTCCACCGCTAGATGCCCCTAAAGTTTGAAAATGTCAAATCCATAACGAACAAATGTGAATAATAATAATAATTCATGGTAAAATTACAGAATATGATATTACAATGTGAGAACTAAGGAGATTACATTGATAGCAGCCACTTGCCACCTCTTACCCCACGAGGAGTGGGAAAACATAAAAAAATACCCAAAATTTGTTTCTGGTTTGGATTAGTACTATTCGCATATCCTCATGGAATATTACTATTCGCAGTTTACAAATCTTCCATTAGTTTGAATTTCCGAGGTTAAAATGCTGAACTTGGGAAACGGCAAACCTTTTCCGTGATCATATCCTTCGCCATATTCGGAGGAGTAATTGAACTTAATTTTTAGTTCTTGATGAATTAAATCAGTCCCTTAAAAACAACTAGAAGAACATAAATCGCCTCCGGCAAATAATGTAACTCTCGTTTTCAAAGAAAATAAAATTTTTCGCTTACAGATTTTTGCATTCTAGTTTTCATTCGCACTAATGCACGAGTGGGAAAATGCAACGAGTAATAATTTATTAGTACTTATACAACGTAAAAAGTATTTGTTTTTTATCCCTTAAAATTAAAAAGTTGATTTCCTCATACTCCTCTGAGAAAAGGAGGTCAGAATGCTGCCTGTCGTTGAAAGTTTTGCCTTTTCCATGTTTAGAACCCTCCAATGACAGTATTTTGTTCGACCGAAATTTGTACTAAACCGAAATTTCTCGGAAGAGAAATTTGTTCGACAGTATTTTGTGTGACGAAAATTTGTTCGAAACGGAAATTTGCTCGACGTAATTTTGTACGACGGAAATTTGTTCGAAACGGCTTTTTGCTCGATCAACGCTTTGCCGAAAGTTTCAGAATTGTAAAATATTGAGAGGCCGCTACGGGTAAAATTTTGGCGGCCAGTGCGAATTATTTTGTGTGGTTTTTAATGGAGAGCCAGGGAAAAGGGCAGTTTTTACTTTCCTTCGATTCTGTCGTTTTTATTTCTTTTATGTTGTGTTAAATGCTGTTCATTCGATTTCGTGTGAAAATGTGGATAGACATAGCGATAAAGCCCCATATATCATATACGTATAAAGTCAGGGAGTCTAAGCTTCGGTTACAATTAGAGATTTTTTGGAATGGTGTATATGTATATATGGGTTCGACTCTCCCGCTTTTACTTTTTCGTTTTCAAACAATAATACTAGAAAATGTTGTTTCTAAGGGATGGGAATTAACATGCCCTGGTCTCCTCTTTCGGAATATTAATAACTGGAAATGTACTCAAAATTATTATTGACAGCTTTCACTATTTGTTTTGCATAAAGTTTTTGTAAGAACACTAAAATAGGAGATAAAAACTGAATATTGGAACTGCGTTACAGTTTTTTTCTGGCTCGATCCGATCACATGACCCTTTCCCGAAATCCAAAATATTTCTGCATGTATTCACTAGATCTAGGGACCATTAGAAAAGACATCCATTGAGCAATCATTGAAGTCAGTGTAACGGTTGGAAGATGGCGTCCCATGGGCACAGCATGACCACTCCCATGTCATGTCAATGAGACGCTAACTTCGAAGCTCTTTAACTTTTTAAATAAGTGTTTCAGGAGAAAATGTGGCAGAGGACGATTTAAAGATCTCACTGAAATCTAAATAAATCACGATTATCAATAATATTCTTCACAGTATTCGAACAGGTATAAAATTTAAAGTCTTACAGAGCAGCAATCTGAGAAATTTATCAAAAGAATTAAACGAGTATTAAAGGAATTATTTGGGCACACTTTCAAAATATGCAGTTATACGTTAAATAGTTCCAAATAATACTTTCTATTTTACTTCCAAATAACTTAAAATTTCCAGCACTGCTATTGTTACATGTTCAAACTTGTATAACTCTTCAAATACTGAAGGAAGATTGTTGAAAAAATCTATATTTAGATCTTTAATCAAATTTTCTAATAAAATGTTTAAAAATTATGACTTCGAAATTAGCATCTCATTGATATAACATGGTGTAGGATGGTCATACTATTTCAATGAATACTCAGAGTATGTTGTGAAAAATATTTCGGTTTTAAATTCCAGACATAATCCCTTTTCTACAAGGTTCTGAATGTAACTTATAAGAATAGGAAAAACTAAAACAGCAAACGTGGCGAGGTCAGTTTCTCTTCACGTAGTGCAAAGTCTGCTCAGCTGTCCCATTCACATAAGAAACAGCAGTACTTCGTATATCCCAGCTGCAGACCCATCAACAGAGCCACTACCTTCAAGTCACAACAGAGATGCCAGCCATACATGCTGCATTGAGGACAGTTCAATAGCTGTTTTAGGTTGTCCTAGGTCTCTTTCATGTAGACAATGTGTCCAACCGGAATGGATGGAAGTCAATTTCCATTATGCAGCAACACCGCGTTAAGACTCAATTTCGAGGAGTCTATGAATAGTCGCCATTTTTGAGGGTCATGTTTGATTCCGAGGGCATTCATCAGACCATCTACATTGGAGCAGAACACAAGGTCATCTTCCTTTCCGAAGTAAGGTGCAAACTGTTCATGACGAGTTCGAAACGAAGTCACCTCGGACATTTTCCTTGAGGAGATTCCATTGTTTAAGTCTTGATCCAAATAATTCTGCTTTGGCCTTGGACAGCTCCAGATCGCGAACAAGATCGTTCATTTCTTCTTAGGTGAGAACGTGTTGCGCAGATGACGCACCATGGCAGAGTTATTGGTCATCATTAGGCACCGAAGGCTATGGAGAACCCGAAGTCAGTTCGCCTCACTCCTCATCGTCTGAATCGATTGAAAATTCTTTTGGAGGTTAGGGAACGGGAAGGTCTTCACCGTGCGGAACTGGTTGGAGAGCAGATTGTATATTCAGGTACGCTATTGTCCACTTCTTTTTCCTTGTGATTTCTCCAGAGACAGGTGGAACTATGCAGAAGTATCAGTCATTTACGTGATTGCTTCACTATCTCAAAACCATAGGAACAGCAAACGGCATCGTCACTTTTCGTCTTTCACCCACTTCGGAATATTTATTGCACACTTACTGCAGCATATGTGTGGGGCCCAGACCTTGTCCTGGTCCCCGATCTTGCATCCAAAATAAAACTCATGAGCTGCTTTAACTATTGGATTGATGGCCATTTTCTGGCTTGCAAACGTCACTTCCCCGCAAATGTAACAAAATGTATCTGCACTATGAACACAGTTACGAGGCATCACTACTGCTGGATTAAAACTGCAAGGATTACCTGTTGTACTTATGACTCAAGGGTAAATGGGAGTAGCACAAAAAACTTGCTATGAGACATTGCTTACAACTAACGATTACGTCATCTTTTTTCCGCGATCATAAAGCCGCGATGTCATGACTCAACTACATTGCATCAGACAATGATGCAATACCTCTGGTGGTTGTGTGTATGGCGGGTTGATGCAATACAACGCAATATGTTGCAATCTGGAGTTTAAAATACAGCGTTGCAAAATGGTTACCTATGTACTCAATGCAGACTGTGGTTTATACATGACCATCTCTGTCTCTCCTAAACAAGAGCCAATCGACAAATTTTATTGTTATTTTCGTGTTCAGCACCTCGAAATTAGTAAAGATTGGCTGTTTTCATTTCAAAGCCTTTTTGTGTGTTGCCCAGTGTAATTAATCTGAAAAAGTTTTAAGCAAATGAAAACAGTCAATAAGCGTTTATACTAAAATTTTACCAAAATGTATCAGATTATTTTTTGCAGTTTTATGTAATGATATTTTCAGATTTTGCTAGTCTAAATTATTTCTGTAAACGAAGTTGCTAAATGTTTATCTTCATAATTCTTGAAGCATTGAACGATAATCGTTGAAACTTGTGTTTTGAATGGAATTAATTGAGATTTTAACCTTCAATCGCTGCTTACTAAAAAAACTTATTTAGTTCCGAATTTAACTCTCCTTTGAAATAACATAGGATGTTTCTAGTAGTCGAGCGTATATTTTCAGGTATTGTGCCTAGCAGATATTGTATTGCGCCAAAAGTTTTACCGAGTGTTGTCATTAAGTTAGGTTGATAGAGTAATATAATCATACAAAGGCCTCGAAATTAGCGTGTTTATTGCTGAATTTCCTGGAAAGCAGATTATGTTTAGCATGGGGAAAATAACTTTATAGGGTTCGGTTCTGGGGAAAATATAAGGATAAGTTTTTCACACTCCTAAACCGTCTTTTCTCATGCTCTCTTTCTGTAAATAAATATAACTATATAGGTGAACACAGTTAAAACTTTTTATCTTCCTCAAACTTCCTCATATTCACAAATTGTTAAGCAGTACAAAATATTTCTACCATATTCAATCGTTAACTGAGCTTATATATAAATATCCTTTACTATTATTTGCAGCCGAATCCTTAAATTAACTGCTCTGCAAATATGTTAACTTTTTATGGTGCCGGGAACAAAAAAAAAACTATATTTGTGTAGTTTCGCCATGCTGAATAATTATTAAATATCGTTATGCCTTTGTCATGTATAAATTCATTGCCGAAACAAAAGTCTGAAAAACACCACAAAAAACAGCATTTTTAATTTCAAATATTTAGGAAAATGCAAAGTTCACATAAATCAATAGAGTCAATCACTTCTAGAAAGGTGCAGGATTGGCTCAGTTGCTAGCGCATCAGGCCAACACCTTCTACAAGAGAAGGCCGTAGCATCAGGCCAACACCTTCTACAAGAGAAGGTCGTACAACTACGTCACAGAAAAATGACTACTTCTAGAGCCCCTATATAGCAGGACGATCTATCCGCCATTCTTATGCCAACTGGTGACGTGATATAGTGTTATAGTCAATGCAGCCGCAGTGTGCGCCGCAGTTTTTCGAATCCTTAGTATATAAAAAACAATTATTATCAGAAGATATTCAGTTGCGAATTGTCTAAACAGCTATAGGAACAATTGCACAGTGTTAAAATTCCAGGATGATCCAAATAAATTTAAAAAAAGTGAGTTGAAAGAATTCGACCGAGAACGTGCATTAGGTTCACAGCGTTCTATAAAAGCAATAGTCAGAGTATATACTCTGACTATTGCTTCTGTATTTTAATGTTAATTTATGTGATATATCGATTAGTAATATGTAGACGAATGATAGTTACATTTAAGTTAGTAGTCATTCATCGTTTACGATTAAGTTTAGTTTGGTTAATATCATAAAATATGCATGCGGCAAACTTCGATTGTGACGGCCGTAACCCTCCGCTTCCCGTGTGGGCATACCGAGATCAGCGACTACCGTAGTCGCTAAACGCCGATCGCGCTGGTCGGCCTGGTATATAGGGGCTCTAGACGTAATCAGTTTTCTGTGACGTAGTGTATGACCTTCTCTTTTAGGAGGTGTTGATCAGGCTTTCAATCTGCAGTTCCCAAGTTCGAGTCCCACCTGACCAGCGTTGAGGTTTGTATCAACTAAACCCCCGTCCTGCCCTCGGCAAGTAGGGGACGCAGATGGGCTTGGAAAAGCCGACGACGAAAAGCTGTGCCCATGTGTGCAGAACAGCAAATACCCTGCGAACGTTAAAGAGCATGTTGAATAGCCTTGACAGGCCCATTTGTCTCCTAACAGCTACCCCCCTACTCCTAATCTTCTCTGGCCCCTCAGGGCCTTTGAGACCTGGCCACTTAGACCATTGTGTACGCAAAATTGCATTTCAGAGGTAAAACAACACTAGTCACCTCTAAGAGGCATAAACGGAGGAGAAACACCTAAATCATAAAGAAGTGGAACCTCAGTCCAAAATATAGCTGAAAAACGAATTCTAAAAAGATAAGGAATGAAAGTTTGCAATTTAATGTGGCAAAATTTAACGGATTTTGAGTAGTAGGATACCGCTGGTTGACAATACAGTAATGTAATAGACTATTCACTATAAATATTCACTGCTTTGGCAAGAGTTGTTTCTTATTTGTTGTGACGGAGTTGGTGACAGAATGTCCTTTTTTTAATATTCCAGCAAAGATTTCTCATCATACTTATACTCCATTGTCCCTGATATAGTTGTTTTATTTCCATCTTTGTGATGTCTATCTCTCACCCTGCTCTTCTCTTACATCTCCCCAGTTAATTAGGTAAAAATCCAAATGAGATTGCATACGACGTTATTTCAGATTCATTCTGCACTCGAGAGTCTTGTACCTTTTGATCATCTCATGAAATAGGTTCATGCAATGTGACCACTTGTTGTTTGCATGAAATTTCACCTTCTGTTTCGAGACCCGGTCAAACTTTTCTTTCCTTCATATCCATACAATCCAAATTTTGTTAATCTGTCAGCAACTTTCTCATTTAACTATGAAGATACCTATGAATATATATATATAACTTTGAAAACTAATATTTAACTATGAAGATACCTGTGGATATTCGATACCTATGAAGATACCCTCATTTAATTTGGCATCATTAATTTTTGGAAGTGTTTTACTTTAAAATTTAAAGTTCTTAAGAAATTTAAAGTACTTGAAAGCAAGCCAATTCTTATTAAGGGCCATACAAAATTCATTAGCCCAGTTTTATATGCGAGTAAACATTTAATTACATCAATCAGACGCTTAACTCTAATAAAAAAAAAAATACCTCCTCAAGCAGCTGCTTGCCACAGAGGTCTGACAGGAGCCTATCAGTTTATATGCCATAGTAGAAGGTCTGTGAGGATGGCAGGACCTCAGCAGAGAAACGACACAAACAGCCATGCCTTAGCCGGGGCTCGAACCCAGGTCCCTTAGATCAGTAGCCAAGCGCGCTAACCACTCGGCCATGGGACGGCTATCAGCACATAATTTCTATTCTTGGACATGCAATTTGTTTTTAGTGTTTGTCTATTGTGCTGTTACCTTACAGGAGTTTATCAAAATGATGGAAACATCGACGGCGACTGGAGTACACGCAATGCGCCGTATACATATCACAGGGACGACATCACCCGCGATGTGAGGTATATAAAGGGGGGAAGTACGATGTCGACTATCACGTAGCAGTGCTACAGGCGCAGGTGAAACAGCTGTTATGGTGTAATTATCGACAATGTCAGATCTCAGTGACCTCCAAAAGCGTATGATCATTGGTGCGCACCTTGCAGGAGCTTCAGTAACAAAGAACGGCAGAAATAGTACATGTAACATGATGAACAAATCGAAGATTATGACTACCTTCAAAAAGGACAGGGCGTTGCCTCCAAACGTGCAAATTGTAGACGCCATACGAAGTTGTCAGATAGCGATAGGTCAACGTTCGCACGGATTGTAACAATGGAAGCACAAGACCACGGCACCGCAAATAGCAACAGATTTGAACACCATGCGGAAAGATCCCGTTTCCGTCATGACAGTTCGTTGGGAACTTCATCGTGCCGGAACTTAATTGTGTCGCAAACCTCTGATTACCAATATCAGTGCAACAAAACGTGTAAGATGGTGCAAAGCACCTAAAAACTGGGATGTTAAAGACTGGCAACGTGTCATCTGGTCGGATGAATCATGCTACACATTGTTTTCCATCACTGGTAGAATGTACGTCTGGCGAAAACCTGCAGAAACCTACCACCCCGCAGTGTGGTTCCGACTGTGAAGCATGGAAGTTAATTCCTGATGCTGTGCGGTGCCATATCATGGCATTCCTTAGGGACATTAGTTATTTTGCAGGGTCGTGTCACATCCGCAACGTATGAGTCCATTTTCGGGACCACCTGCATCCAATATTGCGGGCATTGTTCCCTAATGAGTCCCTGGTTTCAAGCAGATAATTCACCTGTCCATCGTGTGAAACGTGTCAAGTTGTGGTTTGCAGAGCATGAGGATGAGGTACAGCAGATACCCTGGTCACCTCAATATTATTGAACATTTGTGGGAATATCTGGAGCGCAAAGTCAGATCGCACTTTCCACCTCCAGCATCTCTGGCACAGCTAGGCCATATTTTACAGGAAGAATGGTCCCACTTTCCATTACCTTATGTGCATCATTTGTATAAGTCTATTCCACGTCGATTTGCGTCTATTCTGAACGCCCAAGGTGGGCTTACAGCTTATTAATAAAATGTAGCCCACCAACAGTAAGTGTTTCCATTATTTTGATAAACCTCTGTAGATTCAGAGACATATAAAGGAAGGATATTTTGCAAAATCTCCTTAAAGGCCCAATCAAAGCCAACAATTTTAAAATCTTCACAATATATACCATTGATGGTTCTCATATTTCATATTTAATGGCTTTCAAAAATGATTCAAGATTTGTCTCTTTCAGGTGAATGAATGAGAAATTGGTACTGTTGAAAAATTGCTGCCACCGTACAGCAAAATAACTTTTAAGCTTCATTTAAAAGAGTCGAAGAAAAAGTCTCCAATCCATTCCCCCCATTTCATTCACAAGAATCTACATCAGTAGTGCACAAACCTTTTTGGCATCGGGCCAAATGGAAAAATATTGTTCGCTGTAAAATAGT